>BKCP01010181.1:1465524-1501440 GCA_008636005.1 Striga asiatica
TAAATGTGGTGGGAGAAAGAGAATTTAAGTACGAATGTATTTCCATATAACACTATCACGATCTTCGAGCTCAAATGGAATCTTTCACCTTTTAAAAGGAGTTGTACTGGTTAATAATACATGGTTGAATCAGAGTAAGAGAATCCATCACTTTGGCATGCAAAAGAAATATGCAACGTATAGGATTTACTCACTCTATCTGAAAGAAGGCATAGAAAAAAGATGCCAAAACTATGTAAATAACTCAATACGGTACTTATGAAAAAATTGTTTATGAATATCTCGTACACTATATTTTCACTTCTCTATTAATTATTGAATATCCCAATAATACACATTTTTATTTATAAAAGTAAATATTAGAGTATTACATTTGTTCGAATCCATTTCGGTCTCCTTTACTACAAAAAATTGTGGCATCGTCACTTCAATTATTCATATCTATTTCTTCTCTCTTTTATGTCCTGAAAATTTAATGGAAAATGCTAAAAGTAAGAGTTGAAAATCCAGTCAGTGATCTACTAGCTTTTCTGATATTTTTCTTGCGTTGGAAACCTTGGATAGGAATTCTTTTAAGTTATTTATGTGTAGATGCTGTTTTACAAAATTTCAAAGAGAAAGTAGCGTTTAGGCTATAACGGTACATATGTTGCTACAAGTTTGAAATGTCTGGCAAAAAAAGTTTGATGTGTCTGTATTCAGACATAACTGAGAAATTAAAAGCTGAAAAATGTAGTTGGATGAAATTTTGGCTTCATTTAATAATTTATTCTGTTGCGTACTTAATTTCTGAAACATTTTCACAGCACGGACCTGAGACTGAACCAGCCCAGGTACGCAACCCTTCCAAATATCATGAAAGCAAAATCAAAGGTGATAAAGAAAGTGAGCCCGAAGGATTTGAACGTTGATATAAGATCTGATTTAGAAGTCGTTCAAGTTACTGAACCTCCCAAAAGGAAGGCAGGGGTCATACTCTCTTCTGTTGATCAACTTATTGACAAATTGAAAAACGAAGCTCGTGTAATTTGACGTGAGAAAACGCAGATTACCTCTACTATTGCAGACTTCCTGTCAGTGGAAAAATAATAAACAGTTTTCTTTTTTTTTTTTTTTTTTTTTTTTTTTTTTTTTTTTTTTTATGAAAAAATAACTAAAATTTTGTGCAGAAAATTAGCTCCAGCCAGGACCTCTCTACCTCTGGCTTAGTCTATAATTACAAAAGACCCACTGATTTTTAAATGAGACCCTGAAGTTTGTATTTTCATTCAAATTACGGCTCCCATCTTTTACTATTTTACTTTTAACCCTTTATAGTTTTAAGAAGCACCTTTAGTCAAAGGAATAAATGTTGGGGGTTATTCATGATACACTATAACTCTGAGGTATTTTTGTAACTAGCCATGTCCAAAACCATTGACCATAGTTTTGGTCAGCCTGGACCACCGAATGCTGGTTCGAGCCATTGATCAGAGGTTGAATTTGCCCCTCTTGGCTTATTCTGACTCTTCGACTGTCTGGCTATTAAAGTCTAACCTCAGGGTAAGCTCGTCAACCCATTGGGCTTGTAGGTTGATTTTGTATTTGAGCCTATAAAATGGGTGGCCTTTGGAAATTTCGAACTGACCTGGACCCAGCTAGTTCCGCCGTGGGAGGTAATCTTACATGAAGTTGAACTACAAACAGTTAAGGATGCGATGGCTATTGGTGGACCAAGTAACTTCTTTTTTTGTCCAACTCACTTCCTTTTTATGTGTGAGTTTGGGGAAAATTTGGCGAAATTGACCGATATTTCTGTTGAAAATATCATAAAAATAAACTAAAAATGAATCCCTAAATTAGAAAATAAAAAAGGGGAATTTAACTTTTCCAAATGTATAAAATACAAATTTCAATGATTTTATCTAATATAACCACTGTTCTAAAAATCGGCCTATCCGGTGCTCGGGCGCCTCCGATTTTCACAAATCGACAGAAAAAATCGGCCAGACGACTAGGCGGCGCCTAGGTGGACGTAGGCGGGCTTGGCGGGCTCGGCGGCCAGGCGGTTAGGCGGCGTGTAGGCGGACCTAGGCGCTCCTAGGCGAGCTCGGCTGCAATTTTTCAGTTTTTTTTTTTTAAATACAAATTACATTATTTTGTTTTCATGTTTTCTTTAATATCTATTAATATTATTATTTGGACATTGGTGTATAAATTTATTATAAGTTGAGATAGTTTTATTTTGTAGGTAGTTAAAATAAATAAAAAATAAGGTATTTAATATTGATATCTGGGCCCCGACTAGGCGGCGCCTAGGCGCTCTAGGCGCTAGGCGCTAGTCGAGCGCCTAGCGACTTTTAGAACACTGACAATAACCTTCCTGCCCATATAACTATTATAGGGAAAGATATATCTTCAGATGAATATGAAGAAATTTAATGTTCAAAAAATCCTATAATTTTACTCAATGTTTTAAATATCGTACGGTACCGGCCAGTATTACAGGTAATACCGGATACTGGTGATCCGACCGGTACGGGTACACTCTAAATACTGTTTTAGCCAAAATACCGGTTTCATACAGAAAAATATCAGTTTTACCGGCAAATACCGGCCAAGGTACCGGTCAAAATATTGATTTATGCCTTTTTTTTAAAAAAAATATTTTTTAATATATTTTCATTAATTTATTTATATAAATTGAAAGTTCTACACTTAATTTTAATATGTTTACATTGTTATTAGATGTTAATTAATTTTTGTATTAATTAAAATTAGTTTTGTATTAGACTTAGAGTTGTTACTTCATTTAATAAAAGTGTCAGTTGTAAATGTTGCCTATTTTATTTAGGGCTGTTTATAGGGTATAGTATAAATAGCAATATCCTGTACACAAACCCTAATCACTTCATTTTTCTCCTTCGTGTGTTCTATGACAAAATCGTCGGTCATTGTTCCATTTTTCATTTCAGAGTATTCTTTACAATTTGTTCTTTGATTGATCTGTTAATCTCAATATGGTATCATTCGCCGAGTGATTTTTTGATCCTCTTTCATTATTTCCGCTGCAGAACCAGATCTCTGTTGAATTTTTTTTTCCTCGCAACCCTAGATCTACTCCGATCTCCTGCGCTATTTGCCAATCTACTCCCATTTGCTTTGATTTGCTCCGATCTACTGCGATATGACGACTGCCACGCCTACGACCTCTACGATCTCGCCGTCCGATGATCCATCGACACCGTTTTACCTTCATGCGTCTGATAATCCTGGTGCGCTCATAGTTGCTGAGACCTTCAACGGCGACAACTACATCTCGTGGTCACGCGCTGTCACTATGGCGCTCAGTGTCAAGAACAAAGGTGGTTTCATCGATGGTACAATCACTCCACCTGCTTCTACTAGTACTATTCAGTTTATGGCTTGGCTGCGTGCTAATAAATCTTGTATTGTCCTGGATTCTCAATTCTGTTTGTAAAGACATTCGTCAATCTTTGCTATATTTCACATCTGCAAAAGAGGTTTGGGATGAGCTGCGTAATAGATATGCACTTAGCACTGGTCCTAGAGTTTTTCAGATTGAGAAATCATTAAGTACTATGAATCAGGGTGCATTATCTATTACTCAGTACTACAATTCCTTTAAAGCTCTTTAGGACGAGTATGTTACATATAGACCTATTGTTAGATGCACATGTGGGGCTTTTTCTGTATGTACTTGCAATATTTTTGAGTCAATGTCCCTTGTACAGCATCAAGATTCTGTTATGAAATTCCTTATTGGTTTACATGATTCATACTCCTCTCAAAGAAGCCATTTCTTACTATCCACACCTCTCCCTACTCTTTCCAAAGTATACTCTCTTCTACTCCAAGAAGAATCTCAGAGAAACCTTCATAACACCACTCCTGTTGATCCTATGGCTATGTTACTGAAAACAACCTCTTACCCGCCCAAACACAACAAACCTTCTTTCAACAAAGACAAGAAAAGACCTAAATGCTCTCACTGTGGTTACAATGGTCACACTGCTGAAAAATGCTTCCAACTCATTGGTTATCAATCCAACTGGACTGGACCTAAAGGACCTAGACCATCTCCTCACCAAAATGGACATCCTTACCCTTCTGCCAATATCTTACATACAAACACCAACACAACTGAGAATGGCAATTCCTCCAATGATAATGAACATTCTCATTCTTCCATGACTAATGATCTCTTTGCTGAGTTTTTAGCTTATAAACAAGCTAAGGAAACTACTGGGGCTGATCCTACTCCTATGATTGCCTCTACCATATCTGCTCAACCAAATGCTTCAGGTATCTCTTACTCTTGTGTGACTGCTAATGTGTTAAACAAAAATTCTTGGATTTTGGATACTGGTGCAACTGACCACATGATATGTGATATGTCTTACTTTTCTAGTTGTCCTACCTCTGTGAGTATTAATATTAATTTGCCTAATGGACAACACACACAAGCATGTCACATAGGTAGTGTCATTCTCAATGATAAGATTCACCTGACAAATGTGCTTTTTGTTCCTGGCTTTCAATTTAATCTCATATCAGTATCCAAATTGGTCTCAACTCACAACATTGCTGTTCAATTCATGTCATCATGTTGCACATTACAGGATTTGACCACTCAGCAAATGATTGGTTTTGCTGAACTGAAAGATGGTCTCTATCATCTGAACATTGGACCTAATTCTTCTGTTTCTAATTTTTCTGTTTCCAATGTATCTTTTCCTTTACCTGTAATTGCAAATACTTTCAGAAATCTACAATCTGGCATAACAGACTTGGTCATTTATCATACTCAAGAATGTCTACATTGCCTATCACTTTGACTGATTCCAAAAATGTTGAAGCTAAACCATGTGATATATGTCATTTTGCTAAACAAAAGAAGTTAAGCTTTCCTGTTAGTACTTCCACTGCTTCTGAATGTTTTGATCTCATACACTGTGACATATGGGGACCTTTCACTCCAAAATCTCATGCTGGTTATAATTATTTCTTAACAATAGTTGATGACCATAGCAGAACTACATGGATCTATCCCTTAGTCCATAAGTCAGATACAAAGTCTTGTATTCAACAATTTTCAAAAATGATTGAAACTCAATTTCAAAAGAAAAATAAAAATTCTAAGATCTGATAATGGGACTGAGTTTTTTATGTCTGACTTTTATGCCACTACTGGGATTATCCATCAAAAGAGCTGTGTTGAGACTCCTCAACAAAATGCTAGGGTAGAAAGAAAGCATCAGCATCTCCTACAGGTAGCTAGGGCTTTACTTTTTAATGCTCAAATGCCTTTACCTTTTTGGATTGATTGTGTGTTAGCAGCTGCTCATATCATAAATAGAATTCCCACTCCCATCTTGCATGGTAAATCTCCTTTTGAAGTTCTTTATGGTAAACTGCCTACATATGATCATCTCAAAGTCATTGGTTGCTTATGTTATGCATCTACTCTAACTGCTCATAGATCTAAATTTGCCCCAAGAGCATCTAAATGCATATTTCTTGGTTATCCACTCGGTTGTAAAGGCTACAAACTTTACAACCTAGATACCAAGAGTACATTGATATCCAGAAATGTTCAGTTTTATGAAACAATTTTTCCTTTTGCCACTACAAAAACTGAAACACCTCAAAACTTATTTCCTGTCCCAACTGAATCTCATTTTCCAGACAAAGCCATACTACTACCTGTTTCACATACACCTACACAGACTCCTTCACAACCACCTCATACCTCCCCCATAATACCCTCATCTGCCACTTTACCAACAAATACTCCACTTATCCCTACTTCTTCTTCTAACCCCATCCCTGCAAGAAAATCAAACAGACCACACAAAGTCCCAGCTTATCTAAATATATATGATCACTCCCTCAAACCATATTCTAACCTTGCTTCAACTGAACATTGTTTTTCTGGGATAACCCCTTATCCAATACAAAATTACTTGTCCACTTCAAATCTGTCTGCACCACATTCCTGTTTCACTGCAGCAATTTCAAAACTTACTGAACCTTCTTCTTACACTCGAGCTGCGAAAGATCCACTTTGGCAGGCTGCAATGAAAAAGGAACTTGATGCATTAGATAAAACAAAAACCTGGTATTTGACAGATCTTCCTCAGGGCAAGAATTGCATTGGTTGTAAATGGGTATATAAAATAAAATATAAATCTGATGGTAGTATTGAGAGATATAAAGCCAGACTAGTTGCAAAAGGCTACACACAAGAGGAAGGTATAGACTATTTTGATACTTTTTCCCCTGTAGCTAAAATTACTACTGTCAGGTTTTTAGTTGCATTAGCTTCTGTTAAGAAATGGGACATTCATCAATTGGATGCTAACAATGCATTTTTGCATGGGGATTTAGATGAAGAGGTATATATGAAACCTCCACCAGGATACTGTAATAAAAATGATAACAGAGTATGTAGGTTAACTAAAAGCCTTCATGGTCTAAAACAAGCTTCAAGGCAATGGTTCCAAAAACTCACTACATGTCTGTTCTCTTATGGTTTTCATCAATCTGTGGCTGATTGTTCATTATTTACATTCTCTGATGCAAACATATTTATTGCCCTACTTGTCTATGTTGATGATGTGATCATAACTGGGAATAACATTGAGAAAATCATTGCTATTAAATCCCACTTAGATCAATGTTTTACAATAAAGGATCTGGGTCTTCTAAAATATATATTGGGCATTGAATTTGCACACTCTGACAAAGGAATAAACATGTGCCAAAGAAAATATGCCCTAGATATTTTAAAAGACACAGGTTTCCTTGATTGCAAACCTGCCACAACCCCCATGGATTCTACTTTATAACTCAATTCAAAATCTGAAACAACAGAGTCAACAGATGCTTCAGAATACAGAAGGTTGGTAGGTAGGCTCTTATACTTAACTATAACTAGGCCTGATTTAGCTTATAGTGTCCACATCCTTAGCCAATTTATGTCTAATCCTTCAAAAGATCACCTTACAGCTGCCCATAGAGTACTTAGGTACATTAAGGGTCTGTAGGTAAAGGACTGTTCTTTTCCAGGCTTTCAAAACTTGAATTACATGCTTATAGTGACAGTGATTGGGCAGGATGTTTGGATACTAGAAAAAGGTTAACTGGTTATAGTGTTTTTCTTGGTAATTCCCTTATCTCTTGGAAATCCAAGAGACAATCTACTGTTAGTAGATCTTCAGCAGAAGCTGAATACAGAGCCCTTGCATCCACCTCATGTGAGATACAATGGCTCCTATATTTATTTACAGATCTGCACTTAATCCATCCCTCCCCAGTTGTTATTTTTTGTGACAGTAAATCTGCCATTGCCATTGCCTCGAATCCGGTGTTCCATGAAAGAACAAAGCACATTCAGATTGACTGTCATCTCATTAGAGAGAAGCTCAGCCAGAAGGTGATCCAGCTGCAGTACATCTCCACAAAGGAGCAGGCAGCAGATATTCTCACAAAGCCCTTATTTGGACCTGCATTTTCTTATTTGGAGTCCAAGCTAAACATGTCCAATATTCATGCTTAGCTTGCGGGGGGATATTAGACTTAGAGTTGTTACTTCATTTAATAAAAGTGTCATTTGTAAATGTTGCCTATTTTATTTAGGGCTGCTTATAGGGTATAGTATAAATAGCAATATCCTGTACACAAACCCTAATGATCACTTCATTTTTCTCCTTCGTGTGTTCTATAACAAAATCGTCGGTCATTGTTCCATTTTTCATTTCAGAGTATTCTTTACAATTTGTTCTTTGATTGATCTGTTAATCTCAATATTTTGTACAAATTATAATAACAAATTAATTTGATATTTATTGAAACCAGTAAAATAGACAGTAAAACTGGTTAAATCGGTTGAATTGCATATCGTTAACTCATTCGAGTACGGTATTTAAAACACTGGTTTTACTTTTATCAAGGAAAATGTCCGACAGAGCTATGACCAATTCAGATTGGTGTAATTCTCTCACATCTTTTTATCAATTAAAAAGTTTCAACACATTTCAGATTATATGAAGTTTTTAACATCTCATAATTACATATAGAAGTCCTAAGCAGTGTCTTCCAACCCGGTGCCGAAGCTGGGCCGGTCCGGGTGATTGAACCGGATTACAGTTGACCGCTAAGACCCGGATGGGTCATCCTATTAACCCGATTTTATTTGACTTCATTTTATTTTTAAAATATACTAAGTTTTCTAAGTAAAAACATTTTTATATTTTTATGTAGTAGGTATTTATGATTATAGAAATTAATATAAAAAAATTTAAGGTACAAGATATCTATTTTTGCTATTTTGAAATATATTAAAATTTGGAAAAAAAGAATTATTTGTATATTTATGTGGTAAGTTTGTAAGATGATATACAATTATCTTTTTAACGTAAAAAAATATTTATGAAAAATAATATTTAATTATTAGTTTAAAATTTATTTGTTTATATTTATATGATAAATATGTATGATGAGAAACCCTAATATCACTGTTCTAAAAATCGGCCTAGGCGGCCGCCTAGGCGCTAGGCGTTGTCCGACCACTTCTGATTTGCACAAATCGATCGAAAAAATCGGTCAGGCGACTAGGCGGCCCTAGACGCTCCTAGGCGGACTTGGCGGGCTCGATAGCCAGGCGGTTCGGCGGCACCTAGGCGAGCATAGGCGGACCTAGATGCTCCTAGGCGGGCTCGGTGATAATTTTTTATTTTATTTTTAATATTGATTTATATACCCCGCCTAGGCGCTAGGCGCTGGTCGAGCGCCTAGTGGGCGTCTAGCGACTTTTAGAACACTACCTAATATCAAAACTTTGAGATATAAATTTTTACTTGAAAAATATTTATTTTTAATATTTTTATTAATATCCATAAAGAACAATGTATATAACTAGTAAAATTTAAAATGAATTATTGGGTTGTTTAATTATTCGGGTCATAGTCTATATATATATATATAAAGAGGAGCAACAAAGCATTAAATTATATTATCATGCATTAAATTTTATTATCCCTCTATTTAACTCATTATATAGGAAATCAACCTCCAAATCTCTCGCGACGAAACCTAACCCCCAAATCTCTCGCAGCAGCTCCTCTATTTTCCGGCGATTCCGCCTTCCTCGGCGACAGAAAAGCTCGGCCAGGGGTCGTCCCTTACCGTTCGCCCCCTCCCTGGCGAAGTGCGCCTCTATTGCTGCCTCAGATGGTTCATCGACGGTGGCCTCAGGTTTGTGATTGCTGATGGATTTCCGGACGGCGGTGGCGCACCTCAAGGTCAAAGTAAGGTCGACGATTGGAGTCTTTTCAATCACCGGAGGAGCTGCGATTGGTGATGGTAAGCCCTGCTTTCTCTCCTTTGTCAACGATTGCCGGATTTGGATGTCTCCGGCGGTGCTTCACCTTTTCTGGTGGGGCCCGGGCCGTTTGTCGTTGGATGTTAGTGGTGGTGACAGGTGGAGTGCGAGTCATCAGGAGGGGCGGACCCCAGTTACTGCGGCGCTCTTTGTTGCGGCGATCAGGGTGAGGACCGTTTTGTCTCGCTCAATCCCTCGTTTGACTAGTGGTGTTAGGCGATGGGGAAGGTTCAATCGGCCTCGTCTAGTGGTGTTAGATGAGTTCAGATGGAATCGGTGTGGGGTGGACTATGGCTCTCTCGGTTTTCGACGGGTCGATTCGGGGACTGGTTCGGGGTTAGGGTTCTGCTACTGTATAGGCTTAATTGCAGCTTTGGTAGCTGGTTCTTGGCCTGGATCCATCTTGTGTCGATCGTTCACTGCTGGTTCGGGCTAGTTCGTTCGCTGGGGAAGGGCTATTAGATTTTTTAGATTATTTGTGTTATTGTGTTTTGTTTTCGTATTTGTGTTGTGCGTGTCTTGTATTTTTGGTTTGGGCCGTTGGCCCCTGTGAACCCGAGTGTCAAATTTATTATCCTGTTGGGATACGACACTCGGGTCTTACCCTGTTGGGGTCTTTTTTAGTTGTTTTAGTTGTTTGAGTAGTTGGTTAGTTTAGTTGTGAGTTTTTATTCTAGCGTTGCTAGTCAGGATTCTAGGCGGTTTTTTGATCTGTCCTCCCACTTTTTAGCTGTTGGCTGTTCTCATTCAGTTAGGATTCGGACATTTGTGCACTTTTGATTTATAATAATATCTATCGTTTCGAAAAAAAAAAAAAAAAAACAATCATTAATTTATTTTTCCTAATGATTAAATTTTAAAAATATAATTTGTTCATTATCTAAAATTTTAATATTAAATTATTAAATATTACTTATAATGTTTTATGTACATCTGTGCATGTGCGCAGGATATTTACTAGTGGATATAACATCGTAATTATGTACACGAGATAATTTTCTCCTGGTCAAAAGTCAAAGGCTAGCTTAGCCGGGTCGGTTCTTGCGAAAACGACGTCGTTGTGGAGAAGCACGGATTAGCCGGAACCNGAGCAACACATTTAATAAAAATATTTCAATTTTCCTCCAAAAAAAAACGTTACAAAACTATTAATTTGATGCAATTAGGTATTACAGGATAGAGAAGCAAATCAATTAAGCTAATGTCGATATAATAATTATGAAAAATATAATTAATGCAATAATGGAAGATAAAATTAAAATAGTAAATAAAAGAAAAGGTAAAATGATTTTTTTTACATAATATTTCTTTCAAGGATTGACTAATTATATAAAACCGTTGATTCCTGAAGTATGAGTTCCTTACATTCAACCACAAACATAAACAAATTTAAAGTAAAAAATAAATAATTATAAATCAACTCAACCAATTACCGTCTACGTGCATTATTAAATTCAAAATTTCTATTATATATTACTATATTCATTTTTCTATGTTACATTTTTCACATGTAATATCCAAAACCCAACTCAAATTTTATCGTCAATTTGATTATTTAACATTGAAAAAATAAATTTGTAACTATTACTATAACAACAATTAATTATGTTTGGAATAATTTCGTCATTAGTCTACAACGATATTTTGAATATATTTTTATTCAAAATTAATAAAGTTGGAGGTTTGACAAATAAATGCAAAATTTCGTCTCTAAATCCCCAACCGATCATTTTGATATTGGGTTGTAAATTATTATATGTAACATATTTTACATTTATTTATTTTTGATATTGAGTTGTAAATTATTATATGTAACATATTTTACATTTATTTATTTTTGATATTGAGTTGTAAATTATTATATGTAACATATTTTACATTTATTTTTTTGATAAAGTAAATCAAGAATAAGTGCATATTGAGAACCATAATTTCCTACTAAATTTTATCGTCAAATCCATCACATTTGCTATTGGCTATTATATATTTTTTTTAAATTATTATTATTGTTAACATGCATTAGCAAATTCAGAATTTTTACAAATATTGTTTTATTTACCATTTTTTAATTACCATATCATTAATCTAATTATTTTATGTGATTTTATGTTATTAATGCCATTTAATTTTCTGCTTTTATCAGTTTTTGTAATGCTATAACTAGATGATCAATGTTTATCCAAACTATCACTCTTATTATTACTTTTCTAATCAACAAGCAGTTATATCAATCTCTTATTTCATTTTCTCTCTACTTTCATTCGGATTCTTTATCAAAATGACCCAAAATTTTGAGAAATTGTGCTTCTTTAACGAAAACAAAGACAAAAGTATCGGGATCAGGTAGGTCCGTCTTTATTCCAAAACTTCACATGAAAATCCTCTAAAGGTTACCGGTTTGTAGTTCGTATTTTATGATTTGAGGTACTTGAATATTTAATAAAATTTGTTTTTTGTATATAAGTTCTTTAACTAATTTTGTGTAATGATTTTTATATTGTAATTCTTAGGGCCACTATTTTCATTCGTCCGCCCCGACAAGTTTGATTAAAAAAAATTACGAGCTTCATCTTGAGGAAGGTCGTATATACAAGATTACTTGGTACAAGATTGTTAACAACACGAATGAGTTCAAAACTACTCCAAATTGCTTGAAGATTTTATTCTACGAAAAGACCTAATCGGTCGAAGTTGTTAATGAAGGATTTCATAGATTCATGTATAAATTCAAGAGTTTTAAAGATTTGAGCTTGAAAATTTTATTCTACGAAAAGACCTAATCGGTCGAAGTTGTTAATGAAGGATTTCATAGATTCATGTATAAACTACTCCAAATTGCTTGAAGATTTTATTCTACGAAAAGACCTAATCGGTCGAAGTTGTTAATGAAGGATTTCATAGATTCATGTATAAATTCAAGAGTTTTAAAGATTTGAACTTGAAGATTTTATTCTACGAAAAGACCTAATCGGCCGAAGTTGTTAATGAAGGATTTCATAAATTCATGTATAAATTCAAGAGTTTTAAAGATTTGATCTTGAAGATTTTATTCTACGAAAAGACCTAATCGGTCGAAGTTGTTAATGAAGGATTTCATAGATTCATGTATAAATTCAAGAGTTTTAAGATTTGAGCGATTCGAAGTCTATTGTCCCCGTTTTGCTTAATGAAAAGTTTTATTATTTAATATATTTGTATTTTATTAATTCATAAAATAAAGTTATTATATATAATACTTACTCTATTGTTTATATTTTATACACAACATCGATCGATTATGTTGTTTAAAAATGTTCAAACCCAACATGAAATTAGACAGCAAGGTCCTTTGGCGGAATTGATTATACGATGTCGCTTGATCATTTGGGATGAAGCTCCAATGATAAATAAGTATTGCTTTCAGGCGGTTGAAAATACCTTACGAGCCTTAGTGGAAGTAGTGGATCCATCGAAGGAAGAACTTTCGTTTGGCGGCAAATCTGTTATTTTTTTTATTTTTTATTTTTTATTTTTTTGGATTTTAGACAAATTCTTTCCATTGTCCCTAAAGGCAATCGAAGCGACATAGAATGCCACAATCAATTCATCCAGGTTGTGGCAGGATTGCACAGTTCTAAGACTGACTCGAAATATGAGGATTCGAAGCATTGGTATGGGTGATGAGTACGATGACCGAGACGCAGGAGCGGACGCAGAAATTTGGAATGAGAGGGGCACAATTTAACTTTTACGGATAACTTACTATTTTATAACATTAATTATATCATTATGTATCCTTTGACATCTTTACTTAAATTATTATGAGTTATTAAACTATCATTCAACTATTAACATTAAATATGATAAAAATTGTGTTAATAATAAAACCAATCGCATGTACTTTAGAGCTAATTTACAAATTATTAATTACAGTTAAAAAATAAAAACATCTGAAATTTTTAAAAAAAATGTAAAAAGTTATCTGGAGTTAAATTTGTTATTACAATTTAAAAAATAATCTTGACCGTAATCAAGATTCATTTTTTTATTGATTTTTTGTAGTTGGTAGTAGAACTTTAAAAATCTTTTTTCTTTTCTAGAAATGAAACAAAATTTTAATTGAGTATAGATAAATGACAAACTTGGTAATTTCTCAGTAACCACATATAGTCGATCAAATGACCAAAATTGGTTTTTATTTATTTATGTTTTTTTCAATTTAAGGATCAAAACTACAATTGAACACTTTATTTATGGGACGAATATTCAAAATTAGCATCGGTCCAAAAAACATTTTAACCTACACCTTCACCACTAAACTCGCATTAGCCTAATTAATCTCACTCTAGAGATGGACCTAAAAATTGCACAATAGCTGCTATTATTATTTGGGGCTAATAAAAATTGCAGAGGCACAATAGCAGTCTACAGAGGCTAATGAAATGAGGAAGCCTGAGCACAATAGCAGCTATAATAATTATATAAAACTTTCCCTTTTCCCTCTCTATAAAAATTGCATAATAGCAGTGTACAGGGGCAAGTGCCCTGCGGGCCCTGTGTGGGTCCGCCCCTGTCGAGACGCTTCTCAAAGTGGCTTGCAAGCAATGAAGACGGAACACTCGGTGGATCGAACGACGAATGTGTCGAATTGAGATTCATGATGATAAGATCCTATTGTTACTATTGAGAGTACCTCTCAATGTTCAACAGTTCAGGCGACGATATTAGCAATATGAAGGACCACACGATACTCGCCCCCAGAGCCGGTCCTGGCTTTTGTTAGGCCCTGAATAAAATATAAAAATTAACGCCCTTCTTTTTTTGTTCACAATTACGAAACTTATATAAATCTCAAGCCGCGTAATAAGATTTTAATAAGTACGTTATTTTGAGTTGTGGAGTTAATCATTTAATTTAAGGATGAAATCGTGCACTGTGTGATTTTGGAATGAATGCATGATAACTTTTATGAGATAAACTCGATTTTCTTTATATATAAAATTATCCTGCCAAACTAAGGTTATTTAGATACAAGACGTTAATAAGTAATTTTAAATGGACCTCATCATAAGTATTAACATCATTATTTGACATAAATATTTATACTGGAGGGCTTGTGAGACTCAAAGAACGAAGCGAAACGAATTATGTATAAGTAGAATATTTCATTTATTTATATACTTATAATTTGGTAGAGAATTTTAAGTCTCCTATTGTTTTATTGAATTACAACTCATACTATTTAAGACTTTATTTGATGTGATATTAATTGATTAGAACAAATAGTGATTATAATACGTAAGCCAATGAAGAAAAAGGGAATAGGACTAACCAAAAAAGAGTGAATTGTACTGGACTTGGTTGGTTTTGATTTAAAATGTCAGTAAAATTGCGTAAAATACTTTAATTATTGTTACTGGAGTTCTCTAATATTTGTGGCTTTATAATACAATAAGCATTAAGTATATTAAATATGAAATTAACTAATTGTATGGATTGGCTTACAAATTAGACATATTACCCATTAAGTAATAGAGGCTCCTTTCATGTTTGAGTTAATTGTATTTATAGGGCCTCAAATTAGGTTACAGCTCATTTAGTTTATCGTAATTTATAAAATGCATGATTGATTAAAATATTACATCTGAACAAATGAGTGAAAAACACTATTTTCTTTGAATTTCATGGTTGGCCTTGTGGCAGATTTATTGTCGAGTGCCAGTGGTTGGGTATGGAGTTTGCAAGCCTCGGCCTTCATGGATTTACGGGCTAACATTGAGAGGCCCTTGTTTGAGTTAATTGTAATTATAGGGCCTCAACATAGACATAAAAAATAATTGAGGCTCCTTTTAGAATTGGGCCCTGGCATGGGCCTTGGGCCAGGGACGGCCCTGCTCGCCCCCACAGTTGATGTCGTTGAGTTCGCTAACAAGTAATGTTTTATTTGAGTTCAGACACCGTTGCAAGCCATATGATGGACATGACTCTTTACACGATTTTCATACTCTGAATTTTTGAATCGAAGTGCTCGAAGTTGTCGTATCATAAATTGCACTTGAATGTCGGCTCTATAGTGATGCTGTTAGGGAACACTGATCATTTCATTGAGTTGTGCAATTGTTAACGTTTGGTTATTACTAAGCTCAACAACATGTGCTCGAATGCAGAATTTTAATTGCTTCTAGGGATGGCGATAAGGTTCTTATTCCTAGCTCATAATTATACCTTCGGATTTGAGGTACCGTTCAAGTTTCAGCTGAGACAGTTGCCTGTCATGGTATGTTATGCTATGACAATCAATAAGTGTCAAGGTCAGTCACTATCGCACGTGGTATTAGTACTGAAGAACCCCATTTTCAATCATGTGAAGTTGTACGTGGCTCTTTCCAAAGTATCGAATCGGAAGAGTTTGAAAATAATGCTTTGTGGCGATGGAAATTCTAGTGATAGAAAAACCATTAATGTTGTTATAAATAAGTTTTTAATAATATATAGAATTATTTTCTTAATTTTTCATGGATTAAATTATAATTATAATTTATTTTATTGATTACTCTTCTAATATTTTGCTTTCCGTACAAATACAGGGAATGATTACTAGTTTTAAAGTAAATATTGGTGACAAGTTGACTAAGCCCAATAATTGATGATGTTGTCCTTAGTGGATTTTGTCCTTTTCAAGTTTTCCTCTTCTCCCCCAAACCGTTCATCTCTAATCACTAATCAGTCCTTTGCATCATCGTTCCAATCGAAATCAAAATCCACTATTTTTGTCNACTGTTTTAATCTTTTCTTTTTTTTTTTCAATTTATTTTTTGTTCTTTTGTATTCCGTACGCTTAAATTTATTTATATTTGCAAAAGTATCCTCAGCTGAAGGTTTAAGCTGTGCATTTTATTTGGTGTCAATTCTTCGATTTGTGCTACGCATCAGGGACAAGCATATGTAAATCGACATATTAAATTTTAAAGAATGGTTTTTGGCACTTTGACTAAACAAATATTAGAAAAGAATGGCTTTTGATGTGTCTGATGATGTTACTTATTGCAGTGTAATTACATTGCAAGGAAATGATTCTGCAGAAAGAGAAGGACCGAGCAAGAGGTCAGAGAGCCAAAAATAATCTTAAAATTTAGACGTTTTATTTTTTCTGTATTTTGTTCTCTAATAAGGCCAAGCTTAGATGGTGGAACCAATTGAATAATCAGTTATGCTTCTAGTTAAGAAGCTAAACTAGAAGGAAAGAAGAATGTGAAGATAAAAAAAATCAGTCTATAGTTGGTTTCTTCCTTAGAGCATAGATCAATCGATCCTTCATGAACTACTGTTATTCTGAAGTTACTTATTAAGTAATTTTCCTTTTCACTGTCACTCTGTGTTCTGTAGGGGACGTAGTAATCCATATGTTAGAATGGGAGCCAAAGCTAGCCGGGAGAGAATGAGACGAGAAAAGTTGAATGACAGGTAGGATTTTATTTATAGTTTTTTTTTTTTTTTTGATGTCCAAAGACAGCTTAAAGTCGGATTATTTGAAATGGGTAGAACTTTCATTGTAAACTCGGATGCAGCAACAGTTTGCGTGACTTTCTGGTTGATTGAGCTGTCTTTCTTGTTCTTGATAAGGTTCTTGGAATTATCTGCTGTCTTGGAACCTGAAAACCCCGTGAAAACAGAAAAGTTGGCGATATTGGTTGATGCAATTAGGTCTCTAAAGCAGCTGAAAGCTGAATCCCACAAGTATGTCGAAATGAACACAAAGCTTTCGGAGGAGATAAAAAATCTAAAGGTTTGGCCAATATTTATGCAGCATCCAGCAACTCTGAAGCTTAATTTGTTTACTTTTTAATTTCTAGAAAATATTATAGTTGGCTTATTTATTTTCTGAAATAGGCTGAGAAAATTGAGCTTCGTGAAGAAAAATTGACGCTCAAGGCAGATAAAGAAAGGATTGAGCAGCATTTGAAAAGCATGTTTGTGCCTCCTACAGGATTTATGCCGGGAAATTCAGCCGTATTTCAGGTTGAGGCTAAAAAGATGCAGATGATTCCCAGCTATGGGTTTGTTCCTATGTGGCATTATTTACCTCCATTGACACAGGACACTTCTCAAGATCATCAACTCAGGCCTCCAGCTGCTTGAGCATTGAAAATTAAAATAAGTTGTTCGAGCATTCGAGAATGTTGAGCAATGCATATCTGTAAATAACAATTAGAAGCCTTTATTTTTGTTCATGGTTCTCAAGCACAAATGTTGATATAGGAAGGACTGGTGACAACATCCAGTTTGTGCCATAGCCTTAACCACTGGACTTTCACTTGATTCCAGTAAATAAATGTGAGTTAAATTAGCCATTGTATATATAGTTTCTTTTTCTTTTCCTTGTATCGTTGTATATCCAAAACCATCGCCGATGTAAAATACTAATGTGAGAAAAATTTAAATTTCCAACTCGGATGAAACTCTTATTTATTTATTATCTATCTATACTACTCTAAAAGGACGAGTGTTTTTGTAAAAATATGAACTACCTAAAATAACCTTACTTTGACATATTTTTAATGACAAATTAGTAATACACTAATATATATTTTATTTATATTTTTAAATAAAAAGATGAATTACCTAAAAAACCCTTACCTTAACTTGTTTTTTAATGACAAATAAGTAATACACTAATACCCATCATATCTTATATTTTTAACTAATAACTAATGCTTAATTTATTAAATACAAATACAAGAACAATACATTTCACATCTCCTAAAAATCAAACAAAATATTCACGCACCATTCTTTATCACAAAATGGCTTTCTTCCACATATCTCCCAAAAATCAACCCAACATCAACCTAAACAAAAAAGTTTTGAAAAGATATAGAATTGTTGTTTTAAAAAAAATCTTATTTTTAATATAATTTTATACATTATCTTACAAACTAGCTAAGTTGAACAATTTCATTTAGCTACTTCATTATTTAAGAAAGTAAACTCTTATATTTAGAACTAGAATAGAAATTGCACTTTAGTCTAGAATATTTGGTTTGTTTAATTGTATTTAATTAATTAAATATTAAATAAGTATTAGTATATTACTAATTTGACATTAAAAATATGTCAAATAAAAAGTTAATATATTTTTTCCATAATAAATTAGAAAAAAAAAAGAGTAAATTGTGTAATAGTATAAGAAATAAATTGTTGAATAATTATTTTGCAACCTAAACTCTAAAATACTCAATTCTTTTACTTAAAATAAGATTATTGTAATTTTATGTAATTATACGATACTAAAATCCAATCCATTTTTTAGTCGAATGGGATATTGCTTGAGCAGCATGATTTAAGTTTGATCATATAATTATCTACGAATTAGTTAAGATGTCTAGAGAATCATGATATGCTTATACGCTGAAAATTAATTAATTTTTACCAATAAATTATATCATATATCATCATTACTCATCTATTATTAATAACTATAACTAAAAAAATTAAAATCGATAATGTTTTCCTCACAACACCCATAAATTATAAAAACATTTTTTTTTCAAAATAACCTGTAAAAGTAATGTAGTAGTATGAAAAATTAATTGTTGAATGATTGTTTTGCAGCGTAAACTTCTAATCTACTTTTACGAAATGCATAATACTAAAACCCATACTATTTTATTTTTATTTCAAATGTATACTGCTTGAGCAACATGATTTAATTTAGATTACATGATTATCTATATATTAATTAAAAAACAATTAGAAAATCATGATATGCACATATACGTTGAAAATTAATTAATTTTAGCAATAAATTATATCGATATATTACCATTACTTATCTATCTATTTATTTGTATTATTTTAATAAAGTAATTTTTTATTAAAAAAAAGTACATAATTAATTTTTTTATATTTGAGTATAATATTAATGAGAAAAATTTAATTATATATAATAAAATAAAAAATGTACAATTAATTGATTATAATAAGACAACTGTCCCAAAAGGTTCTATATTTAATTTTATATATTCTTCTAACAAATATATTAAGGAAAAAAAACATCATAAAGGAATATATATATATATATATATATTAAAACATATAAAATAACAATATAAAGGAAAAACATATTAAATTTGATAAATAATATTAAAATACACTTAAGTTGTAATACTTACTAAAAAATATGAAAAAAAAAAGTAATAAATAAAATGTTATGGTTAATAAAAATAAAGATCAAACTTGTAAAACTTGTACTTATTGACGTAAACGAGCTGAGTTGTTAAACGCTTGTTAATTTTTTGTTCTTATTAATTCTAGGTGTAAGTTTTAGGTGATAGACAATAGTTGTATATACTTTTATTGGTCATTATCTTCAAAATTAATTCAAAATATCTAGAGAACTATAATATGTCTATATACGCTGAAAATAAATAAATTTTTATCAAGAAATTATATTCATATAGTACCATTGCTCACGTATCTTTTTTTGAAACAGAACGATAAAAAAGACTTATATTAATAACAAAACAAGACTAGATAACAACTATTCAGCCGAATATACAACCAACGACCGAATAAGCTAAACAACTTTTTATTAAAAAAAATGTTCATATTTTTTTTAATATTTGAGTATAATATTAATGATAAAATTATAATTATATATATAATATATTATATAGATGTACAACTATAATGGATATAATAAGACCCAAAAAAAGTTATATACTTAATTTTATGTATTTTTTAACAAATCTAAAAGTTATATATATATATATATAACATATGAAAGAACAATATAAAGTAATAAAATATTAAATCTGATACATAATATTAAAAATATAACTAAGTTTTAATACTTACTAATAAATATGAGAAAATGTAATAACGAAAAAATAATGTTGTTCCAATAGAGATCAAATTAAATTACAATAGGATTTTTGTGGATTAATAAGTGTACCATCAAAATAACATAATGCCATTACAATTTATAAATTATAGTTTTTATTATTTGTCATCTTTCTCATATGTAATACTTTTTTTTACACATTAATACAATAACAATCTGTTCAATAATATTAAAAAGAAAAGAATATTTTTTTCTCAATTCGACATATGAAAATAATAATATATTTTTAAAAAAAAATTATGAACGAATATTTTATGTTATAGTATAGTTGACTCGACAATATAATTGATGAATGTATAAATTACGAATATATAACTAAAATTCTACGTATAGTTAAAAAAGACATAAAAATATTTTTTAAAGTTAAATAAAATTATGTCGCAAAAGAGAGAATATAAGCTATCATCAAGATTAAAAAGAAAATAGAGAATAGAGCGTACAATTGTAAATTTTGATAGCTATTATATGTCGTTTAGTTGTAATATTGCATTTATATTATATCTTTGATATAGTTATGAGTTGAACTAAATTATAATTGATTGAGTTTTAAATTAATTTATTATTTATCTTTCTTTCGTTTAATTTTATTTTTTAAATAAAGGGCATGATTAAAATTATGAAAAATGTTCCCATAATTTTTGTTAGATATCTTATACTATATGTTTTGGGATGAGGCCTGTGTCAGGACTATTAGACAAACATGGATCTGCCCATAATTCTAACAAAGTATTTTTGTTAAAATATTCATTGAAAAATTCAAACGAGAATTGTAACATTGAAATATTCATTAGAGTTGTTGTTGAAATTCTGTTGTAACATGCTTTCATTAGAATTTCATCATTTTCTTGCAGTAAAAGTATGACTCCAAATAAAAAAAAAAAATCACTATATATAATATTGTGTGCAGTTAATTATTTTATTAGTATTATAACAACTAAACAAGAAGTAAGAATGATGTTCTATGTAATAAAAAGGTAAGAATAATACTAAACAAGAGGTAAGAATATTGTTCTACATGATGAAAAGGTAAAACTACACAATGAGAAAGATTATAGCTCACATTCCATCCAAAAGAAATAATAAAGAATAAAATTAGTAAATGTCCCATATTAATTGAAGCTAGCGAATGATAAATCTAAAACATAGTTGAGATGCACATTTGTAAAAACTATATTTATCTTTTTGTGTTAGAAATATGTATGTTAGTCATCATCTTTTTAATTAACAATTTAATTAATTTTTACCATTAAAATTTTAAATTTTGAAATACTTAATATTTTTTATGTTTCACTTTTATATTTAATATATCACATCATTTGTTTCTCATGATGTTTGATTTGACCAATGTATTGTAAATAAAATATATATATATATACATAGAGCAATTTAAAATAATATATACCAATTTATAGATCCATGTTAACTCAATTTTATTAATTATAAAATAATATTGGATAAACTTGTGATATATTTTTCTTACATAGATTTGAAATATTCAATAATAAGAAAAAAATGTAATTGGATGTAAACGTACATCTATTACCAATATTAATTATATGAATTAAAAGAAAAAATAAATGAGTTGTATGTTAAACTATTATGCAATTATTGCTTGAAAGAGAACACCATAATGGTTTTAAAAATATATTTTTTTGTGGATATGAAAATAAATTAGTTACTTAGGAGTTTATCATCAATGGAAAAAAAAAATCCAAAAACTTTTTAATCTTATAAACAATATAAAAGTACATTTTTATCAAATATATGATTACTATATAAAAAAAAAAAAAAACTCAATGTGTATAAATGTGCTCTAATTTTTTCAACAAATAAAATATTATTTGTGAATAAAATAAAAAACAAATAAAACAAATAGTAATGCAATGGGGAAAAGAAACGGTCAGAACTTTTTTAGAAAAGTATGAATACCAATATTAAGAAACAAAAATCTTTGAAAATTTACTACTTTTTTGTTGCTAGCATTTAAATATATGTTATCTATAAGAAATTGGTTCTCATAAATAGTGATTCGACATTATAATAATATAAACCAGGAACTTTAATAATGACTTCATAATAGTAAAGTTAACAAATGACTAAGAGTATCATAATATAATAGAATTCAAATTCTTCTCATCTAAAATATTTTGACAGATAATATGCGTTTCAATATTGTCTCATTGTTTTGTTTTGTTTTGTTATTATTGAAGAATCAAGAAATGATCATTATCATGAATTTTTCGAAGCATTAGTTATGATACAAAAAGTGGACAATAAATGCATTAAATAAATTATTAGACACATAAATATTGCAAGTAATTCAAACGAATGTGAAATGTTTTATGATAAACAACTCTAAAATCATTGCAACAACCAAAATGTTCAATGATATGCAAATTGCAAATAATAGGTTATGTAGTTTATCTATCGTCCAAATAAATAACATTGAAAAAGGAATGTTTGATTATGATTAAATTATTTTTGAATAATTGAATAAGTTCACTTTTGATAGAATATTTACAATCTTAATTGTGTATTGGGCTCGATCATATGTGAAATTACTTTAGAATACGTATTTTAATGTGATGTGTGATAATTTGAAAAAATAATTTAGCGACTTCGAAGAAGTACATGATTTTGGAAAATCAATTTCTATTTAGATATTAAATTCGTTCTTACCCCATGGAGTAAGTACCAATTTGTTTTATGGAGAGAGAGAGAGAGAGAGAGAGAATATAGTATTTTATACAATGATTATAAAAAATATCAAGAATTTTAATGACACAAGTATCAAGAACTCTAATGATACAGTTGGTTTTATCACAGAGATATTTATGAACTGTTAGTAAATATACTTTATAATGATCATACAATCATGAAGTTTGACTATATGTTTGGCTAAAGTATCTCTAAGTGTTGAATAAAGCACACGTTTTACGAAATTAATTAAGAAAAAATTAACAATACTATTGATGTATTGGAATACAACGAGTATAAATGTTTCTTATGAGAACATCAAATTAGAATGAAAGAAAATCACTCTTGAATCTAAATAAATAAATAAAAGAACTCATGCATCTATAATATACATTAGGTCCTTATTTAGTGTTTTTTTTTTATTATAGACTCATTTTCATATATTTTTGTTGGGGTTGTAATATATTATTTAAATTTTTTTATATTGCGACATCATTATATTATTTTTGAAAAAAAAAATAATTAAGAGTTTATTTAATCTACATTTTATTTTTTCTTACTGCAATCATATGTTTAATAAATTAATTAATTTATCTTACTAAAATTAATCGGCAAAAAACATTCGTCACCACGTGCATCGCACGTGCACTTTACTAGTTACATTAAAAAGGGAGATATATTAGGAAAGTGTGCTTTTGCAAAACTTAAGACCAACTTTCATCAAATCTTCAAGCTTCGTTTATGTTCAACTAAAACCACTTCCAAAAGATAATATATTGTGGTAATACCGCTTTATTAACAAATGAATGTATGTTTACTAAAACAAACAAACAAAATACTAAAATCGTTCACAAAAACGAAGATATAGTAACTTCACAACGAATAGAAATCACACAAAGTACCATGAGCCAATAATGATAACATAATACCATAAGTAGAAGAAAAACCTAAATAATTGATAAATTAAACTAAACTTGAATAGAAAATTTATCTCGACTCCTATAAGCTACTTTTACAAAACATAACCTCATATATTCTCTCAGCAAAGGCATCGAGTCCTTCAACATAACCTCATTGATTCAAGATCTCAAAAAGTAAAAAAGAAAAAGTCGTGAAGTCATCATCATAAAATAATTAGAGTTTCAATCATAATCAATCTCCTAATATGATTCATAATATGAACAATAATGTTCTGTGTAAAAGAGAGAGGAAGAACTCGAGAATATGATAGATGAACAATGAACAAGAGAATGACCAAAAGTGGTATACTGAACCCTAACTCTCCCTTATATATGAGAGAGAGATAAACCTAATGGGCTAGGTATAACATTTATATTACATACTAGGCCCAATGTACATTTATGCTATACACAAGATAATAAAGCCCAACACATAATGATAAAACCCAATACATATATAATTGTTACCCCCCCGCAAGAGAAACATGGATATTTGACATGTTCATCTTGGATAACAAATACTGAAAAGGTTGAGGACCAAGTGCCTTTGTGAGAATGTCTGCTATTTGTTCCTTTGATGATACATGAGTGAGCTGGATTATGCCCTTGGAAATCTTCTCCCTTATGAGATGGCAATCTATCTCTATGTGCTTGGTCCTTTCATGGAAGATTGGGTTATGAGCAATGGCAATGGCAGACCTGCTGTCTGAAAAAATAGACACTGGAAAGTTGTGTGAGATTTTAAGGTCAGAAAGTAAATATAGAAGCCATTGAGCTTCACAAGAAGCTGATGCTAAGGCTCTATATTCACTTTCTGCTGAAGATCGGCTCACAGTGGTTTGTTTCTTAGATTTCCAAGATATTAGAGATTTTCCCAAAAAGAACATGAAACCAGTAATGCTTTTTCTAGAATCAACACAGCCAGCCCAATCACTATCACAAAAACAGTTTAAAGAAAGAGGAGAATCTCTGGGAAAGAGTATACCTTGTCCCACAGATTGTTTGATGTACCTAAGAACTTTATGTGCTGCAGCCAGGTGAAGTTCTGTTGGATTGCTCATGTGTTGACTCAAAGCCTGTACACTATAAGATATATCTGGTCTAGTTATTGTTAGATAAAGTAACCTGCCAATCAGCCTTCTATAGGATGTTTGATCTATGGATTTGTTTCCATTTTCAGCATTAGCTGTCAATTTTAGAGTAGTGTCCATAGGTATATTTGTAGGCTTACCAGCTAACAAACCAGAGTCAGAGAGGATATCTAAGGCATATTTTCTTTGGCATAGATTAATGCCTTTTTCAGAATGTGCAACTTCAATGCCTAAGATGTACTTAAGTTGGCCAAGATCTTTGATTGTAAATAAATTATCCAAATGATTTTTAATAGCTGTGATTTGGCCAAAGTCATCTCCAGTTAAAATGATATCATCCACATACACCAATAAAGCCAGAAAGTGATTGTCAGACTGTAAAGTAAATAAAGAACAATCTGATATAGACTGGCTGAAGCCATAATTCAACAAACATGTGGTTAATTTTTGAAACCATTGTCTAGAGGCTTGTTTAAGGCCATATAGACTCTTTGTCAGTTTGCAGACTTTAGAATTATTTAAAGAATCAGACAAGTAACCCAGTGGTGGTGTCATGTAGACTTCCTCATTGAGGTCACCATGTAAAAAGGCATTGTTGACATCTAACTGGTGAATATGCCAATGCTTTATGGATGCAACAGCAAGAAGTAGTCTAACAGTGGTTATTTTAGCAACAGGAGAGAAGGTATCAAAATAATCTATGCCTTCTTCCTGTGTATAACCCTTGGCTACTAGTCTTGCTTTGTATCTTTCTATAGATCCATCTGACTTATATTTTATTTTAAAAACCCATTTGCAACCTATGGTATGTTTACCAGGAGGTAAATCTGTTAAAACCCATGTATTAGTTTTCTCAAGAGCTTGAAGTTCTTTAGTCATGGCTTCTTGCCAAAGTGGGTCTTTAACAGCTTGTTTGTAGGTTTTAGGTTCAGTCAGAGTGGAAATTGATGCAGTGAAACATGCATGATTAGATGATAGTTGTGCAGTGGATAAATGACTTTCTATGGGATATTTGATGCTGTTATGAGATGATGTTCCAGAAATTGTTGCATGTTCCTCAGTAAAAATAAGGTTTGTGGATGATGGAAGAGAATGCTTGTAGACATTTAGGTATGAAGGGACAGTCCTTTTTCTGGTTGATTTCCTGGATGTAGAAATATCAGAGGTAGGTTGATCTGCTGGGGACATTTGATTGGATGATTGATCTGTGGGTGGAATGGAAAGCTGTGATTGATGTGTGGTTTGGACTGTAGGATGTGAATTGTTTGTGATTGTATGTTGTTTGATATGGTCATGGGGAAATTCAGTGGGAATGGGAAACATTGGTGTTTGTGGGTTAGGATCAGCAGAGGGTAAGTTTTGAAAAGGGAGGATATGCTCATAGAATATGACATTTCTGGAGATTATAATTTTCTTGGTATCCAAATTGTAAAGCCTGTATCCTTTACAACCGAGTGGATAACCAAGCAGAATGCATTTTGATGCTCTAGGTGCAAATTTGATTCTATTTTGATGCAAAGTGGATGCATAGCATAATGAACCTATGACTCTAAGATGATCATAAGATGGTTTCTTTTGAAACAGAAGTTCAAATGGAGATTTGCCATTGAGAATTTTGGAGGGAATTCTGTTTATAATGTGAGCAGCAGCAGTAATGCAATCTATCCAGAAATGCAAAGGTAAATGAGCATGAAACATGATAGCCCTAGCTACTTGCAACAAATGTTGATGTTTCCTTTCTACCCTACCATTCTGCTGAGGTGTCTCAACACATGAAGTTTGATGCAAAATGCCATGAGAATGATAAAAATCATGCAGAAGAAATTCAGTACCATTATCTGTTCTAATGGTTCTGATTTTCTTGTTAAATTGATTTAAAACTAAGTTGTAAAAATGTTGTATGTAATGATGAGTGTCTGATTTCAAAATTAATGGATATATCCAAGTAGTTCTACTGTAATCATCAACAATGGTTAGAAAATATTTGTGACCAGAAATAGAAGAAACAGAAAATGGTCCCCAGAGGTCACAGTGAATTAAATCAAAAACTTCAGAAGCAGTAGATGTGCTAATAGGAAATGGCAATTTCTTTTGTCTACTGAAATGGCATACATCACAAGGATCATGTAGTTGAGACTTGCAATTAACAGATAAAGACAATTGAGCAAGCTTATGATATGAAAGATGTCCAAGTCTGATATGCCAGAGTTCAGAGTTATGAGAAGATACATGAAAAGATACATGGTTATCAGAAGATACAAGTCTATCACTGGATACAAGGTTATCACATGTATTTGCATCACAAATGTCAGGATTATCAGAAACAGGAAAAACATTATCAACATTTTTGGTAGAATGCAAAGACAGATGATATAGTCCATTCTTTGCTTCAGCAAAACCAATCATTTTGTTGGTTTTGAGATCCTGTAATATGCAATAAGAAGACAGGAAGTTGACAATACAATTATTTGTAGAAGTTAGTTGAGAAACAGAAATTAAATTGAAGGTAAAAGATGGAACATATAATACATTTTGCAGCACAAGATTAGGCCCCAGGTTAACCTGTCCCACATGGCATGCAAAAGTACTTTGTCCATTGGGTAAATTTATTTGAATTGATACAGATGTAGGAGGAACAGAAAAAAAAGATAAATCACAAATCATATGATCAGTAGCACCAGTATCAAGGATCCATGTATGCTTAGTAAAATTTGAATGTGCTGAGCAGGAAATATGTAAGTTACCTGCAGAGGTAGCAGGGTTAATGGCAGTGGCAACCACAGGAGAAGAAGACATGTGTGGAGGAGCTGTGGTTTGGTTAAGAGTCTGTGATCTCTTGAATTCTAGGAACTCATGAAAAAGATTATCAGTAATGTTTGGATTGAGGTTCTCAGTTGAGGTGGTAATTTGATTTGGTAATGTAGAAGAAACAGAGTTCACTGCAGAGTGAGAAAGATTCACTCTAGGACCCTTAGGACCTACCCAGTTAGGAGGGTAGCCAATTACTTGATAACACCTTTCTGAAGAATGATTGGTGAAACCACAATGTTGGCATTTAGACTTTTTCTTGTCTTTGTGAAAGGGTTGAAGTTTTGACTGAGTTGGTTGAAATTTATGGTAGGACTGAGATGTTTTAAGGATCATAGCAAGGTGATCAGCAGTCTTAGTTGGGATATGTAGGTTTCTTTGGCTCTCCTCTTGAAGTAAAAGTGAGTAGACTTTGGAAAGTGAGGGTAAAGGAGATGTCAAGAGAAAATGGCTTCTCAGAGATGAAAAAGAATCATTAAGTCCAATGAGGAATTTCATGACACAATCAAATTGTTGAGCAGCAGACATGGCATCAAATATGTTGCAGGTACATGAATTGCAGGCACCACAAGTACAACGAATAACAGGACGATAAGTGACATACTCATCCCATAAAGATTTGAACGAGTTATAATACTGAGTCACAGATAAAGAGCCTTGGTCCATAGAACTGAGGGATTTTTCAAGTTGGAAAACCCTAGGACCACTACTTAAAGCATAGCGAGATTTGATCTCATCCCAAACATCCTTGGCAACGGTAAAAAATAATAGAGACTGCCGTATTTCTTTAGACACAGAGTTAAGTAGCCATGATAAGACCAGATTGTTTGCTCTAACCCATGCAATAGAGTCAATAGGAGATTGAGTGGGAGATGGGACAGAAACAGCACCGTCGACGAAACCAGCCTTGTTTTTAACACTAAGAGCCATGAGAATTGCTCGTGACCAGGAAACGTAGTTGTCTCCATTGAAGACCTCTGCAACAATTAGTGCACCCGGATTATCACTCGGGTGAAGAAAAAACGGCGAAGATGGATCGTCAGTCGGCGGATGGATAGTTGATGAAGTCGCCATGGAGATCGTCAATCAGTAGTCGAAAAACTCAAATCGTAGGATTTGAAAAAATAGATCTAGGGTTTCAGAGAACCAGATCTACAGATCCAAACGTCGATTGAGATTCCAAAAGAGAAACGAACAAAATGAAAGTGCAGCGGAATAAATCAGTGAAGGATCGAGAAATACTCAGCGATTGATACCATAATATGATTCATAATATGAACAATAATGTTCTGTGTAAAAGAGAGAGGAAGAACTCGAGAATATGATAGATGAGCAATGAACAAGAGAATGACCAAAAGTGGTATACTGAACCCTAACTCTCCCTTATATATGAGAGAGAGATAAACCTAATGGGCTAGGTATAACATTTATATTACATACTAGGCCCAATGTACATTTATGCTATACACAAGATAATAAAGCCCAACACATAATGATAAAACCCAATACATATATAATTGTTATCTCCCAATCAGCACCCAAAAGCTGCAATTTACAGTTTCTTCTGATCTTATGCGTGGTTGAGTTCGCTCAGCCGATTCTCGAGAAGGGTGTGAGACTCAACATTTTAGCACTAAATTCATATTGTTGTCACATTTTCTCTTTTAATCCTAAAGGCCGAGGGTAATCCACCAGATATCTAAATTGATGTTGACATTAGAATTTTATACATCATTCTGATTTCAAATGTAATGATTTATGCTCAACTTAGAGTAATTACAATTTATACAATTTCACTATGCAATGATTATAGTACTTCATATCATCTGTCTGTCAACCTCAAATCAGACAACAAACTGATACAACGCAAACTCGCAATTACACAGATATGCTACACACGAAAAGGAATCCTTTACTCACAGATAACACGAGCATATGCCCCCAAAGTCCTGCAGGTCCCAACACTCCAAGCTATCGTATTGTGTGAAGGCAAAGAAGAGCCCGTGGCCCGGAGAGTACATGCAGTCACTGTACCTGCTGTACGGATTCGTCCCGTCGTCCGGGCCCCACGGGTCACCCATTGGAGCCCACTTGTCGTTGGGCCGGGCCGGGCAGCAGAAGACCATCATTCCCACCAGATTGTAGATAATCACGGCCCGGCAGGCCTCGTCGTCCGGAGATCCGGAGAGGATGACATTCACCACGCAAAACGGGTCGAGATCGGGTCGTAGTTGTAATTGGGGAGGTCGTGAAATGGGGAAGGGTTTATGTGGCGGCGGGAGATGTGGACGTAGAGGAACAGATCATGGGTGTGGGGGTTCCAAAGGCCGACCCAGCCGTGGGAGGAGCCTCTGAAGCACATCACATCGCTGCTGCCGGTCACTTCTCGAGCCGCCCCTTTGCCAATACCACTACCGTGTGCCCTGGCACACCTAGCTAGGTGTGCCAGGGCAGTATTACGCGCCCCTCATTCTCAAAAAGCTAGAAAATTTAGAAGGTGTAGTGCACTCTCCCAATTTTTCTTTTTTAATGAAAAAATGAGACATATTACATAAATTAAAATATCATTAATTATTTATATTAAAAAAATAAAATAAAAATACCAAAATTCATAATTTTTCATTATCTATAAATAGAGACCACATTTGATAGGTTTTTGAACACAACTAATTTTCGTTTTTTGGTAACATGTTCACCTTATTGTGTATGTAACATGTTCATTTTATTCTATAACATGTTCATTTTATTATGTAACATGTTCATCTTATTTTATAACATGTTCATTTTATTATGTAACATGTTCATTTTATTCTATAACATGTTCATCTAATTTTCATCTGTGAAAATGTAACATTTTCATCTTATTAGAGAGGATTTGGTTTGTGAAGGTGGATGATATTCGATCGAAAGACTAATTTATGAAATTTCTTTTACATTCTACTAGTTTTTCACTTTCATTCCCTATAGTATGACTATTGCATAAATTTGAGTTCTTATATGTAGATTATGGTTTATTATTTCAGGGCGGGGGTGCTTGCATTAAACGAGTGAAAGTCGAGCAAGAAATTGACCAGAATTTTGTGTATGAAGTGGAAATTGGAGAAAATAATGTGAGAGCCCGTGATGTAGATATGGAATCTAAACATGTTCATCTTATTCTATAACATGTTTATTTTATTATGTAACATGTTCATCTTATTCTATAACATGTTCATTTTATTATGTAACATGTTCATCTAAATTTCATCTCTGAAAAATGTAACATTTTCATCTTATTCTATGACATGTTCATCTTACTCTATAACATGTTAATCTTACTATGTAACATATTTATCTAATTATATATTTGCGTCATAATCTTTCAATAAGATAAATTAATTGTAAAAAATGATAAATTAATTGTGTTCCAATGTTCATATGTTCATCTTACTATATAACATGTTCATATGTTCATCTTATTTTATAACATGTTCATATGTTCATCTTATTGTGTAAATATGTAACATGTTCATCTTATTCTATAACATGTTCATCTTGTTATGTAACATGTTCATCTTATTGTATAAAATGTTCATCTAAATTCCATCTGTAAAATTATAACATTTTCATCTTATTCTATAACATGTTCATTTTACTATATAACATGCGCATCTTAGTATGTAACATGTTCATCTTATTATATATTTGTGTCATCACCTTCCAAAAAGATAATTTAATTATAAAAAATGATAAATTAAGTGTGTTCCAAAACTTATCAAATGTGGTCTCTATTTGTAGAGATTGAAAAATTATGAATTTTGGTATTTTTATTTTTATTTTTTAATATAAAATGTGAATAATAATTTAATTTATATAATATGATATGTAAAATTTATTATCCTTGGACACTTGTCTTTTTTAAACAAAAAATAAAAACTTGCATACCTTATTACCTTACCTCACGCGATTTTAAGAGAGAGTGCATTTCACACATGTCCTGGCACACCTAAGTATTTGCGCCCCTTTGCAGGTTAGGGTTACGACACTCTTCTCGGCCACGCTGTAGAATTTGTAAGCCGCGGCGGTGGCGTCAGATTCCAATTGTCGGAACCCAAACGTTACAACACCTATCCATTACTCAATCGTGAGCGATCGATCCGCCGTCTGGTAGAGTTCTTTCATTAAAGAAAGTATCTGAGAGAGAGAGGGGGAGAGTCTCGAGTAGGTAAAGATGTAAAAAAATTAGGAGTAGATTAGATTTAAAAAACTTCCTGGCATCAAAAAACAAAAAGAAAAAAGAAAAAAAAGAAAAAAAGAAACAAAATACTAATAGCAAAGGAAACACGCAAGGCTGGCCACGTGCACTTCAAGAATCCCCTCAACTCCCGTTTATTAAGATGTATAGTAGGAAGTTCTTGGTTGTGCGATGCACAACCGGCCCACGACACTGTTCAAATAGAGTAAAAAAAATAACTATGACAAATCAAATAATCTCTCAAGTTGAAATAACAACTCATACCAAATTGAGAAGGGAAACTGAAATGAGAGAATACTAAACATACAAAAGCTGGATCATTAATTTTTGTGTTCAATTTTCTTCTTCCCTAATCAAACGCAAATCACAATAAGTTTGTTAAAGTTACGTAACATGCCACCACCTGCATCCATTTATTCAATCTCATCTTCACAATAACCAAATTATTGCCAAATTTCAATTGCAAATCAGTAAGAAAAATTAGCTCCAATTTACCCAATTGGTCCATGCGGATGGTTGCCCTTGTTTTTTCCTACGAACATTACACATATACAAGATAAATGTAGATGAAATGATTGGTGCATCACTTAAACGCGTCCAACCCAATGGCAGCACTTAAACCAAAATCAAAAAGAAATATATCAATTATGAGATCCAGCCAACAATATGTAAGTTAATAACGATGGCTTAGCATATTTATAAGTCAAGCATAAACAAATTATTCAAACAAAAATATATAATGGGAAACTAAGCACATTGAAACCATTCATTTGAAATTTAATCGGAATATCAAATGGCTGTTTAGGTAACAAAATGATTTGCTAATCAATGGCTCAACATTCTAAAATGAGCTTCTAAAATTAGTTCAAAAAATTCCCACAAAAGCAAGAACAAAAAGGANCCAAAACAATCGTTCAATAAAAGCACAAGACCAACCAAGATGAAGGATAAATTTAAGAAATCGAAAAAGATTGAATTTTTACCCTCCACAGAAGAAGCCTCGATAGCTAATGTTCGTTTTCAACAACAAAAAATTAAGCCCACATTATCACCAAGAGCCCATTTGCCCTTTACCTGAAAGACAAAATTTTCCAACCTCCCAATACAAATATAAGGATAAAACTATACATAAACGGACTATGTACACAAATATATACAGAGATGGAGTCATGGAGGGGAAGGCTAGAGACAGAAACTACAAGTAGCAAGGAGAGTGTAACAAATCCATAAAAGAACCAAGTAGAACAAACATTTGTGTGTACCCACCATCAAATCAAGCTGTAAGCGACGAAGTCGGCGGAAAGCCTTGTACAGCCGTCACGTCACGCGATCTCAGCTTCTCCAGGCTAATCTCCATTACATCGGTTGCCGCCGAGGACGTCGTATGAGACGACCGACAAACATGAAAAAGGAAACACAGAAACATCTAAAAACTTCAGAAACAACACACAAGAGTTAAGTCCGGAGATTGAAAGAGTTGGTGAGCGAAGATTTGATGAAGTGAAGGGTGTCGAAATAACGTGTAAGGATAGTAGGGCTCATTTCTTTCTCATTTTTCTTCGTTTTTCATTTCATTTTTGTTTCTTTCACCAGTCCATTTAATTCTTTTACTTTCCAATATTTCCTCCATTCTCCTGCAGACACATCCACTTACAACACAAATGAATTTATCAAAATAGTGCAATCAGGCAAAAAAAATTGTGGATTGAACACATAAAAACAACACCTAACGATTAGAAACATAAATATTAAAATTAAAAATCCTAAAAGAATCAAATTAAGTGAAAACCCCTAAGAAACTAATAACTAAAGTTGGAGTCCTAAAAGCAATTGAAAAATCCCAAACAAATTTGTGCTCAATTTACTCTAGAGTTCCCAAAAATATTGGTTATCACAAAAAAGAAAAATAAAAATAGAAACAATTAAACGTTATATAAAAAATCATCATTTAGGATGAGATTGGATATAGATTTTTATAAATATAAAATATAATCTTACCCAAAAAATTGGTTTATGTAAACAGATCAGAGCAATGGCGACATGAGGTCTTTGGCGACCGACAGAGGTGGCACAACTATGGCTCAAGTCCTTAACCCAATGCATATTCGGGTTTCTGCATACTTCGGCTAAAACCTATTGCCCGCAGATGAAAAAGAGAAGAGCAAGCAGAAATATGAAAAGTACGAAAATGAATTGAATAACTACCTGAGAATTCCGTCGGACAAGAAGAAAAAGAGGGATGCAAATTTAAATGATGGATTTTTTTAACTGGCGGCGGGTAAGCAGCATTATATCCAGGAAATAGTAGGAGAAGATGTTGCAGAAAATAAAATATCCTCAATCCGGTAATTTGGAGAGCCAAAAATTACAATTGGATGAAGATAATGCAAATATCAAGTACAGTGCAGAAATAAAAGCTCACCTGTACTTCGATAACCGTAGAATATCTCAAGAAGTCCAAAATAGGATATCTTTCGTCATTTTCTGAACCTGAAAACAGCAGATAAAAAAGCAAACCTTGATCTGTGCATTGGACGACGGCCGTACAAATAAGCGTAATTGTATGACTAATGAATACAAATCAATGGACGGTTGAGTAAGCATAATTCACAAAATCATGGTAAGACTTGAAGTATTAACTCGCCTAATAAATAACCCCACGAAATTCAAAAGATTATGTCAATGCCTTATTACCATAATCTAACATCTCCAACCGAATCGATTAAATAAATCTGTAAGGATTTCAATTACTCATTTTGATCATTTGTCATGCTGCACGGATTGTGTGAAGGCAAAGAAGAGTCCGGGGCCCACGGGTCACCCATTGGAGCACACTTGTCGTTGGGTCGAGCCGGGCAGCAGAAGGCCATCATTCCCACCAGATTGTAGATAATCACGGCCCGGCAGGCCTCATCGTAAGGAGATCCGGACAGGATGATCTTCTCCATGCAAAACGGGTCAACATCTGGGTCGTAGTTGTAATTGGGGAGGTCGTGTAATGGGGAAAGCTTTAATGATAAGAAATTTATTGGTAATGGTGGAGGTATGAATAATTAAAGAATAACCTGTATATTCCCTTTGAGATTTTTTGTGATTGATTTACATTATATGTGACAAAATAAATTTCGATTGTGTTTGTTAATTCTAATATAGAGTAGAGTTATTATTCATTATTTCTACTCGTGACTTGTTTTTTCCTTCCAACATCTAATTCATCTCCAGTATTATCATTTCTAATTCAGTTTCCCCAAGATCAAGTAGCTACCCAGGCCGGCTCAAGAATGCAGGCAATGGAACACAAACTGTATAAAAAAAAAAAGGTGTCATGGATTTTATTTTAGTATATGTATTTTAAATAAAGGGCATTTTGGTAATTCAAGCTTTTATCCTATATCTTATCTAGAAAAAAAAATTGTGGAACACAAAAAATTAATAGAATCCTATCTTGGACTGATCGTTCTTAACAAACATAGATGACACATAAACTCAACAGTACAATCTTGATACATAGGATAAAAATAATCTAATCTAGCCTTGCTTAACAAACGTGCCCTAATATAAAATCCATGAATGAACGAACAGATCGTGGGTGTGGGGGTTCCAAAGCCCGGCCCAGCCGTGGGAGGAGCCCCTGAAGCATATCACATCGCCGCTGCCGGTTACTTCTCGAGCTGCCCCTTTGAGGTTAGGTTTACGACACTCTTCTCGGCCAGGCTGTAGAATTTGTAAGCCGTGGCGGTGGCGTCGGATTCCAATTGTCAGGAAACAAACGATAAGAGGGGAGAGACTTGAGTAGATGAAGATGTAAAAAATTAGGATTAGATCAGATTAAATGTAGAAATAAATTTTCTAATGTAAAA
>BKCP01010181.1:1502142-1515702 GCA_008636005.1 Striga asiatica
AAATTCTTTATTCTGTCTTTTGTACACCACAAATTATTTGGGCTCAGATTTGATAAGATGGCATGTGAATTGTTTCCAAATTCATCTCCAGAAGACCAAAAAGACTATACAACTTGAGTTGTTATTTGGAATTAAATGGAGAAAAAAAAAATTACCAGAAAGCAGTGTAATTGAAGAAAGTAGTTGTGGTGGCCATTGAAGCAATTGAACCAGCTGCAAAAAAGCACTGAGCCATCCTCAAAACTAGCGCAGTCCAAGTCCCAGGACTCCCAGCAAAATTCTTCATTAAAAAATTCTCTAACTAAACCAAAAAATCAGTATCGCTCATCTATTTTCCTTTTTTCAAATCATATTCTCCAAGCAAAAACTCAACTATAAACATAAAGCAGAATGAAACGCAATTTTCTATTTATTTTTTTTTTCCTCTTTAAAATAGCAAAAGCCTAAAATTCAGAATCTTGACGGATTAAACAAGTAACCTAACCATAAAAATCGAAGAAATGTAAAACACACCCACAATTTCATCATAAATGTTCATATATTTTCTTCAACATAAAATGAAGTGAACATATTTCTGTAAACAAGGAGCAATGAGGAAGAAAAACCCAGAAAGTTTAAACTAATTAGATATTGGTAAAGAAGTTGCTTCAAAGTTATATTAAAATGATTAAGGTTCAAGCAAAAACGGGCACATGTAGAAAAGGTATCCCCACAATTGTTGATATGATGTGTAATTATATTGCTATTGTTATTGTTATTGAAGAACACACCAACCCCTATAGCAGCCAGATTCAGAATTATTTCTTTCTTTTTAAGCCAAAATTAAAATATTAAAGACCCAGAAATATGTCCACGAGTTCATGATGAAAGCAAAAAAAAGCACGTTTGCCACGAAATGGTGCATAATTGGCTTCGATATTGAGATAAGTTATCTTTGATGTGAGTTGAGTTTTGGAGAACTATAAATTGGTTTCTCTATGTGGAAATATCTAGTTTTGGTTCAATTGCCTACCAAACATTTTTTATTTATTTAAATAGTTCAAATAATTAGAGCACCCACGATGTATTGAGTCTAATTTTACATATGTGACATATAAATAGACTTAAATTCTAAATGACATGGACAAACGCAAGTTAAAAAACTCAAAAGTTATTCAATCCAAAAATAAAATACTAGGTTTAGCATACATGCCAACCAATAAAAATGCTCTGATATGTTTCTTTTATTAAAAGAAAATTTAAATTAAAATTTACTGTTTTGCCTCTTGCTTTGTATTACGACAAGTATTCATTTTTTTCATATATTTTTTTTATTTTAAAATTAAAATTTACTATTTTGCCCCTTGCTTTTCTATTCGTTGTTGGGCAAAAACTTAATGCTTGCTCTTAGGATTCAAACTCGGGCCAAAACATCAATAGGCAAGACTTCAAACCACTATGCTACCATCATTCTATGGTACATATCTAAGACACACTTATTTAAAAAAACACGAACAGAGAAACTTAATCAAACGAAAAATAAAAAACAAAATAATCACAAAATAAAGTAATTATAAGAAAATATAATTAAAATAAAAGAAAATAATTAAATTGATTAAAATTAAATGTAAAACTTGAAAATAATAAATAAATATATTACTATTTAATTTAAAAATAAATTGATAATTTCACTTTAATAAATTAAAAAATATAATTGTAAAATAAATGTTTATATAAATTTAAATTCGCATTTTTATGAATTTAAGTAATATAATGTAGATAAATAAATTATAATAAATTAAATTAAATTGAATAGAATTTATTTACGATAAAAATAAAATGATACTTCTATATATAAGATATTATTAATGCAGAAATTTATAAATAAAATATTTTATATTCATTGACTATATATGATTTGTATTTATTTCTTTTATTTAGGTTCTATATTATTTTATCTTTTTAAAAATTTTCTATAAATATATAAATTTTATTTTTTCAATAAAATTATAATTTTTTAATTTGTATTAAATAATTTAAGTACTTATTGTTTATTTAGTTTATTTATTTTAAATTCTGGTAAATGTATAATATGTAAAATACTATTTATAATTAAATAAAATATTAATTAAAATATCAAGTATCCTTTTTTATGAGCTTTAAAAAATATAAATAAGTTTTTGTTATTTTATTTATTTGTATATCATAATAATGTAAAATTTTATAAAATAACTAGCGCATAACCTGTGCGATGCATGGAGAAATAATATTGATTATAATATTAGATGATGGGATATACGTTAACAACATAACACGTAAAGAATTAGAATAAAACACAACCACATGTATGTCTACATAATTAAAAATAAAATTGAAAACATAACTATTTGTTTTTTAAAAGCTACATTGTCAACATCTTGCGGGGTAGAAAAATTACGAAAGTCAAAATAATATGTTGATAAATCAGTAGGATACTCCAACACTTTCACTTTGGTCTTCCCATGAATAATGAGTTTGAACTTTGCAATGGTAGATTGTATTTATCAATGTTACTTTCTAGTTAGTAATTGCGAATGACCTATGTTTCATTGTCCCCAAACTTGTCACCCATATTTAGAATCTTAATGCCACAAATTATTCCATTTATGCGGACATCCTATAAATCGCAATACAAAAATAATTTTTTGAAAAATAAAATAAAATAATAAATATTGACAACTACTATTAAATCACATAATGAAGAATACTAACTCACTATCGTGGAAAACTACTTCCAAATAACTTCGGTAAGAGGTATCAAACATCATATTAAAGATGTCGTTGGAAGTTTCAAGATGACTCTCGTATTTCTTTTAAGACCCTTGATTAGGCCAAAAGGTTGATCCATGACTTTATTTGGACATGTGAAGTTTTTTTTATTTCTTTTTATGAGTATTGCATTACATTTGACTGTGGATGTGAGCTTATTTATAGACGAATTTTTAGTGCATATATTTGCACTTATTTCGTAATTTTTAAAATGTGGATTGACATGAATATAAGCTTATTACTTAATTTTATTATTTTTTTTTCACCGATTTTTGTGGAAATCAGATCATATCCCAATAATATACCAAGATTTTTTTTATTTTTTTTTTTCTAATTTTGGTGGTTATAAAAATTATTCCAATAATATTATATCCTTATCTCTTAAATATACAATTTTCTTTTAAATGGTAAAAAGGAATGTCAGAAATTTGAGTTCCCATAAATTTTATGTCCTTACTTTTTTAAATATGATATGTCAAAACTAACCATTTCGGATGTTTAACAATTACAAAATTGTTGGGATTTTCGACAATATATTGGGATATACTTGTTTTTTCATAAATCTACGTTTCCAATTATTGAGATGTGACCATTCCAATGTTAATTTGGGATATACTCGTTTTTCTTAAATGTACATAATTAAAAGAAAGTTTGGGATTATGAGAATCCCTTACAGTTTATCTTCTTATTATGTTCTATTTAATCCGATTTGAGATATATGTATATATTTTTTTGTTGGATTGGCATGCATGTCTAGCTGCTTCTGATGGTTCGGAATTTAGAATTCCGATTTTATTTCTTATATGCTCATTTTTGTAAGTCAACACATTATAGAAACGAATGTTAGATTTTAACAGATATCCATAATATTTTATCTATGTTAACTTATTTTCGATTGTTGGGATTTGAGAATTCCATCATTATTATGAGATATATTCATTTTTTTTTTTTTGTTATAGATAATAAGAAATATAACAATGTCGATTAGATTATGATTTTAAAATTTTTCAAGTAAATTTCAAATATTATATATTTATATCTTAAATTCAATATATTTAGGGACTCACGTTAAGGATCTGTGAGTACTTAAATGTATTAATACCTATTGATAAATGAGTGTGATGGACATGTGGAAAAGGTCCAAATAGACTTATTAATGGTGTGCACGTGAAAGAAGGATATAGATTTTATGGGCAGTAAAATTACTGCCGGCAACCCTTCGGACAGTTTGGGCACTCGGGCAGACCTTCTGACAATCGAATAGGGAAAAACTTGTCCAACAAACCAATAATGCGATATACATCGGTAAAGTGTGGAAGATAACATTTTTATATAATCTAGAATCTATAATAAAGTTGCATACATTCTATACAACTTTTCTTAGTCCTTTATTGACTTGATCGTTAAAAGTTATGTCTGGAAGTGTTTTCAGCATACGTCGTACTTTGTAGGTCTTTGGAGAACAAATAGGGGGAAGGATGGTTCCAGGTGCAACTACACATCAAACCATAGTTTTTAAACCCGGTCCGGTGATCGACCCGGGCAGGTCCTCGGGTCACCGGTTCAACCGTCGGGTCACCGGGTCATTGCTGAACCGGATAATTAATTTTAAAATTTTTAAAATTATATATATAGTATTTTTGTTATATAAATATACATAAAAGTAACAAAATTAAATGTTTTGTGTATAAAATTTGTATATTAAAGTGTTAATAATATGTATCTCATGATAAATATTTACCATAAAAACATATATACATAGTTTTATTTTTAAAAATAAAAAAAATATAAACAAATATAAAAAATATATATGGACCGGTTGACCCGGCCGGGTCAATACCTCGGGTCGACTGGGTCTCGGCCGGGTCGGTCGGGTTTTAACCGGGTCCTTGGTTGCCCGGTCCAAATACTCCACCCGGACCGGTTCCAGCTCCGGGTCGACCGGGTCCCGGGTCGACCCGCCGGGCCTGTCCGGGTCACAAAACAGTGCATCAAACTGATTATAAATTTTAATATTATTGGTTAACAAATCTCAAACAATTTGCACAACTACGCATTTAACAACCCATAACAAATAATCACATCTTCAGACAAACTTGAGCATCCATTGTTACAAATATTAACTGACAAAACATTTTTAAATTTTTGGACAATAATGTGTAAACCAACTTACTAAAGTTACGATGTTTATGATTTGTTCATGGACATCTTCACACGGTCAGCTTATAATAATCAAGAGCACGATAATCCTCAAGTGCAGAGCTGAGGAATTTGGCGACATATTCACCTATTGAAACCTCTCTGTAAATGGGTGGATTTTCCTCGGTTATCAGCTCTTTAATTGGACCGTAAACCTTAGCCGCAGTCACAGGCCCAGAGAAAAAACATGCCACAGAAATTCTTGGGCCTACGTGGCTAGTGATTGCTCTATGCTCAATGCTTTTGAATTTTCCGTTGGATACCAGCTATGCCAAATTACAAGAAGCAAATAACAACAAACAAAATAATGAGAAAGAAACAAGAACCAACTAAAAAAAAAAAAATACACAATGAGAAAGTCAAATAAGTCATGTAATTGAATAAGCAACATATGAGAGAGAAATACTAGATTGAAATTTTGGTCATAGTAATTGAAAATTTTCAAATTCATGTATAATGCAGTAGCATAACAGTTATGCAGATCGACCCATCATATTATATAAACAAATATATATATTTATAGAATCAAAAGTCATACTTGTTTTTTATGTTGTTTTTTAAAATACGACAACAAGAGCAGCATTCAAAAAATCAATCATATATTATAATTGTTCATATTGAGGCAAACTTGCTAATATGGATTTCAATTTTACTTGCATTAACATTTCCCAAGTGAATATAGATAGTTTTCCTCCATCACTTATTGTTTCAAACCAATCAATAAAATTAATTTAAAAAAAAAAAAAAAAAAATTGTGTTAAATAATTATGTACCTGGAGTAGATCACCAATGTTGACTACTAAACCTCCGGGAGTGGGGTGTACATCAATCCATTGGCCTTGATACAAAACCTGTAGAGCACTTATGCCTTGGCTTTGCAAAAGAATTGTAAGAAATCCAGCATCAGAATGTTTTGCTGTCCCAATGGCCAGTTGTGGCTGAGGACAAGCCGGATAATAATGGCAGTGGAGACGGTGTCCATTGGAGCACTCCATATTTTCCAAGTGATTAGTTTTCAGCCCAAGAGCCTCCGACAAAACCCCAAGCAGAATATTACCCAATATTTCTACGTGTTTCGAGTATTGCATCGACGATTCCCTATACACAATAGCCAAGACCCAAAANAAAAAAAAAAAAAAAAAAATATTCTTATTAATATCTACAATAGCTCTTATATATAATTTCGTAGCGCGCTAAGCTTAATAGGCAGCTTCTCATGCTTCGTTATGTGGCAAAATATTATGTTTTGTAATTTGGCTCGGATAAAAATATGATGCTTCCCATATAAATCTGTTTATTATCTTCTTTCTATAATGTGCACGTGATCTTACTTTCTAAATTTTATGTTTTGTCCATACTATTCCCTTATGTGTTTTAATGAAAACATTATAAATAAAATCAGTGATGCATATAAATTAATTTTCATAATTTAAAATAATATTGTTAATTCACTTAGTTCTGTATTATAAATTGTTACATATATATTGTTCGTTATTTATTTTTTTCCAACTTCAACAGAATATATAAACTTTTTTTCTTTGTTTGTTGTACATAATTTAGTTATTTTATCAATCACCCGTATAGTACACGTATATTATATATTTTTTTCTCGGCAATATAAATATAAATAACATTACCAAACAAAAGTTTATATNAATTAGTGAAAATGAGTGTACCTGCAGGAATCGGGCAAGTGAGTTGGATCGGTCGGGTTAGGCCCAGAAAAGGAGATGGTTAGGGTATCGCGCCAGCTGGCAGTCTTGGACTTGAACAGATCGTAGCTGCTTGAGTACCTTACGGGCCGAGTGTTATCCCGCGTGTAGTATTTGCGCTTCTCCTCCACAGGAAGCTCCATGAAGCTGCGGACCCCACAAATCATCCCGTCCATCACGTCTTGTGGGACCCCGTGATTCACCACCTGGAAAAATCCCCACTCTTCAGAGGCAATTTTCACTTGCTCCACAATCCTCTTTCGATTTAGTCTTATGTCCCCCATATCGATTACCGGAACATGGACAGCCGATTGTTGTTGCTTACTTTCACATTTCGCCAGCTCGTCTAACGGTCTAACGAAGATCTCCGGAATCTTCTGGATGCCCGAGTCGACTAGGCCCTTCACGCCCGCGTTCGTTTCGTCAAATGCCTTCAGCATTCTCAACCTCTCTTCATTTTCTGATGCCATTAATTTCAATTCTTTTTTTTTGCTTGAATTAATTTCAATTGTTTGTGTGTGTGTGTGTGTGTGTTTTGGAGTTTTATTTTTATAGTCAAAGGACAATCAGAGCGGTGTTCCTATCCGACTTTGTGTTTCTTGGATTTTTGTGTAGTGTGTGTAGTTAAATTAGATAAAAAAAAAAATTAGATCAACACAATCCGCGTTAATTATTTAATGGCACTTGGGGAAGAGGTCCTTTTGTCACGTGTTTTAATTTTAGCAAGATTCCTTTTGACTTCTATTTGTTGTTTTATGAAAACATATAAGTAGGAAGGTAATGGACGTAAGGATTAAAATACAAGGAATTAGGTTCAATGTGCGATCCATCGTCAACAACGGTGTGGTGTCCCTATGACAATAATTGAGTTGCTCTTGATTAGAAACAATAAATTTATTTTTGCCCCTCAAGTTGATATCTATACGAAATGTGCATCACGTCCACTGCTGTCTAATTTAACTGCCAAAATCATAAGAAAAATGTGCATTAATCACGAGATCTAGCAGTACTGTAACCGACCTCAACCCAGTTGAATGTCTTTTGAAGCGCGCACGAGTCGGTGAACGACCTGCAAAACAAAGCCGGATTGTTCCGGCGTAGAAGTTCTGATGCTTAAGTCAGTCGACAGTGATGAAAATAAAGATGAACTATATGTAATTGTATGCATATCAGAGTTGTAAGCAAGGCAGATTCAGAAATTAAGAGTAGACTGAGTTAGAGTTTAAAATACTCATTTTCTTAAAAACCATATAATATTTTTTCTTCAAATGTTCACTGAAGTTGTGTTCGACGAGATTTTACAGAATAAAATTCATCAATAATAGAATCTATACTTATATTATTAGTAAACTCCCGTTCAATGAAGAGAATCAAACAATCTTCGAGAAAACCATCCTCAATCTTATTACGAAGTGCTGTCTTCACATGATTCATGGCTGAAAAGGCTCGCTCGGTTGTAGCAGTAGAAACCGGTAACGTCAGAACTAGAGGGATCAATCTAGTTAACATAACATACACTTTCGATCTACCACTCTCTATTATTTTCTGAAAATTTCACAATACCAATATAAGCCAAATATGCCAATTTATTTAAGCCAAATATGAGTTGAAATATAAAGTTTTGAACTTTTTATTTCCACATTCTATACCCATGATCAACTGACCGCGCGTCGCAACGCGGCAAAATTAAAATCTATATTTTTCCTCAACTAACCTCTCATAATTAGTAGTAGTGGCGAGTAAAGGTTGATCCCACGAGGAGTGTTCGTGAATTTTCTCGTATTAATTGAAAGCAATAAAATAGGGGAAATTTTGAATTAATAACTAAACTAACTAAAATCCTAATGAAGCAAATAAAATCTAAACTAGAAAATAAAATAAAAATAAATAAATGTAGAGAACTTTCTAGTTCACGGTTCCGTCTACACCCTCGACCGACTCGTCTAATCAACTTTGGTATCAAACCTCGCTATCTTATAGAATTACTAGCCCTAGGTAACGACACGGTCTGTTACCCGAATTTTTCCTTAATTTTAATTTACCCGCGAGACGCTCTACGATTAAACCCGACTTCTTGTACAGTTCAGAAAAAAGTTTTCAAGATTTAATACAATTAGCCGCTTTACGAATTAGAAAAATAGGCTAGACTAAGTAGTGAACTCAACCGCGTTCGTTCACTTAAATAGGCCGTGTTATCCCCGGTAGTTACCGTCTTCCGGTAGCCTCTAATGAATTAAACACAACAACAATTACGGATTGGAAGTCTAATTCAGATGTAGATATGAAAAACCTAATCTAGGTGATCAATCTTCACTTAAATAGGCCGTATTATCCCCGGTAGTTACCGTCTTCCGGTAGCCTCTAATGAATTAAACACAACAACAATTATGGATTGGAGGTCTACTTCAGATATAGATATGAATAACCTAATCTAGGTGATCAATCTAAATAAGACTCAACACATCATGGTTAATTATTTAAAATAACACAAACAATTTCAAAAAGATATTGAAATCATCAACCACGTAAATTAGTCAAACATTGTCAATCATAGAGTTCGACTTCCCCGAAACTAGAATTAAAAACTAGCCTAACATAATAAATAATAAAAGAATAAGAATAAAATGATCCCCTTTTGTGCAGATGCGGCCTCCCTCCGCGGTTGATCGAGCTCATCGCTTATGTCCGCTGGCTTTTTCTTCGACTATGTGAGTATATTTTTCTGGCTACGTGGGTGCGGCGTCTTTTTTTTCTTCCGCCTGGCTGCAATAATTCTCTTCCCAATATAATTTCTCCTAGGTATGCGTGCGTGAGTCTTCAAAACTAATTGCTGCTCCAAATAATTCCATGATATTGGACTTATTGGCCCACAAAGTCTCTTCCATCTTCCAAGCCCACGTGAATAACACAAAGGTCATGTAATGACCTATTATCTTTAACATTTATTAACCAACTGGGCCTGAATTTGGGTTGAACAATCTGGTACTACGCCACCAATTAAAATCCTTCAATATCCTGAAAATAAACAATAAATATATCATAGTACATAAATTCATCTAATAAATAAATAAGTAAAAAAATATATAAGTGCGATAAATTTAAGTATATAAAAATACGCTAATAAATATATAAAACACACACTTTTTTCGACCAATCATCAACCTCCCAAAATAAACTCACAACAAACAAATTATCTACCAAAGTTTCAAAACTAAAAGTGTAAAATCTATAAAAGACAACTAATAGAACAAAATTACATAACATGAAAAAAATGACTAAAACAACAGGTACTATACAAAAATAATAGCATTAGGATTTAGGCATTAGCTAATAAAGTGCATAAATCAGAATTAATCAATGTTATCACAGATTATGCGAAATGGCGCAGCAAATAATCTAGCCATCTAGGGTTTGTAAAGACATTTTTTTTAGTACCTTCTAAATTGGAGGGTCGAGTGGTCAGTGGTGGCTGGCCCGGGTCGTCGTCGACGAGTTGACCGCGAAATTTGGCAGCCGATGAACGCAATCCGTAAAGGCAGATATCAAATGATCGGAAAAAAAAAGAGAGAGAGAAAAAGAACGCAAGCTACGCAGCAATTGAGCGAGGAAGTAGAGTCCAAGGTGATAGGTAAATAGTAGCACTTACAATAATATTTGTTTGGGCAATTGGGCCTTATTTTTTTTATTGGTATTTGGGCTGGGCTAGAGATGAAACNGAAAAAAAAAAAAAAAACAGGCCTGGGCTTCAGTCTAGCCTAGACCTGAAGTGAATCCATTCCTGGTTGTAAGAGTTTTGATGATCATGTCTCACCCCTTCATGTAGAAGTATTACCTTGTTGCCTAAAAGTATCTGATTGGGCTGCTTGCGTGCTCGAGCTACCTGATTGTACTGTTTGGGTGCCCAAATTGCTCAATTCTATTAGTCCACGTGGTCTTTAATTATATTGTTTACATTAGTCTATCTCATTATGTTGTCTAATTGTGCTTTTAACTTGATTCCCTTGAACTAGATCCCTCTGACCTATGAGTAAGTTTGTCTCTTAAATCATACATCGACCTATAGGTCTCCAGGTTGAATTTCCATCAAGCTAGTCGAGAGCTCTAGCTCGACCTGTTGTCATGTTGTTTTGCCAATGAGGTCACCATCGACCTAGTGTTTTCACGACCTCTGACATCCTTGTTGTGTGATTGACCTGCCAACAAATTAATAATCCAATCCCAATTCCATAAAGTAAAAGAGGCCTCAAAGGGACCGATTGAATATGTAGTAGTCTTATATAAATATTCTATAAAGAAATGAGTTAGATAGTTTTCCAATCAAAACATCAATCCATGTCTGTGATCAAGCATTAATATGTTTCAATTTGTCTAAATTTCCAAACATCCACTATTACAAGTAATTTTCAAGTGTTACAAAATATTCTTAAGTTTGTACAGCGCAAACTTGGATAAAGCTATGATGTTCTCATTACGCAAGACCATCTTCGCAGTTTCCCACCGTCAGCTGGTAATACTCAAGGCCACGGTAATCGTCAAGTCCAGTGCTAAGGAATTTGGAAAAATATTCACCTACTACAACGTCTCTATATAACGGCGGATTTTCTTCCGATATCAGTTCTTTAATTGGGCCGTAAACTTTAGACGCATCAGCAGGCCCAGAGAAAAAGCATACCACCGATATTCTTGGGCCTATGTGGCTGGCTCTCGCCCTATGCTGAACACTTTTAAATTTCCCATTTGATACCAACTGGCACAAAACAAATAAAAAAACATTATAAAACGAGCATACTAACTAAACCACTTAATACTTGATGAAAAATATTAAAATTGCGATACCTGGAGAAGATCACCAATGTTGACTACTAAAGCTCCAGGAGTGGGGTGTACATCAATCCATTGGCCTTGATATAAAACCTGTAGAGCACTTATGCCTTGGCTTTGCAAAAGAATGGTAAGAAATCCAATATCTGAATGCTTTGATATACCAATGGCTAGTTCTGGCTGGGGACAAGCAGGGTAATAATGGCAGTGGAGTCTGTGCCCCTTGGAGCACTCCATATTTTCCAGGTGATTAGTTTTGAGCCCAAGCGCCTCGGACAATATCCCAAGCAGATTATTACCCAATATTTCTACGTGTTTCGAGTATTGAATTGTGGATTCCCTATCCATACACCAAAACTTTACACATTTTCATTGTGTAGTGCACACAAATGGTCCTTAATATGAACCAAAATAATATGACCCAAAACGAAAACTTTGTTTATGATCGTATAATATGATACTATGTTCACTTCAGACATACACACAAACATCTATAGTCAGAAACTCCATAACAAAGTCATATATACGGAATTATTAGAAATCTCACGCAAGTATATGATTTGAGAAAATTTTAGGGCATGTTTAGATATGAGACAAAGCATGTTTCAATCGGTTTTGACTGATTGAATTATTTTATTTTATATCTTCTAACTCAAATTTTGATTTAATACAACTCTTACATTTTTTATAAAACACAATTAAATAATACGAATGAATCATTTCACACAGCACATCAATTTAAAATCATTATTCATCCATACATATAATTTTAGCTACCAATCATTTCCAATCACATCTCTTCTATTTTTATATCACATCAACTCCAATAATTATATATTAAATAACATTCAATTACAAACTCAAAATCATCTAGTCAGCAATGAACTTTATTCGAAATAACTCACTTTAACAACCAAATTCAACCAATACAAGTTGGATTCATATCCAACATAATGATATTAAGATACTTTATATGGCTATTTTATATTATTTTTGGTGATTTTATTTTTTTCATAAATAGGAGAAAATATATTTCTTATTGGCTCAGCCAAACAAATGAATATAATATGGACTTGAATTATTTTTTTGTTCTTTGTTTTTATTTCCACAAAAATCTATCTACATTAATAATATGATATTTTAACTACACAATGTAATAATCTGATAAGAATGTGATATTTCAAACTACTCAACCATACATGTGTTAATATGATATTTCAACTGCTCAACCACTGTGAGTAGTGTATGTGAATGTCAAGCCACATTTTAAAGACAACAGAATGAGAGCAAAACCGTTTATTTGTCAATCAAATGAAATAAATTTAGCCTAGTTATCATTATTATTATAGTCTTACAACTACATCCTTGTATATAATTATATTGTGCACCCTCGGATGAGATACTTTGACTTAAATATAATATTAGTGTAGATAACTACAAAAAATTGTATAATATCTACTATTCCCTCCTATTCATAATAAGTGTCGTTTTAAGAAGTTGCACAGTAATTAAGGATATTTTTTTTTGTCAATAATAACCCTCTTTAATGAAGATAGAGAATGATGTTTTGAGAAGAAATGAAGAGTGAATTTGAAAAGACGTAGTGTATTTATTAGTTAGATGAGAGTAATAATGGAAAAATATGTACAAAAGATCCAAAACGACATTTATTTGGATAATAGTTGATAAAGCCAAAATGACATTTAAAAAGAATAGGAGGTAGTAACTTTTTCTCTCTCTAAAAATTGAAAAATCCCCAATCTCATCTGCCGCAACCTAGACTTCGTCTTCCTTAGCTTAGCCTCCCCTCTGGCGGACACAGTTATCGTGCAATTGGCGAGCATCGGGCTCGGACCATGTTCGTCGACACAGGCGGGGTTGTCTCTCGCCTCTCCCTCCCCGTCATGGTTCCGCTTTTGTTACCGAAGTGCCATGACGGGCGAGCTCAAGGCAGGGGGCGCCAGATGCGGTGGCCGGCGGGTACTGCGAGCGTCCATGGTGGTGGTCCGGCCTTGGTCTGCTCCTTTCCCGACCTCCTATG
>BKCP01010181.1:1515725-1531320 GCA_008636005.1 Striga asiatica
AGTTGCGAGTCCGGGAAGAGGATTCAGATCTGGGGTCCGGTGTGGCCGTGGGGCTTCCTCCAGGAAGGTCGTGTCTCGATGTTTGGTTCGGTCGTGTTGGTGCTGTGTTGGGTGTCCGGTGGGGAGGGCGTAGTTTTCTCTAGTATTAGCTTTTGTTGTATGTTGATGTTTGTTGTGTGTTGTGTTGTGATTGTTTGTTGTAGGTTTGTGTTTTTCGGTTCTTCTGATTGAGAGCTTTTCCTCTTGTGGGAGTGTTTTTCTCCTCTTGTGGAAGTTTTTTTCTCCTGTGGTGGGAGTTTGGTTGTGTTACTGTGTTGTGTGTTGTTGTGTAGGTAGGTTCTATACTACACTTTGTGTAGTTCTCCCTCCTAGTTTTAGCTAATTGGTTGGCTTCTCAGCGGATTCGCTGTTACTAGTTTGTATTTGTGTGTTTTTTCAATAAAATTTATCGTTTGGAAAAAAAAAAATCACGACTTAATTAAATAATACAAGTGTTGGTTTTTCAACGGTGGATTTGATGCTACCCTTATGAGTAGTGCCCCATGGTGTAGCAGTAGCTTTTTGCTATTTGCCATTTCGGATTTTTTATCCCGTTAATTGTTTTAACATTTTGGATAAATTATCTATTATGTCCGACATATCAACTAGAGAGCGTTTCTCCGAGACCGGTAGTCTACTTGATTCTCCTATAATCAAAGAATTTTCCTTAACATGCATAGGATTTTTATTTCCTATTAACGTTTTTACTTTAGCTATATCACTAGCCAGTGTTCTTCCAGAGGTGTTAGCTCACAGAAGATTTTTTCTTCTACTGAACTTACATCTGAAAAGATATTTTCTAGTTCAATATAAGATCTTTTTGTATAATCTATACTATGATGACTATTAGTCAAAGCATAGCTTATAACATATGTAACACTAAAGACTTTATCTCCAGGGTTCATTAAATTTTCTCTTTCATAATGGTGAATGAAAGTTAGAGTTTTATCTAAATTTAGGTTGTCTGAAACCTGAAACAATTAAGAAATTAATTGATAAATGGGGACTAGAAATGAGTCTTGTGATCAATCTTAATCCCAGTACTTTTAACACGGCACAACTTGTGTTAGCACTTGCTGAGCATAGAATGCTTGGAAATGCACAAAATTTTATAAAAAGAGTTCAATGGGATACTCAAAATGTATAGACCCTGCAGTTATGCTTGAAAGCATTCTGAATAGTCTATATACTCTGTTTTTGGGCATTGATCGAGTATCTAATGCAGAAAATGAAAAACTTATGGAACAATCTAAAGCAAAGGTAAGATTAAACAATCCGACTCTTTGTGATATTTGTTATATTGAAGAATTCAATTGTGATTTCGAAAAGAATCTTTTCAAAATAGATTTTGGAGAACATCCTGAATACATTAGAATGTATTTAACAAAATTCCTATTGTAGGAGATGATGCTTCAAAGAAATATGAAACAACTGAATATCTTATGAAGTACAGTTTTGGTTATGCCAAAAGACTATTGAGAGAAGAAATTGAAAAAAATTGTAATGCTACTACAAAGCAAAAACAAATGAAGAAGTTCAACAGAAACTGGAGTGGTGTTCTAAAAGCACTATCTAAACAAAAAGAGTATATATGTCGATATGCTTCAGGAAGTTTTAATTCTGCTGAAACGAATTATCACTCAAATGAAGAAGAATATCTTGGGATAATAAAAACCATAAAGAAATTTACAATTTATCTTACTCCTTTATCGTTAGGACAGATAATAAAAACTTCACTTATTTCTTAAAGACCAACATGAAAGATGATAGTAAACAAGGTAGACTTGTTAGATGGCAAATGTGGCTTAATCAATATGAATTTGATGTACAGCATATTGCAGGAAACAAAAATGCCCCCGCAGACTTTTTATCACGAGAATGTTACAGGATTAAGGCTCAACGGAGCACATAACCAGTCACAGGCGGTGACAATAGGGAGTTGCTTCCCAGGCACTATTTGAGCTTGACAAAGCATCATCTGAAATGGATGAAATAGAGCAGCTTCGGTAGCGAGAAGGACTTCTGGCCCAAGAACTTGACTTGGTCCGCGCCAAAATCAAGTATGTAAGCTTGATTAAAGCTGAACAAAAAAGAGATACTACTGTCTCTATTCCAACAATGGAACAAACGAGTAATGTAGCAACCCTAGCTTGTGAATAAAAAGAGGAAATTTCATCTCCTTCAGATCTTATAGATCTTGAAGGTGAAGCTAGTCCAGAGCAAACGGCTACTGGTAAAGACCCATCAAATCTGTTAATAGATGGCAACTTGTTAAAAGCGGAAATAGGTATTAAATTACCAACAACGTCGGATAATTCTGATGGTTTAAACCTCAGACCGAACGGTGGAACTTCTGTTCCTAAACAGATAAAATCACTTGACAGTGATAAGGGAATTCAAATCCCAAATAAAAAAGATACAACATATTATGTCGTGTTCAATGGCCCAAATGCAGGTATCTATGAAGATTGGGAGATTACCAAAAAGGCAACAAGTGGCATTTCTGGTGTTCCACATAAGAAACACAAAAGTTTCTTCGAAGCTCGTATTGCATCGGATCAGTACTCAAGAACAAATGCAATGGCTCCCCTTGAGCTAATTTGCACAGCAGATTGACTTAAGCCCAACACATTCGCTGCGGCCCTAAAGAAGCCTAGAAAACAAGAAAGGCTTCAAACTCTTGGAAAAATCCCCAAGAAACCCAATCAGGAAGTCCAACAAGATGAACAGACCAATCCGACCCAACTTTCTAAAGAAGGCTTGGACTATTGGATCAATTTGGCCCGAAACAGTGGTGAAGCGGAAATCTTGACCGATAAATACTTCACAACAAATGGAAAAGATTTAAGGTTCTTTAGTTTCATAAAAAACGCAAATCCAGAAATGGTTATTGAAGCGTTTGAATACAGGATGGTAAAAACCATATATCCTAGTCAGACCTTAAAACAACTACCTTCTAATGTTCTTAAGGCAATAGAGAACTACAGGAAAAAATGCATCCAAGGCGACAAGGACATTTTTTTAAAAATCATGAGTTCGGTGCCAATTTGGCTTAACGACGCAGTAATCCCAGCAAAACATTTAATCATGCTAGGGGTAAGTTCTGGTGAAAAATTTATTAAACCAGAAACAAGAATGTTCCAACCCGTCAACCTCGACGATGCCGGACTCAATCGATATGAAACTCTAGTGGAAAAAACAATGGAGTTTAATTCGGAAGATAAAGTGTTTGTGAATTACCAAGACAAAAATTATTTGGTATATTCAAAATCACTTAAAATTATGAGTAATGAAGATGAAATCAAGATTATCAACTTCCAAAAGGGCTTGTTACAAGAATTTCATCATCCGAAAATCTGTAAAAATATCAAGAAAAATAGAGAAGCACTTGGCAGCATCTATATCTATCCAAATGCAAGTTGTCAAGCAGCAATCATGGTGGACCCTACCACTTTGAAAAAAGATAAAGATTCCCAGACAACGTCAAGATCATCCAGCTCTCAAGACATGAATAAAGGAAAAAAAATAAAAACCTAAGATGTGAGTGCATTGTGGGAAAGTGTGTGATTGAGTTCATTGGCCAGAAGTTTCTCGGTAAAACGCATGCCAAAATGGCTCACGTTAGGAATGATGTAAAACATTTTGTATCAATCCTCATTCCTTGGTCTATAAAAGGATGAGTAACATTTTCAATGAGGAACATCATAAATTAACCCAGAGTCTAGTTTGAAGTTTTTGCTTTCTTTTATGTCCATGTGTGTTTAGTGAAAGGTTCCTTCTTAGCAACTTAAGATTGTAACTAGAGGCTTGGATGAATAACTAGTGTTCATACAAGAACTCTTGCAAAATGTTTAAGTTTGAATAAAATATCCAATTTGTTTGAACTTGTGTTAAAGATCACATCCTGGAGGCCAATTTGCTAATCAAAGGGAAGAAGTACCAGAGGAGAAAATAGTACCTGGGGCACAGGCTTGGAGTCGATCATTCAGACACAAAGATATAAAAACAAACGCAGAGGTATGACATTTATCCAAGCTATAAAACATTTTATAAGAAATTCCTTTGAATGTTGTAGTTATATCCTAGATAGCTCTCTAAGAAGCAGCCTAAAGTTTCTAAGAACGGACTTTTAAATTGTCAAGAAAGGAATTTCAAAATTACTAAAACGTTTTCAAAACCAAAAAATAAAACAAATCTTAACTGATAAAAGAAAAAATCTTTTGATAAAATAATTTCTTCAGATGAGAAATAATGACTTTTGGCACTAGCCAACAAGTATAAGATATAAAGATACAAACCTTTGAAATATCAGCGTAAACAATTAATAGGTCTTCATATCTTGTTAAAAGTTTATCAACTAGAATATGAAGTCTTAGAACGTGAGTTAGAACTTGACTATCAAGGGGCATCACCTGAAGATAAAATGGGTATAGTAAGAACTTATGGTTTCAGATTGAATGGAAAGATGACCTCAATCCTTTCTGTTCAGAAGTCAATAAAGAAAGCAGAAAAACAAGCATCTCTCTTGGGGACTGCCTAGTTCATAGATTTTGCCTGAGTATTAAAACTCTAGCTTACTATGGAAAACGATGATTTTTGGCATCTTCCGGTAAGAGTAGTATTTTCATATATTAATTGTCTCAAAACACTAAAATGGCAAATACTTCGATTAACAGATAGTTTAAGAGAAGAAGAACAAAACTTGAATAATTATATTCAAGCTTATAGGTCTGCATCTATAGAAATAAAACTAGCAACTATAAGAAGCTATGTTGATAATGTCAATAGAATGGTCTCTTTCATTCTTGCATTAAAAAAGTCTATAAAGAAAGCACAACAACAAAACTCAGTTCTTATGGCTTGAAATGAGTTACTCAGATATCCTGTATAAATTCATCACGGGAATCAGCCTGTCAAAAAATCTTTTTAATGCAAGAATGAAAGAGACCATTCTATTGACATTATCAACATAGTTTCTTATAGTTGCTAGTTTTATTTATATAGATGCAAAACTATAAGCTTGAATATAATTATTCAAGTTTTGTTCTTCTTCTCTTAAACTATCTGTTAATCGAAGTATTTGCTTTTTTAGTGTTTTGAAACAATTAATATCTGAAAACACTACTCTTACCGGCAGATGCAAAAAATCATCGTTTTCCAAAGTAAGCTAGAGTTTTAATACACAGGCAAAATCTATGAACTAGGCAGCCCCCAAAAGAGATGCTTGTTTTTCTGCTTTCTTAATTAACTTCTGAACAGAAAGGATTGAGGCCATCTTTCCATTCAATCTGAAACCATAAGTTCTTACTATATCCATTTTATCTCCAGGTGATGCCCCTTGATAGTCAAGTTCTAACTCACGTTCTAAGACTTCAGATTTTAGTTGATAAACTTTTAACAAGATATGAAGACCTATTAATTGTTTACGCTGATATTTCAAAGTGTTTGTATATTTATATCTTTATACTTGTTGGCAAGTGCCAAAAGTCATTATTTCTCATCTGAAGAAATTTATTTTATAAAAAAAAAATTCCTTTTATCAGATAAGATTTGTTTTATTTTTTGGTTTTGAAAACCTTTTAGTAATCTTGAAATTCCTTTTCTTGACAAATAAAAAATCCTTTCTTAGAAACTTTAGACTGCTTCTCAGAGAGCTATCTAGGATATAACTACAACATTCAAAGGAACTTCTTATAAAGTATTTTATAGTTTGGATAAATGTCATACCTCTGCGTTTGTTTTTAAATCTCTGTGTCTGAATGATCGACTCCAAGCCGGTGCCACAGGTACTATTTTCCCCTCTGGTACTTCTTCCCTTTGATTAGCAAATTGGCCTCCAGGATGTGATCTTCAACACAAGTTCAAACAAACTGGATATTTTATTCAAATTTAAACATTTTACAAGAGTTCTTGTATGAATACTAGTTATTCATCCAAGCCTCTGATTACAATCTTAAGTTCCTAATAAGGAACCTTTCACTACTCACACATGGACATAAAATAAAAAAAAAGCTTCAAACTAAACTCCGGGTTAATTTTCTGATGTCCCTCATTGAAAATGCAACTCATCCTTTTATAGACCAAGGAATGAGGATCGATACAATATGTTTTACGTCATTCCTGACGTGAGCCATTTTGGCACGCGTTTCGCCGAGAAACTTCTAGCCCATGAACTCAATCACACACCTTCCCACAATGCACTCACATCTTAGCTTTTTATTTTTTTCCTTTATTCCATGACTTGAGAGCTAGATGATGTTGATGTTGTCTGGGAATCTTTATCTTGTTTCAAAGTGGTAGGGTCCACCATGATTGCTGCTTGAAAACTTGCATTTGGACAGATATAGATGTTGCCACGTGCTTCTCTATTTTTCTTGATCTTTGTACAGATTTTCTGATGATGAAATTCTTGTAACAAGCCCTTTTGGAAGTTGATAATCTTGATTTCATCTTCATTATTCATATTTTTTAGTGATTTTGAATATACCAAATAATTTTTGTCTTGGTAATTCACAAACACTTTATCGTCCGAATTAAACTCCATTGTTTTTTCCACTAAAGTTTCATATCGATGGAGTCCAACATCATCGAGGTTGACGGGCTGGAACCTTCTTGTTTCTGGTTTAATAAATTTTTCACCAGAACTTACCCCTAGCATGATTAAATGTTTTGCTGGGATTATTGTGTCGTTGAGCCAAATTGGTACCGAACTCATGATTTTTAGAAAAATGTCCTTGTCGCCTTGAATGCATTTTTTCCTGTAGTTCTTTATCGCCTTAAGAATATTAGAAGGTAGTTCTTGTAGTTCTTTTAAGGTTTAGCTGGGGTATATGGTTTTTATCATCCCATATTCAAATGTTTCAATAACCATTTCTGGATTTGCATTTTTTATGAAGTTAAAGAACCTTAAATCTTTTCCATTAGTTTTGAAGTATTTATCTGTCAAGATCTCTATTTCACCACTTGTTGCGGGACAAATTGACCAATAGTCCAAACCTTTCGAAAGTTGGGACGTATTGGTCTGTTCATCTTGTTGGGCTTCTTGATTAAACTTCTTGGGGATTTTTCCAAGAGTTCGGAGTCTTTCTTGTTTTCAGGGCTTTTTTAGGGCCGCAGTGAATGTGTTGGGCTTAAGTCCATCTGCTGTGCAAATTAGCTCAAGGGGAGCTATTATATTTATTCTTGAGTACTGATCCGCTGCAATACGAGCCTCAAAGAAACTTTTGTACTTCTTGTGTGAAAAACCAGAAATACCACTTGTAGCCTTTTTGTTAATCTCCCAATCTTGATAGATACCTGCATTTGGGCCATTGAACACAACATAATATGTTGTATCTTTTTTAGTTGGGATTTGAATTCCCTTATCACTGTCAAGTGGTTTTATCTGTTTTGGAACAAAGGTTCCACAGTTCGGTCTGAGGTTTAAACCATCAGAATTATCCGACGTTGTTGGTAATTTAATACCTATTGCCGCTTTTAGCAAGTTGCCAGCTATTAACGGATTTGATGAGTTTTTACCAGTAGCCGTTTGCCCTGGACTAGTTTCACTTTCAAGAACTATAAGATCTGGAGAAGATGAAATTTCCTCTTTTTGTTCACAAGCTAGGCTTGCTACATTACTCGTTTGTTCCATTGTTGGAATAGAGACAGTAGAATCTCTTTTTTGTTCAGCTTTAATCAAGCTTACATACTTGATTTTGGCGCGAACCAAGTCAAGTTCTTCGACTAGAAGTCCTTCTCGCAACCGAAGTTGCTCTAATTCATCCATTTCAGATGATGCTTTATCAAGCACAAATAGTGCCTGGGAAGCAACTCCATGTGCGAGGGCATTCTTGTTACCTGCAATATGCTGCACATCAACTTCATATTGGTTAAGCCACATTTGTCATCTTACAAGTCTACCTTGTTTATTATCACCTTTCATCTTGGTTTTTAAGAAATAAGTGAAGTTTTTATTATCTGTCCTAACGATAAATTTATAAGGAGTAAGATAAATTGTAAATTTCTTTATGGTTTTTATTATCGCAAGATATTCTTTTTCATTTGAGTGATAATTCTTTTCAGCAGAATTAAAACTTCCTGAAGCATATCGACATATATACTCTTTTCCTTTAGATAGTGCTTTTCGAACACCACCAATATGCATTTGATGCATCTGTTTCAATGATCAACTGATCGTCTGTTTTTGGAAGATATAATAAAGGAAAATTGGTTAATTTTTTATTTATTTTCTTCATGTAATTAGTATCAGTTTCTGACCAATGCCATTTTGATCTTCCTTCAATTTAGCTTGTAAAGGAGCTCTTATACTAGCTAATTTAGGAATATAATCTGAAGCATAAGTTAATACACCTAAAAAGCGCATTAAATATTTCTTATCTTCAAGTTTATCTGGGAACTTATGGATATGTTCCAAAATATGATTTTGAGGTTTGTGAAAACCTTCTTCGATTGTTAATCCTAAAAATTTAATTTTAGTTTTAAACAATTGTGTTTTCTTTTCAGACAGGATTATTCCTAATCTATCACATTCTTTTAGGACTACTGCAACATGCATGTAATGTTCTTGCTCTATATCACAAAAGATGAGAATATCATCCACATATACACAACAGAATTTTTCAAACTTTCTAAATGCATTATTCATATGCCTTTGAAAGATTGATGGAGCTTGTTTCAAGCCCAAGAGTACTACCACGAACTGTAATGTCCTAATGGGCATGTAAAAGTTGTTAGTAGTTGGGATTCCTTGTCTAAAAGGACTTGCCAAAAACCTGATTTACAATCGAAAGATGTAAATATTGTTTTTTCTTTTAATAAAGATAAAGTTCATCTTTATTTGGTAAATTATGACCATCACCAATTATTTTCTTGTTTACCTTTCGGTAATCAATAACAATTCTTCGTTTTGAAGTTCCTTTTTTTATCTACAAAAAATGCTGGTGATCTATGAGAAGACTTACTTGGAATGATGACTTTCATGTCAAGCATTTCTTGAACTTGTTGATTAAGTTCTTCTCTATCTTTGGGTGTATAGCTCATTGCTTTCATCACAATTTCAGTTTTAGGATCTATCAATTTGATAGAAGCTTTCATCCAATACTTGGTCATGTTAAGATCAAGTGGATTTTCTGCACAGACTTTTTTCCATAAATTTTCTATTATAGAAATTTTTTCTTGATTAAGAAGAAAGATGTTCATATCTTTCCTAAGCTCTAATAACCGCTTCCCCCTCTCTTTCAGAAATGAGATTTTATTAGTAGTTATTTGAACTGGTTCTGGTTTTTTGGATTTATATTTCTTCCTCATAGAATCTAAATATCCTGGATTTTCAACTCTGTATGTAGTTCTCAATTTCCCTATGTGTACAGGTTGATTATCTTTGGTGACAATTATCCTATCAGTGTATTGAACAAAAGGTTCATATAATTGACAGAAATTATTTCCTAGAATAAAATCCATTCCATATTCTTGTTGATAGATAGTTGGAATAAGAAATATTTCTCCTGCTATAATCATATTTAAATTATTACAAACTTTATTTATTGAGATTGAACTTCCATCGGCAATATTTACTTGTAATGTGCTTGATGCATTTTTCCAGTGTTCTTTAGGGATAATATGTTACCCGAATTCAATCTACATTAAAGGTAAATTGAAAATCGCATGTTATAAACAAATGGAAATACATTGTTTTGTTGATATAGGTGCAAGTCTTTGTTTGTAATACTGATGAGGTTATCCTCACTCTGCATCACTGCAATTTGAAAAAATTTTACTTTCTCAGATTTTTGTCTATTAGGACAATCATTTGCACAGTGACCTTCTATGTTACAGATCCAACATCTGCAATTCTTTTTCCTTTTTGGGCAAAAGTTCTTCTTAGGTTGAAACTTCTGTTTCTTCCTAAAATATTTACAGGTTCAAAATTTCTTCTCTTCTTTCTTTTCTGGTACCTATATTTTCTAGAGTATTTTTTCTTAGATTTTATTTTGTATGGTCTACAACCATAATCTATAGATTTCTCAGAAATTTTAGAACAACGGTTTCTGTTGAACTTCTTCATTTGTTTTTGCTTTGTAGTAGCATTACAAATTTTTTCAATTTCTTCTCTCACGAGTCTTTTGGCATAACCAAAACTATACTTCATAAGATTTTCAGTTGTCTCATATTTTTTTGAAGCACCATTTTCTACAATAGGAATTTTTGCTAAATACATTCTAATGTATTCAGGATGTTCTCCAAAATCTATTTCGAAAAGATTGTTTTCGAAATCACAATTGAATTCTTCAATATAACAAATATCACAAAGAGTCATATTGTTTAATCTTACTTTTGCTTTGGATTGTTCTATAAGTTTTTTATTTTCCGCATTTGATACTCGATCAATGCCCAAAAATAGCGTATATAAACTATTCAGGATGCTTTCAAGCATAACTATAGGGTCTACATTTTGAGTATTCCATTGAACTCTTTTTATAAAATTTTGTGCATTTCCAAGCATTCTATGCTCAGCAAGTGCTAACACAAGTTGTGCCGTATTAAAAGTACTGGGATTAAGATTAATCACAAGACTCATTTCTAGTCTCCATTTATCAATTAATTTGTTAATTGTTTCAGGTTTCTTACAGTAAATCTAGGATTGAGGTTGTCTGAACTTCTCCAACAATACCAAGAATACCGGCATTGTTGTTAGATGACCTAAGTGGTCTAGAAGTTATTGATGGTTTTCTTTCGAATTCATCAGTATTCATATATTGATCATCTTTTGTTCTAGATGATTCTGGTTTTTTCATTCTAAAATTTTCTTTTAGAAGTTCTTCCTCATCATTGAAGTTTATTTCTGATTCTGACTGAATGTCAGTTTCAGTTTCCTCAATTTGATAAAACTGTTCATTTTCATCAAATTTTAATAATTTTTTTATTTCAGGATTTGATTCTAAATCTGAATTGCATTGTTCCTCATTCATTTCTAAGAAACGAATTGTATGTTCAAGCTGGATAACTTGTTTATCATCCAAATCTAAATTAATTAGATTCCAGATGTTTTTCTCAAGTTTTTCTTGAAAATTCATTTTTTCAAAGCATTCTTTTGTCCATTTAAAGGCATTAGGGTTTCCTGAACTTCCTAGTTCTTCATTCCTTACAAAATCGTTAGGATATGAATATTTAAGAAAGAATATATTTCCTTGATTAGGAGTTATCTCCAGTTTTTCAAAAATTTCTTTTTTGCAAGAACATTTAGTAATTTCTTGCTTAATATCATTGATTATTTTAGCCGCTATTGTTCTAAATCTTGTTTAGAATCTTTAGACTGTTGTTGCACAGATTTGTATAAATCATCTATCTGTTTTTAAAGATTTCTATATCCCGTTTAATATCTGTTAATGTATAATTCATTTTCTATTAATATTGTTATTATTATTTGTAAGTTTGCTTATAGCAAAGTGAGGTGTGGTGATAGTATAAAAATGACACTTGTCACTCAACTAGGCGGTAAATGTAGTGCCTTACTGGCAGGATCGAATTTTTCTTTTCCAACATCACACTATTAGTCAACGAACCAACAATATCATTTTCTACTTCACACCTACCCACAACACATGCTTATTAATTTATTTATCATTATCATTATGATTTTTCNGTTACTATATATACCTGGAGCAACCCGGCAACTCGTCCGGGTCTATCGGGTCAGGCCCCAAACATAAAACACTGAGCGTGTCCCGCCAGCTGGCAGTCCTCGCGGTGTACAGATCATAGCTGCTGGTGTACCTAACAGCCCGCCTCACATCCCTTGTGTAGTACTTTCTCTTCTCCTGAACGTCCAGATCCATGAACCCGTGGACCCCACCAATCATACCGTCCAGCACCGCTCGTGGAATCCCATGATTCACCACCTGAAAAAACCCAAACGCCTCCGAAGCCATTCTCACTTGCTCCACGATCCAATTTCGCCTCTCGGGATTTCCCATGTCTCCAATATCGATCACCGGGACCTGGACTGACTGTCGTAGTTCAGGCTCCCGACCGAACTCGTCTAACGGACTAACGAAGATCTCGGGGATTTTTTGGAGGCCCAAGTCGACTAGGCCCTTCACTCCCGCATTTGTTTCGTCAAACTCCTTTAGCATTCTCATCCTCGCTTCCTTTTCGGTGGCCATCTGAATTTTACAAGTGTGTGTGTTTTTGTTGGTATATTTCAATTTTCAACTTTGAAATTTAGGAAGAAGGTGGGTTTAATTTAATTTTACGGAAGGGACAATATAATCAGAGTTGCAAGTGGTGTAATCTTTATCCTGTGAGTGCTGGGCCGGCGTGCAGTTTCAACTCTTGGATTTTTGTGCATATCTTATTTGAAGGGACCCACTAGTGTTTATTTACATATCTTTTGACTATTTAATTACTCAACTATTCCACACTAGTGCGCATCCCGTGCAATGCACGGACCGATTTGTTACTTAAAATATTTTTAAAAATTTTATTTTAAACATAAATATATATATATTTAACATCTCATTATTGCAAAAAAGAAATACAAAATATGAAAAATTATGTATAGTTTATTTGAATATAATGAGTGTCTCCAACCAAACCAATGATATCCAACACAGATATATGATAAAATTAATTATATGAATCTTAATACTTTTTAAATATATTTATAATAAATATGAGATATTTAAGATTCAAATTAAAATTTGTAATTTGGATATGAGATGAAAAAATAGATGTGTACAAAAAAAATAGGTACCAAGAATCCACATATTATAAGATTCTTTCTAAACTTTAAAAGATTTTGTAGTTCGATACATATGGACACAAAACTCATCAACTAAATTGAACAATCCAAAATATAAAAATTTATTTTAGAAATTAACATTCTTTATTAGATAAATACGAATTTTAGTTGTAGCCATAAAATATGAGATTTTTAGATAAATAAATATGGATATAAAATATTTAATTAAGTTGTCATAACTTTTCGAGAATATTTCAAAAGATTTCAAACGTTTTATTCAGTAAATGATTAACCAGATTTTTGTAACCAAATTTACACGTTTCACCGAATAAATTGAAGGAAATAATAGATCGGATTTTTTGGAAGCAATATTTTCAAGTTTCATTCTCATTATTCTTCAGATCTAACCGTAGCATTTAAAGAAATCGTTGCTCATATTTTTAGAAATTAAGGTTTACATAATATATTTCTCAAATAACAATATTTTTTATAAAATTTGAATTCAAAATTTTCATTCAGCCGTTCTTTTTCAAAGAAAAATACTAATAATAATAACTTTGAAAATTTTAAGCGGGAATTTCAATATTATTTCAAGTAAGTAATCTCTCTAAGATATAGTAATAGATATTAATTATATTTAAAAAAATATGGTTAGATAAATGTGGATAAAAAATGTTATATTAATTATTTTGTTAGGAATGTGATTATATAGAAGTTAAGATAAAATGAAATGTACCCAAAAAATTTTGTGATATTTTTGTTAAATGTTTGAATTTAAAAATCTAATACAAAATTTAGATTATATCACATAAGAAAAAAATAATTATACACGTTTATTAATATATTTAAAATATAATTTTAAATTTCAAATAAAGTAAAATGCGGGATAACTCATATTTGTTATAGAAAATTTCTAAAATGTTTATTAGTATTTTGGTAACTATATCTATAAGAATAATCGTACAATTTTAATTTCTAAAAATTTGGTAAGTTTGTTAATGAGATAAATTCTGCTAGATAAATGATTAATTATTTAAAAAAATTGTGTTAGATTAAATTAATAAATATTTTATTTTATTTATTAAAAAATATTTTGTATTAAATTAACCTTTTGATTACATTAATTTTATATTTAAAATTTATTTTTTGTATTCGGAAATATTTTCTGTCAAACCATAAAATTTTGAAGATATCAATCGCCATAAAATCATAAGATAAATATGCACTATTTATTTTATTATGGTAAAGGATAATCACACCAAATTAAAAATTAAAAATGAATACTCATTATTGTTTAAGATATTGAATTTACAAAAGAGGAAGAAGAAAAGAAACAAAACTAATATTAATTGTTTGTTGTATTATTCAAAAATGATGTTTGTGGCATTATATGTGGATAAGTTGGGATAAATATCAATCAATTTTCTATTGGATAAATACAAACATTAGAAATATTTTTAGGTTAGATAAATATGGACATAACAAACTTTTAAAACTTGTAATTGATTTATATTTTATTTTTCAAACGTTTTTCCTAATTTAGTGGATATGCCCAAATTTACATACATACACGTTTTTTCTCATGAAGAAAAAGTGGTTCCATATTTCAAGGAAATTAGAATCTCTTTATATCATGTTATGTATAACAAACCTATTATACACGTTTTCAATTGCAAGGGTTGGACATGTTAAAAAATTCAAAAAAAAAATTGCGAAATATATAAGCGGGAAAATGACTATTATGAAGCGGGAAAACAAATTATTTTTTTTTCGAATTGGTTGAATATTTTTTCTTAACTGTATTATATAGTAATAGATTTATTAAGTTCCTTTTGAGATACCACCGAAAGAGAAATGATCATATTAAAATAGTAGATAGTTAAAAAATTAAGAATAATTTTTAAATTATTAGATCCAACATATCAATAGTCATGTTCAAATCAAATATTAAATATGTCAGTCAAATATGCCGTGATAGTTTTTCAATATCTATATTTATACTATTATAAAAGCACGAGTGATTTTATAAAAAAATGAACTGCCTAAAAAACTTTTACTTTGATATATTTTTAATGTCAAAGTTGTAATCACACTAACTATATCAATATAAAAATATTTTGATCTAAAGTTATAATTAAAGTACAAAGACTCTAAATTTTATATTAAAATAATAAAACTTGCTTTTGGTCGTGTATGATTTCTATACTCATTAGAACTTGATCGTGATCAATTTGATTTCTTGATAGATAAACTTATAATTTTGTAATATGATCGTGCGAACATAGTTTCTTTTAAACATGCTCAAAAGCAAAAGCAACCAATATATGTATATATATATATATATACATATATATGGAAAAAAAAAATATATATATATATACATATATAGGGTTGGGTTCAAGTGAGAATGGTGTTTAATGAAAGAAATAAGAATACATTTTATTTAAGGGTATTTTAGACATTTTATCATTTTACTAATTAATTTGTGCCAACTAAAAATTACACAGGTCCAATTATTTCATGCCACGTGGCTAAAACACATCACACCTCTCACACACCTCTCTCTCTCTCTCAAATACAGAGACACACACACACATAAATTGGTCAACAGATATACACACGCAAAATATAAACACACGCAGAAGAAGAACAGCCCCATCCCCGGCCGCCCAATTCCCGGCGGCGTCACGGCTGACCGACGCTCAGGCGTCGCCGCACCTCCGCTAGGCCGCCGCGCCGCCGTACGTGCCGGAGCTCCGATTCTCTGCCATCCACCTCAACCACAAATCTCGGACAAAATCCGGCAACCGGTCG
>BKCP01010181.1:1532652-1565761 GCA_008636005.1 Striga asiatica
ANNNNANNNCNNANACATATATATATATATATATATAATTTGTAGAATTAAAATATTTCAACACTGTAATAAGTTGATTAGAAAAAATAATAATGTTAACTAACATCAAACTGGGGAAGAAGAAAGGAAATTTTTTTTAATATATTGATGGTGGGTGATGTGGAGGGCTGATGACGTGGAAAATACATGTGTCTGATGACGTGGCACAAACCATTGAATTTGATGGCCACATCACTTTTTCGATCGGCATGTCAGCACACTTTGGCCGGAAGTCAACTTTAAGACGATTTTGCAATACTTATAGAAGGTTTGTATTTTGATGCAAAAATAAAAAGGTTGAGTTTTATGTGCAATTTAACAAAAGGTTGGGGTTTTTATGGCAATTAACCCTAAAATTTATGAAGAAATCAGTTAAAAATTAGTTTGAACAAATACCTGCATTCACATCTCCAAACATCTTGTTTTGCCGAACATCCCTCATCAATGCATCCAACTTGGTCTTAAAAATCCGACTATTATATCAGAACGATCCTCTGGGTTGAGGTTCCTCACAGCAAGAAAGCGACTGATTTCGGGCCACTTCGGATTGCATGTGAAGGTCATGAAAATGTCAGGATAACCGGTCCAACGACAAATCGCCATTGCATCCTGATAGTTCTGAACCATATATCTAGCGCCACCCGTAAAGGATGACGGAAGTATGATTCGTTTGCCTTGAGAACCAGGATTCGTGTCACCACGCAACACAACGTCGGAAAGCCTGCTGTACAATTCAATTCTCAAGTTCTTCTGATTAAAACGAATGTATCTGAGCCGAGCTCCCTCTACCATTGTATAAGCGTCCACAACAAACTGCTGATACAACCTCCGAGCGGAAAGAATTGACGACAATTCGCAGTCCCAATCGTGCATTCGATATTTGAAGAACTCCAACAGGTTGATAAATTTCCTCGACCTCTCTGTGATCGGTTTAAGCCAGAAGAACGGAATGTCCTTCCCGTAGCCATCCTCGCCATATGGAAAAAGAATAGGATAATGGAGTGCCAAGTAAGAAGCGTTTAACTCGTTTATCCGCTGCTGACGTCCGCTCCGATTTTCTACTATAATATCCCTGCTGCCCCTGGCATCATCAGATCCCCAACAACTAAGGCGGCAACTACAGAAGTGGAGGGTAAATTATAACGCCGACCACCCTTGTTCCTTCTACCGATAAGACGCATCTTAACTTCAATTTGCTGGTGTTGGTTCACTGTCTCCCGCTCCATTCTGAACGACTTGACCAAAACATTGTAATGATCGAGCAGCTCCTTTAAACCGGAACTACATCCTCATCTAGGTTATTTCGTTCAGAACCTCTCTTGAAATAAAGAAAATTTTCCTTTGAATTAATAAAGATGATGTAAACAACAATGAAAAAAAATAACTTAGTACTCAATTTGAATGCTAAATCATAAGATATACCTCACAGAAGACAATCGGTTTGATACTTCGTCTCTGTGTCATATATGTACAATTGAGCAAATTTCGGAGGATCCCCATGGTCGGGTAGCAAACTACCCATTAAATGGTAGTTCTGACCGTGCAAACGAAAAACGGGTGGGTCGGTACCCTTGTTTATGTCGGTATCAATTTTCCCCCCCATGGATGTAAAGCAGAACATGTTGTTGTAAGACTGAATGTTTTCTTGAAAGCGCTTGCTCCGTGGACCTGACCCAAAAATCAGCTCACGCAGAAAGGGGGGAGGAGTGTAAACGGGTGGAAGTTCGATGAATCCGTGGTTGCAGCAACCAGAATACTTAGAGACTCTAGGTTTAGATGGCTTGCCCAATCGCTCAGAGTACCAAAATCTCGCGCCACAGTGAAGGCAACGGAACGATGTCGCCAATATACTAATATTCTATGGCATTGTAATTTAAAAGTAAATTTAAAATCTATTATATATTTTAAATATTCTAAAAATCTACAAAGTCATGCATAAAAAGACCATAAAATAAATAAAATTAAATTAAAAAATAATTAGCATTTTTTATTGATGAGTTCGACGAACCGGAAGATAATGTGGAATTGTTGATGGTAATGGAAGGAGGAATTGGGTGCCTCGGACGACCGCCAACATTCGTCCGAGGTGGCAAGCTCAAAGATTAAACTGAGGACATTCGATAATTGGTATAATCATTGAAGATATAACATGTAAATATAATCTCTCTAGTTGACGCTTACGGGGGTGGAGTAAATTCTCCTGGTGGGAGGGCTTCGAATTCTCCTGGTGGGAGCGATCTTGCGAGTGATTTTCTTCCATTCTCTCATTGAGAGCATTCCATTTTTCATTTTTACAGTTCCTTTTCTATTATGCCTCTATTTTACCTTTTTCTCTTTAGTTTTCCTTTTCTAGGGTTCTTTTTCTGGGTTTTGCTTTCAGGTAGGCTATGGAGTCGAATTCACCTAAGGCTAATCAGGCTGTGGATATGATGAATGACATTGGGAATATACTGAAGAACATTGATTTAGAGGGCACAGAGGGTGATGTTATTGAGATTGAGCCTACAGATATCAAACAAGTGCAGTTGAATGTGCTCGCAGTTTGTTTGGCAAAGTTATTGGGGATCGAAAAGCCACATTATTTGGCATCAAGAGAACGGTGAGTGCTATATGGCAGATTCAACAACCAGTGGAAGTCAGATAATTAAGTCAGAACTACTTTCAGTTTATCTTTGGAAATTCTGATGACAAGATGAATGTCGCATCTGGGATGAACTGGATCTTCGAGAACCAGTATCTTATTCTACTAGAATGGGAAAAAGGTATGGGTGCTCGATTTCCAGGCTTTGATTAGCTTAATATGTGGGTTCAAGTCCAGAACTTACCCCTGGATTGGCTTAGCACGGAGGTTGGGTTGAAATTGGGCAAAGCTTTCAAAAAAGTCAGGAATGTCTCTGTTGTTAAAAGAGGAGGCAAAGGGGGACATATCAGACTTCTTGTTACTGTGGACCTTACCAAACCCCTTCCCAGATGCACATCCATGAAACTAGGGGACCAACAAGTTCTAGTGGCATTCTAATATGGGAGGCTAGTCAATTTATGCTTCTACTGTGGCAAAGTAGGCCACCTGGATAAAGCTTGTGCCAAGAGTCTCTCTGACATTGATAAAGGCTGCGTCAAAGAAGGGCAATATGGAGAATGGCTGCGTGCCCCTGAAGGTGGTGGTTACTCAAGAAGTAACTACTCTAGTTCTCCTTCAAGACTAAATACAAACTCCCCTTAGCAGGATAAGAATGGTTATCAGGGCTCTTCAAGTAAGTTTAATGTGGCTAGTGGTAATGGTACTATGGCAGGTGATGAAGAGACACGTGATGCTCCGATTTCATCTCAGGAAGAACACAACCATATGCAAATCTTTGAAAAAAACAGCTCAAGCCATGATATTCAAAATATCCCAAACAAGCAAATTGTGTCAGTTATGGAATCTCAAGAAGAGAAAATTGGGAATCAGCAAATTGTTTGTATTGGCCAACACACAGAACCAGATCTTTCAATGACAGAAGTGCAGCAAGATGAGCCTAAATCCCTTCAGACCACATCACCACCATTTCAAGCTTCCAACCAGCCACTAGCAAGGTTAAGGGTTGGAAAATATCAAAAATCTAGGATGGCGGACTGCTTAGAAGCATTTCCCAGACAGATATCGGAGGCAAACAAGAGTCTCATAAGAGAAGTAGAGCTTTGATTTGTGTTCAATCTCAATTCTCAGAAGAAGAAGGTCAAATTTACCAGAAACAAAAAGAAAGCCAAAAGTATCATTGCTAAGGTGGAGGAAGCCAGCCTAAAGTGGCCCCAAGTGGATCAATGAAGATGATATTGTGGAACTGTAGAGGGTTGGGTGGACCCTCTACAGTTTCCCAGCTTAAGGATTCAATTAGAATCCACCACCCTAATTTTATGTTCCTTTCTGAGTTAAAAAAACAAAAAGATTTTGTTAAAACGATTTGTGTTAAGCTAGGGTATAAGGATAGATTGGTTGCTGTTGATCCCATTGGTATTAGTGGAGGTCTTGTTCTTCTTTGGGACAGTTCTCAGAATATTATTCAGATTATTCAACACTCTTTTTGCTTTGAAGTGGAAATCGGTAAGCCAAACAGTAATGTCTCGTTTTGGGTGGTCTTTGTATATATGAGTACTGATAGAGTTATCAGAGAGGACCAGTGGAGTTTTCTTATTAATGCCAAATCTAAATGGGGACAAGATTGGATAATTGGTGGTGATTGGAATGCCATTGTGGACCTCAGTGAGAAAAGAGGAGGCAGAGATAAGAGTCTTGCAGATATGCTTAGTTTCCAGAACTTTATTAACCAAATGAGTATGGTGGAAGTGAATATGCAGGGTCATAAATATACTTGGTCCAACAATAGATCTCATGAGCATTTTGTGGAGGAAAAACTCGATAGAGTTTTTGGTTCCTTGCGGTGGTCTTCTTCTCATAGCTCAACAGTTGTTCTGAATTGCTACCAAACTGCATCTGATCACAGTCTACTGGTCTTAATCAGTGAGCTCACTCAGATAAAACCCAAGGCCAGATTTATCTTCAACAAGCAATGGATTGAGAAACAGGATGTCATGGATGTTGTCAAGAAGGCCTGGGAACCACTGTTGTTTTGTAGTATTTTGTGGGTAGTTGGTAACGAGCTACTCGACCTTGAGTCGTTCTCAAAGGAAGACGGTTCGAAGCTTCGTTCACCACTCAATTGTCCAAATCACACAAAATGAGAAAATAAAAGCTAAACATGATAATCAATGGGTTGGAGAGTGGATTAATGCTAATCGATGCTAGAAATTGAAAGCAACAAGTAAACTAGAGAATTAAGCAATCAACACTACCGGAGTCTATGCCATCAACATCAAACGAAATCACAACGAGAAGTACAAGTTCTAACACTAGGTCACTAACCCTAACCTTCTAACCTAAGTGATTAAGCTCTAAATAGAGTCTTAACCCTTAATTTAGATAGGCAAGTGATTAGTCCCTACTAAAACAAGCAAGAGCAATGATCAAGTCCAAACTTCCCATCCATCATCCAACAAACACTCAAATTCACCTTGATAATCATCATAATCAAAACCAAGGCAAAAACCGAAGTAATGAGCTTTAAAAGTAAATACCCAATCTTCTATTGCGTGCTAGACGAAAATCGGAGTCAAAAGCTCGGAACTTGAACAAAATAAGAGTCGCCAGAAAATGATGTCATAGAGCTCCCAAGAGAGAGAAGAGAGAAAACTAAAAAGAAAAGAAAAATTCCTAAAGAAGAAAAGTGAGAAATGAAATCTAGATGAGGCAATTACAGAGGACCAAAATGTATTTATAGTCCAGCTCAAAACACACACTAATCTCATGCACATTTACTAAGGGACACTCTCGAGCTCGCGGGTCGATTCGCTGGTCGTGGGTACGGATGGCACGGGGTGCGGCACGAGGAAAATCAGATGCGGCGTGAGGAAACTCCATACTCTCGATACCTCAGAGTAGCTCGTGCACGCGGACGGGCAAGAAGGACAGCACTCTCGATGTCGCGCAGCTCTTCGCGCGCGCGGACGTGCAAGAGGAACACTCTCGAGCTCGCGGATTGGGCCAAGGGGTGCGGGCGCAAGGAAGTCGGTACTTGTGAGGTCGCGGGGCGGCTCGCGTAGTCGCGAGTGTGGCGGCGCTGGGCAGGGATCCTTCGCGAGGCGCGGACTTCAGCTCGAGGTCGCGAGTGGCAGGAGAAAAGGCTCTCCGCGAGGTCGCGGGTCGAGGGGCGAAGTCGCGAGTGTGGGACGATTTTGTAGTTGGCTCGAAATACTCGAAATGAAAATCGTTCGTGCGAAATGGCTCAAAACTTTTCGAAAATGACTCGGAGAACTTGGGAATCTCGTTTCTCGAGATGCGGCCTGACTCTTCTCATCATCCTCGGAATAAACCTGAAAATACACCTAAGCGCACGGAAAAGTACGCCAAAAATAAAGAATAAAAAGAAAGAGATAGAAACACACGAAATACGATAAAATGGACCAGACGACACTAAAACGAACCTAAAAGGCTAAACTAAAGCACATAAAACACACGAAAATAAACACAATAAACAACTGTGCATTGGAACTTCTATGTTCCAATTTCAAGAGAAGATCAAACAAACTAGGGTGGCTCTCATCAAATGGAGCCAAGCATCCCACTCAAACAATGCCATTAAGATTAAAAAACTCACTCTGCAGAAATGAGACTACTCAGTGATGGGAAAATTTGGGAAAGCTGGGAAAGATTGAAGAAAGAGCTGGATGAAACTCAGTGTGCAGAAGAAACCTTTTGAAAACAAAAATCCAGAAACCTCTGGTTGAAAGAGGGTGATCAGAACACAAGTTTTTTTCATGCCTCGACTATTCAAAGGAGAAAGTTGAATGCTATTACCAGATTGGTTGTGGATGGTGGGAGAGTCTGTGACACCAAAGCTGACATAGAATCTGAATCTTGCAAATTCTATAATATGTTGTTCACTTCTGAAAATTCCAGTGATGAGGGAGGTATCATTCAGCTTATTCCCAGAGTCATAACCACTGAGATGAACCAGAACCTGCTAGCCTTAGTTGATGAAGATGAAATAAAGGTTGCCTTGTTCAGCATGAACCTAGAGAAGGCCCCTGGAGTTTCAGGTATGTCTCCTTTATTCTTTCAACACTCTTGGCCCATAATCAAGCATGATCTGTAATGCTGTTCTGAGTTTCTTTGATCCATCCATGTTACTGAAAAGATGGAACCACACTATCCTTACTCTCATCCCCAAATGCATTAACCCCCCTTCCTTGAGTGACTTTAGGCCTATCAGTCTTTGTGAAGTGTCTTACAAAATTATTGCTAAAATTCTTGCCTCCAGAATTCAGCCTTACCTTCATTTATGTGTTAGTGAAAATCAAGCTGCATATATTCCTGGTAGGCAACTACTTGATAATGTAGTCATGGAACATGAGGTTATTCACTTTCTAAATAGGCATAGAACTGGTAGGCAAGGATATGTAGCCCTTAAACTTGACATGATTAAGGCATATGATAGACTTGAATGGCACTGCTTGATGGCTATTCTTCTTCATTTTGGGTTTAACAAGACTTTTGTTGATGGATCATGGAATATGTGTCCTCAACTTCTTTTTCTCTTAACATCAATGGGACTTTATGTGGCTATTTTGATGCATCCAGAGGGATTAGGCAGGGGGACCCATTGTCCCCTTACCTTTTTATTCTGGCCTCTGAATTGTTTTCCAGGCTCATCAAGAGAGAAATAGATTTGGGTGCTATGAAAGGAGCCAGATTGGCTAGAGGAGGTGTCAGATTATCCCACCTGCTGTTTGCAGATGATTCACTATTATGTTGTGGTTCTGATGTTACCTCAATTCAGGTTGTGCTGAGAATCATTGGAAGTTATCATAAGTTTTCGGGACAAAAAGTTAATTTGTTGAAATCCTCTATCTTTTTTAGCAAGAATGTGCCAACTACCTTGAAAGATGAGATATGTCAGCTTTTGCAAGGTATTCAAGTTCATAGGTCCTCAAAATATCTCGGCCTCCCCCTTGGGATTGGTAAATCCAAGAAGCAAACCTTTTAATATGTAGTTCAAGCTGTCAGAAACAGGGTGGCTAGCTTGAAGAACAATTTTTTATCCACTGTAGGCAAAGCTATTCTGTTGAACTCTGTACTATCTGCCCTCCCAATCTTCACAATGTCATGCTTTGCCTTACCCAAGTCCAGTGTTAGAGATATTGCTGCTATTTGTGCCAGGTTTTGGTGGGAAAATAGTGGGGAAAATGCTGTTGGGGTACATTGGAAAAGGTGATCTCTAATCACTCTACCCAAACTTCTTGGTGGTCTTGGCTTTCATGACTTGCAATTGTTCAATGATGCATTAATTATCAAACAACTATGGAGGGTTGCTACATTTCCTAATTTATTGGTCAGTAAATTTCTGAAAAGCAAATACTTTCCATCTTGGTGCATTTTCCAAGCTGCTGCCAAGCAAAATGCTTCTTGGTTATGGTCCACTTGGATGGCTGTCAAAGAGAGGTACAAACACTGTTTTCAGATCAAGATTGGTGATGGCCTTAATACTCACATATAGCAAGGTCCTTGGACTGGTTCCACCCTTCTGAATAGGCCTCTCAGTTCAGACAGCTCCAATGACAAGTTCAATGGCAAGGTCCTTGGACTGGTTCTACCCTTCGACAATAGATGCTATCTGCCAGTCATGTGGTGATCATACTGAGTCTGTTGAGCACATTTTCTTCCATTGTAGAAAAGCCAAAGAAGTATATAAACTTTCCCCTATTCATTGGGACATTGCCACTGACAAATCAACAAAATTCAGGATTTAGTGGCATGATGTGTGCTTTGTAAATAAGCTTGAGGTTTCTGAAGCTAGAATTGATCTCACCACATATATCTTGTGGTGGCTTTGGAAAGCCAGAAACCTTTGGGTCTTTAAGTAGGAATGGCTGCCAGCACCTTGTATAGTTAAGCTTGCAAGGAATGATTGGCAGGAATTTTCTAAGAGGAAGCAGATCAGACTATGAGAATATGAAGTGTGCCTAGGTTCTTTGATTCAGTGGGTGCTTCTATTCAGGCAGGCTGGGAGTTGTTTTGTGTTTTGTTTTAGTTCTCTTTTGTCAGGTTTCCTTTGTTGAGTTGGTTAGGTAGTTGTTGTACTTTGTGTATGAGTTGTGGTGGCTGGATTGTGATGTTTGTGTTTGTATGGGTGGGCTCATTGCAGTGTTAAGGGTGACAAAATTATCTTTGGCCTTAGCATGTGCTTTAAGTTCATCTTGTGTTCCTTTTATCTTCTTAGGTTGGTAATATCTAGAGCACCTAGATGTTGGTATCTCTCTTGTATTGGGTCCAGTTGGATCCCGGGTTGTATTTTTGTACATTCAGTACTATATATTAATCTATCGTTTCGGAAAAAAAAAAAATAACATGTACATATAGATGATCATTTTTTTCACATAAACTAAACTAAACAAATTGATTGTGTTTTTGGAATTACCATTTGTGATGGGTCATAAGCCGAGTCTCGGACGACCGCCTACGTTCTTTCGAGGTGGCAAGTTTGATGACGAAACTGGAAAAAATATACGCGAGGTAAATATATATGAGTGACTAAATTTTAGATTTTGTTACAAAATACCTTTGTTGACATGGTCAACCAACGAAGCCGGTGTCGCATTTTCATCATCCTCAATTGTAAGGTCAATAAAAGGTACCGAACTGCTCGAAGAAGCAATAGCGAGGTGGGATATGGAACTATTTTGAGACGAGCGCTGTGAATTTAGGATTGGAACACCTAAAATGAAAGGTTATATAAGATTAAATAAAACTAAACATATCAATAACAATATTTCTTATAATGACACAAACAATTATCAATTCTAAAAGATTTACAACAATTAAAAAAATATAATCATACCCGATTTTTGAATAATAGAACATGCATTAGTAGGAACTGGTGGTGTTTGGAACGAAGGTGTTACCGTAGACAAATTTGATAATGAACCGACAATAATTAAATAAATATAGTTAAATTTAAGTTACAACAACTGTAAATATAAAAATGTCAAACTTAATATTATATAAATTTGTGAAATAATAAACTGGAACAAAAAAAAATGAAATTTATAATATAACAATTTTGTATAAATATATAAATGTATATCTTTACTTGTTTAGATGAAAAAATTTAGTACTACAACTATTTGGAACATGATTTATTGGGTTTTTCATTTAAATGCCAGCAAATGATGTTTACTTGTTTATTTTGCAACAGGAATTATTGGGCTTTTACAAACAAATATAGGTACCCCATTTTGAACCCACATAAGCACGGGTAAAAAAAGATGTCTCATTAGCCTGTTTAAAATGGCGACACGTACACAAAATCAGCCATATTTTAGACGCGTGTCTGGACAGCTGGGTTTGCATTTAAAAAGTTCTAACCCTAAAGAGGGCACCGTTTTCGCCATTTTTCTCGCCTCTCTCATAATTCTGACGCTGTTTCTCTCTCTCATTTCTCTCTCTACTGAAATTTTCGACTATTTTTTGCCGATAGTTTCGCCAAAAACGTTGTTTCAACGGCGATTCAATTCTCTTTTTCAAGCCGATACCGAAACATACCTAAGATGTAATTGTTTCAAATGAAAAGGGAGACGACAAAGTGAAATCGCTCCGATTTTACAACACCGATTTACTAATTCATAGTACCTCGGTACAAATCAGGAGATTACATATAGATTTTTGCAGATCTATATTTTTTTTGTAATTTTTTTATTGTTTTAAACCTTTTTTTTTTAAATCGTGATTACATAATAGATCTGTACATATCTGTAATGTTTTTGGTTGATTACATTATATATCTTGGTAGATCTACAAATTTTCCATTTTTTAAAATTGTTTAAAAATTTTCCTTCAACTAAAAACGTAATGCGATGATAGATATGTAAAGATCTGTATGTTTTTTGGGTTTATTTAATTTTTAAACTTTTATATTATGAGATTTCCGTTTGGGGTTAGCTTCCGACGGACGGGTACTACCCGTGCTGTGAACTTAAGCGGTCGAAGAAGGCCCATTTTTGTTATATTAATTCACAGTCGGAAACTAATATAATGTTTATATATATATATATATATATTTTAATTTTTACACCTATTTTTCGAGATTAAAGTGAGGATATATATCAGCATGATCTATTTTTATGTTTTTATGAAAATTTTAAAAAAAAAATCTCTGAGAAGATCTACGAAACCGACGATTCAAGTAGTAAGTTGAAATTTAATGTTATCTTTTACAAAAAAATGTTTTTAGGTAGTATATATTGATACTATGTACTGTCTTAAACATGCTCATTAGAAGAAACCTCCACTCAAAAGAGGTATATATGTACTGTTTTCATGATTAACATTCTTTGGTCATTTTTCAGGTATAAAGAAGGCGGCCAAATGTGTCCAGACAGATCAGCAGATAAGTGTTTTTCAATATTAACACATTTCAAAAAATTTAAATAATACTGAAATATACATATGCTCCAACTTGAAGGCCTGTCTATGGAATATTAATCTCTTAGTGCATATTATTATTTTGAACTGTAAGTTTGCTATGGATATATACTCAGATTGTGGTTTTATGTGTTTTTGCATTAATTACATCTACAAACCATTGTATATTTCAAATGTTCGGATTCTGCTATTAATTAATTTTTAAAACTTTGAAGGTTTTGTGTAATATGAACATTATTTCTGTAAAAATAAGTAAATGTTAACATTGAAAGTAATTTTATATTCTAAATTTCAAGTTCTAGTAGACTTAACAGCATGACAATCACATGTACATGTGCATAAAAAGGCTAACTTATGAACAACTTCAACAGAAAAGTAGTTAACATTTAAAACTTACATTACCTTTACAAAATTATTGTTTTATTGTGTATGATTTTCCATCTAACATTTTTTTCCAAATATATGTAAGGGACAAATTGCAAAAAACCACGAAATTCTCTCTTTGAGAGATTTGATTTTCTTGGTCTCGCTTACCGATATTCACCCTTCTGTTTATGTGTTTCTTTTCTATTGGTTTGATCGACATTTTGATCTCCTTTTCTCTTTTTCTGTGTTTCGCACCTCATCGATCTATCAATTTAGGGATCTGGTGTTATAATGTCGGATTTCGATGCTGAACTCTCCGATCGATTAAACAATTTCTCGCTGTCTGCTAATGCAGATAAGATCTTTGATATTGCTCAGGATGACATCAAAATCAGCAATGATGAATGTCAAAGAAGTCTCTTTGGCAAAATCGTAGGAGATAGATCTGCAAGCTGGATAGGCATAAAGAGGTTTATGTCCCAGATATGGAAACTCAGTCACCCTATGGAGGTAAAGGAACTCAGCCCGAAATATTTCCAGTTTATCTTTCAAACCCGTGAGGATATGAATAAGGTGCCCAATGGAACAAATTGGAGCTTTGAGAATCAGTATCTCATCCTCAAAGAGTGGAACACAGATATCAATAGCAGGCACCCTGGATTCCAGGAACTCAACTTATGGGTCCAAGTTCAAAACATCCCCTTAACTGGCTTAGTACCGATGTGGGACTCAAGATTGGCAAGGCATTTAAGGGACTAAAAAATGTGGTGATTGCCACCACAGGCAATCATGGAGGTAAGATTCTGCGACTTCTTGTTACTTTGAATGTGGATGAACCTCTTCCAAGAGTAGCTAAGGTTCGGCTTGGGGATCAAATGGTTACTGTTGGATTTAAATATGAAAAGCTGATTAACCTATGCCATTACTGTGGAAAAATCGGACACCTGGACAGAGGGTGCCTCAAAAAAAATGGAAGATGTCAGCAACAACTCCCTCAAGGAGGGTCAGTATGGAGATTGGTTGAGGGCTTCTGATGGATACAAATGGGCTCCTATTAGCCTCTCAGGCTCAAGATCATCTCCCCCACCAGAATCTCCAAAGGCAACAGATAATTGTACATCCCAAAGAGCATCATCTAGCCATCTAGAAGTGAACAACCAGTGAATTCCCAGTACTTGTGATACTGCCTCCCCTACAAAATCAGTAGGAGCTGCTTCTATTGTCTTAGTCACTCAAAATCTTGCTCAAGAAGAGGAAAATGAAGATGTCAACCTGCAAATAGTTGAGTCCTCTATAATGGAAGTTGAAGGAGGGGACACAACTCCAATCTCAGATCCCACAATGCAGCATGATCCATCCCTTATCAATAAAGCTCAGTCTCTCAAAACTTGGAAAAGGGCAGGGACCAAGGTGGGCAGACTTCTTAGAACCACTGAGACTTCTATCATCATTGACCAATTGACAAGAGGCAAGAGAGGAAGGCCAATCAAGGAGTCAACAGACCACACTGAAGACAATACAGTTCCCAATCAGGTTCAATCCAAAAAACTGAAAGCTAGTATAGAAAGGGTGGGGGTTGCCAGCCTCGAGTGGCACCAACCTGACAAATGTTAGCTCTGGTGTGGAATTGTAGAGGGTTGGATGGGACCTCTACAATTTCCCAAATCAGAGAGCTAAAAAGAGCTCATCACCCTCATTTTATTTTCTTTCACAAACCAAAAAACCAAATGCTTTTGTAAAATCTGTCCGTAAAAAGCTAGGTTATGATAATAGAATAGCTGTTGTGGATCCTAAAGGCCTTAGTGGATACCAAAGTTGTAATAAATCAAATTATTAGTAAGGATTTCTTTATTGCAGTTGAATTCCAATTGCAGCCCCATCCCCCACAATGGGGAGTTTTTATGTATTTTAGTCCCTGCATATTGCTTAGAGAAGCCCAAAGAGAGGAAATGATTGCTGATAAACCTCAGTGGGGGCCCCTTTGGTTCTCAATTAGGGACTGGAATGACATCCTTTCAAATTCAGATAAGACAGGGAGAGTCACTAGACCAATCAGCAGTTTCAATGGGTTTGGCTCTTTCATCACTGATATGGATACGATGGAAATCAAATTGGAGGGATATCCTTACACTTGGAGCAACAACAGAGCTGCTCCTGCACTGGTAGAAGAAAGCTAGATAGAGCTTTTGGCTCCTTTGACTGGTCTCAATCCTACCCTAATGCAACAGTCTGAAATATCATTAGAAGTTCATCTGACCACTCAGGTTTGCTGTTGGACATGAGTTTACCTCAGGTGAAAAGGAAATCCCCTTTCCATTTTGATAAAATATGGATAGGAAAGAAGGCTTTGAGGAAGTTGTGACTAAAGCCTGGAACATTGCTGTCACTGGCACTCCATTTTTCCAACTTAAGGAGAAAGTTAGAAACACCAGAGTTGCCATTCTCATCTAGAGCTCCTCTTTTCAAACTCAGAAGCAGAAGGAAATTGCTGATCTCACTTAGAAGTTGGAGGCTCTGAATATTGACAAGGGTGGGAGGAACTGGGAAATGTGGGAAGATACTAGAAGAAAGTTGAATAAGGCACACTCTCAAGAGGAGATATACTGGCAGCGAAAGGCCAAACACAAATGGTTGAAGGAAGGGGATGCCAACACTAGATTTTTCCATGCCTACACACTTCAAAGGAGGAGGCTTAATGCTATAACAAGACTGATATTCAATCAGGGAAGAGTTTTATCTACTCAAAAAGAACTGGAAGCTCATAATATCAGACTTTTATGCTAATCTTTTTTCCTCTGAGGGTAGTTGGGGTGAGGAGTCAATTATCCATCTAATACCTGCAAGCATTACTCATGACATGAACACAGCCCTCCTCGAACCTGTTGATGAAGAAGAAGTCAAGCAATCTTTATTCAGTCGTAACACTGATAAATCCCCATGTGAGGATGGGATGACAACAGCTTTTTACTACATTTTTGGAGCTTGATAAAATCAGACCTCATGAAGGTAGTGCTCAGTTTCTTTCAATCAGGTACTCTGCTCAAATATTGGAACCATACTGTTTTATCTCTAATTCCCAAGTGTTCCAATCCTGATCATCTGAGTCAATTTAGGCCTATAAGTCTTTGTAGTGTTATCTATAAACTCATCTAAAAAATTTTAGCCCAAAGACTTAAGGCATGCTTAAAACACTGCATCAGTGTTCATCAGGAAGCTTTTATCAAAGGCAGACAACTTACTGATAATGTGATAATTGCCCAAGAGGCTTTACATTTTTTGAATAGACATTCTTCTGGTTCCAATTACTTTATGGCTCTCAAATTAGACCTAATTAAAGTCTTTGACCGGGTAGAATGGCTCTGCATCAAGAAGATTATGATTCAAATGGGATTTCATTGTGACTTTGTGAAGATGATTATGCTCTGTGTATCTTCTGCCTCATTCTCTTTCAAAATTAATGGACAGATCAGTGGTTATGTATCCCCTTCTAGGGGAATAAGGCAGGGGGACCCTCTTTCCCCCTACTTTTTTCTCATTGTGGCTGAACTGCTCACTGCCTCATTTTAAAGTCAATTTCATCTGGTCAGCTCAAATGGATGAGACTTTCTAGAAATGGCCCTTTGCTCTCTCACATCTTATTTGCTGATGACTCATTGTTCTTTTTTAAGGCTGGTGCAGATCAAGCAGGTTTTCTCATGAATATTTTAGAACAATACAGGCTCTTCACAGGACAAGCTGTGAACCTCCAGAAGTCTGCTATCTTTTTCAGCAGAAATACTCCCAGTCATCTTCAGAGATCTATATGCAGCTCCTTAAACATACAGATCTTTTTCTATAGATGATGTATTTTTGGGATAAGATAGACTAAATAAAATTTTATTGGTTTATATAGAAAACTGCAGCATCTATATTTGGTAAATATATTAAGTGCATTTGTTAGCTTTTATTAGGATTTTTGACTTGGTTTATTGTATTTGGAAGGTATTAGAAAACTGATGTATTTCTGTAATATCTATGACTGCTGAAATCATGGTTTCATTAAATTGAGTAAATTCATTGTTGAAACTGATCGGTTTTCTTGATTTATGTTTGATATTTAGTTAATGTGATATTGAAAATGATCAGTTTTTATCATGATTTATGTGATTTATTGATTGTGTACATGTTATTAATGTTATTTGTTATTTGCTAATTAACTAAATACTTAGTGACTGAAATTAAAAACACGTTAATTCCCTTAGATATTTAGATATTTTTTACTTGAATTCTTGACCTTTTTAAATCTTAAAAAGTGATATGTTTTGAATTTATTGATTAAGTGTTGGTGTATGGACATTTTTTCTTAACATTAGTGGTTCTGTTTTTGAAGGCATGATTATATGTTGCACACTTATTGGTGTTCTGATATTGTTAAAGGCATGATTAACTGGTTTTGTTTTTAAAGGCATGATTATATGTTGCACACTTATAGATCGTATGATATTGTTAAAGGTATGATTAAGTGGTTTTGATTTTAAAGGCATGATTATGTGTTGCACACTTATTGATCTTATGATATTGATAAAGGCATTATTAAGTGGTTTTGTTTTTAAAGGCATGTTTATATATTTTTAAAGGCCTGATTATATGTTGCTCACTTGTTGGTTTTGTTTGTGTTTTGTTGTTTAAATTGTAGTTGCTGTTTTGCATACTTTGTGTTTGTTGTTTTCATTCGGAAAAAAATACTTATCTCATTAAGTTATTTGTTGTTTTGTTTTGTTTCTTAAATTTAGAAAATTGATATGTTCTTTAATTGGTGATTAAGTGTTGCTGCATGAATCTTGCAAGTGTTATGCTTGGATATGTGGATTTGTTTTTAAAAGCATTTCTGAGTGCAATATTTGAATTCCTGTTTGCTAATTTCCTATTTCAATTCTTGTTTGGTAAGTTGTTCTGAGTGAAATATTTGAATATATAATAATTTTGGAAGTACTTTATTATAAAATTTAAAATAGTAAAAGCTTTGACTTTCCATTTGTTTTTTTTTTTAATTCTGTTCTCCTGATTATGTTCTGAGTGCTTATGTTTTATTCTGTTCTGAGTGCTTATGTTCTCCTGATAAAATAGTAAATGTTTGAAGTAGTTTATTAATATTTAACAAAAAAAATATAAATACATTAAATATAGTAAACTTTATTTTTTCATATAATAAAGAGAGATTGCATTCAGATTCAAACAAATGTTATTGGGAACATTTCAATCTTAAAACAAACACAAAACATAAGCATTCTACTAATTTATTTCTAAATAACTTCAATCCAAATCATGTGGTGCACTCAGATTTCTTCAAGCTTTATTTTCTTCTTCCCCATCAGCTCTTCCGAACAGCTTGACCTGTCTCCAAACAGCTCAGTTTGCTCTCTCTTCTTTGTCTCCTCTTTGCAACCTTTTACAGCCCTGATTGGGCTGTACACTTCAGCCTTCACAACCCTGATTGGGTTGTACACTTCTTCAGCCGTGATTGGGTTGTACACTTCTTCAGCCTTTACAGCCCTGATTGGGCTGTACACTTCTTCAGCCTTTGATTCCTTCATTATTATAAAATATAAAATAGAATTCAGAAAAGTAATAAAAAATTTATTATATATTAAAATAAAAATTGTAAAGGCAATAACCTGTGAAGGAATTGCCAAAGGTCCAAACCGATTGAGCAAAATAGGATCAGCGGTAATGCGAGAAACCGTAAATGGACCGTTATAAGGTCCAATTTGATCCTTTTTCTTTGATACTTTAAACATGATTGTTTATAAGTCAACAGGTCAATTTCAATTTGCAAATCAACTCCATAATCTTGATGCATAATAAAACATACAATAATAACAATTAAACTTTTGATATATGTAATTAGTCATATAAACATTTAGAGGAATAATAGGTGTGCATGCCTTCAACATGTCGTTGACAACATCTTCGCACGGTTTTCCTATTAGTTCTCTCGCAACCTTATCCCAACACAAAAATTGTACAATGCCGGTGTCGTCCACAACATAAATGTTGAGATTGTACCTTAACAATAAAAAAATATAATTATATTAAATCATATAAATATAAATGATACTTATAAAATGTGAAATATAATTACCTAAGAAGAGCAAAGGGAATGGTGTCGTTGCAATAGTTGCACCAAAATCTATCCCATTTGGCCTCTACTTTCCGAACACAATTGGGTAAGATTTGAAGAACCAATTTCCGGATATGTCAATGATGTTGCCATAAATCCAAAAATTCATTCCTGAAAATAGTAAATAAATAATATAACATATAAGTGCAACCTTTAAATTAACAAAGAAATTATTAGATTTAATAATTATATTAGTAGTAATTATTGTATAACATATATTTACCTCATTAGATGCTAAAAAATCAGCCAAACACTTTGATTGGAGATATGCTGGACTCCAAATCTTCACAAACGTTAGACATGAAGGGCCTCACATGTTGGATTGATGAATCATTTGGTCTTATGTGTGAGGTGTACCTTTATATTCAATAAAGGAATTTCGAAAAAGAATTATATTATTGAATTGATCTAGTATAATATAAAATAATAGAAAATTATAAAAATAATTTAATTTTCAATACCTTTCTTTGAAATCCAATATTTCGGGTACTTTTCCACAACTTTTATGGAGCCTAAAACAGAAAATAAATTTTTTAGATATAACAATATAAATTGTATGCCAAATAAAAATTATCAATATGTAGACTTAATTATTAAAATATCCATGATTCTTGTATTTTAATAATTATTATTAAAATTATTGGCATATTTAAAATGTGCAATAATCATAGATATTATATTTTAACAATTAATTCTACATAATTATATTTTTTATTTGACATACAATTTATATTGTTATCTCTCAAAAATTAATTTGCTGTTTTAGGCTCCATAAAAGTTGTGAACGCATTTGATGCTACTAAGCTTATAGTGGGGAACGTACCCGAAATATTGGATATCAAAGAAATGTATTAAAAATTAAATTATTTTTTATAATTTCCTATTAATTTATATTATATTAGATCAATTCAATAATATATTTCTTTTTCGAAATTCCTTTATTGAATATAAAGGTACACCTCACACATAAGGCCAAGTGATTCATCAATCAAACATGTGAGGCCTTTCATGTCTAACTTTTGTGAAGATTTGGAGTCCGGCATATCTCCAATCAAGTGTTTGGCTGATTTTTTAGCATCTAATGAGGAAAAAATTATATTATACAATAATTACTACTAATATAATTATTAAATCTAATAATTTCTTCGTTAATTTAAAGGCTGCACTTATATGTTATATTATTTATCTACTATTTTCAGGAAAAAAAAAATTTGGATTTATGGCAACATCATTGACATATCTGGAAATTGGTTCTTCAAATCTTGCCCAACTTGTGTTCGGATAGTAGAGGCCAAAGGGGATAGATTTTGGTGCAACTATTGCAACGACACCATTCCCTTTGCTCTTCTTAGGTAATTATATTTCACATTTTATAAGTATCATTTATATTTATATGATTTAATAATATTATATTTTTTTATTGTTAAGGTACAAGCTCGACATTTCTGTTGTGGACGACACCGGCATTGTACAACTTTTGTGTTGGGATAAGATTGCGAGAGAACTAATAGGAAAACCGTGCGAAGATCTTGTCAACGACATGTTGAAGGCATGCACACTTATTATTACTTTAAATGTTTAAATGATTAATTACATATATCAAAAGTCTAATTGTTATTATTGTATGTTTTATTATGCAGCAAGATGATGGAGTTTATTTGCCAATTGAAATTGACATGTTGACTTATAAAGCAATCATGTTTAAAGTATCAAAGAAAAAGGATCAAATTGGACCTTATAACGGTTCATTTATGGTTTCTCGCATTACCGCTGATCCTATTTTGCACAATCGGTTTGGACCCTTGGCAATTCCTTCACAGGTCATTACCTTTATAATTTTTATTTTTATATATAATAAATTTTTTATTACTTTTCTGAATTCTATTTTATATTTTATAATAATGAAGGAATCAAAGGCTGAAGACGTGTACAGCCCAATCAGGGATGTAAAGGCTGAAGAAGTGTACAGCTCAATCACGGCTGTAAAGGCTGAATAAGTGTACAACCCAATCAGGGCTGTAAAGGGCTGCAAACAGGAGACAAAAAAGAGAGAGCAAACTGAGCTGTTTGGAGACGGGTCAAGCTATTCGGAAGAGCCGATGGGGAAGAAGAAAATAAAGCTTGAAGAAATATGAGTGCACCACATGATTTGAAGAAATCTGAGTGCACCACATGATTTGGATTGAAGTTTTTTAGAAATAAATTAGTAGAATGCTTATGTTTTGAGTTTGTTTTAAGATTGAAATGTTCCCAATAACATTTGTTTGAATCTGAATGCAATCTCTCTTTATTATATGAAAAAATAAAGTTTACTATATTTAATGTATTTATATATTTTTTTGCTCAATATTAGAACAGAATTAAAAAAAAAAAAACAAATGGAAAGTCAAAGCTTTTACTATTTTAAATTTTATAATAAGTACTTTAAAAATTATTATATATTCAAATATTGCACTCAAAAACAACTTACCAAACAAGAATTGAAATAGGAAATTAGCAAACAGGAATTCAAATATGGCACTCAGAAATGCTTTTAAAAACAAATCCACAAATCCAAGCATAACACTTACAGGATTCATGCAGCAACACTTAATCACCAATTAAAGATCATATCAGTTTTCTAAAGTTAACAAACAAAACAAAACAGCAAATAACTTAATGAGATCAGTATTTTTTCCGAATGAAAACAGCAAAACACAAAGTATGCAAAACAGCAACTGCAATTTAAACAGCAAAACACAAACAAAACCAACAAGTGTCAAACATATAATCATGCCTTTAAAAACAAAACCACTTAATAATGCCTTTATCAATATCAGAAGAACAATGAGTGTGCAACACATAATCTTGCCTTTAAAAACAAAACCACTTAATCATGCCTTCAACAATATCATAAGACCTATAAGTGTGCAACATATAATCATGCCTTTAAAAACAAAACCAGTTAATCATGCCTTTAATAATATCATAACACCAATAAGTGTGCAACATATAATCTTGCCTTCAAAAACAGAACCATTAATGTCAAGAGAAAATGTCCATACACCAACACTTAATCACTAAATTCAGAACATTTCACTTTTTAAGATTTAATAAGTTCAAGAATTCTGGTAAAAATATCTAAATATCTAAGGGAATTAATGTGTTTTTAATTTCAGTCACTAAGTATTTAGTTAATTTGCAAATTAGCAAATAACAAATAACATTAATAACAGGCACACAATCAACCAATCACATAAATCATGATAAAAGCTGATCATTTTTATTATCACATTAACTAAATATCAAACATAAATCAAGAAAACCGATCAGTTTCAACAATGAATTTAATCAATTTAATGAAACCATGATTTCAGCAGTCGTAGATATTACAGAAATACATCAGCTTTGTAATACCTTCCAAATACAAGAAACCAAGTCAAAAATCCTAATAAAAGCTAACAATGCACTTAATATATATACCAAATATAGATGCTATAAACCAATAAAATTTTATTTAGTCTACTTATCCCAAAAACACATCACTATAGAAAAACTTTTGCAACTTATGCGGTTCATCAGCCAAGCACATAAAGAGCACATAAGGACCAAACAAGAACAGGATAAAAGCACAGAAAGAAGGTGGATTTAGCACACAAGCTTTAATATAGAGCAAATCCAAACAACATGAAAATGTTATCCAGCGGCTACAACATATTGGGCAACAAAAAGGCCAAACAAGATTTTACTGCTAATGGTATATCTGATAAGTAAATTTCTTGTTCTTCTATATTTTTTATAACATGATATTCGTTATCCATTATTTGATTATCTTATTTCTAAAAAGACTTAAGCACATAAAATAGATGCTTGTTTTGTTAACTTCTTAATCATGATAACTGATTCATTACACATCTCGATATAAATACTATCGTTTATTGATCGATGATTTTCATCTGTAGAACTATAACTTTTAACTAGGTTATCTAAACTTTGTTCATCTTCTTTTAATACTTTTTTATATAAAACAATTTGTTTTCTTAACGATATAAGGCAATTCATATCTTTACATACTTCTTTTAATGGCATATGCCAAAAATGATTACTTTCCATGAGAAACTAAGAAATAGATAACAAGTTTTAACAAGATGGATATAATAGTACTTGATTAAAATAGTTACCTGATTTTGCCTGCTCTCAACACAATTCTGGACTTTTTTTGCCTTGACATATACCAGCTTTGGCCTTTTCACAGAACTTCCAGTGCTCCAGAGAGACTATTGCTAAATCAACTAACACTTTTAATCTTTCTTTTTATATCTTTTAAGTATTTAGAAACTCATTATATATATGAAAGCATAAAATCTTATGAAAGAGAGAGTGTTTTAGGAAATGATTTTATTTCGAATTGTTGTGTCCTCAAATGAAATTTGAGACACTTATTTCTAGGCGAGAGATACAACTCTGCCCCTTTACATCTGGCTTCACATGGCCGACATCTTTTACATTATACGTCCTTAGTGGAGATAAAGAGGGTGTGGGTGGTGACTCACCATCCCATTACATAATGCATATTATTATTACAAATGACAATTTTCAAAAGGAGGTGGATCCTCCATTATCTTCCACTATTTGCTCCATTAGTTGGAGGTGTGATCCTCCACTAGCTTTCACTATTTGTATTATTTGCCTCCTGACATAAGTGCTTACATCATTCCTGGATAGGTTCAAATTCTCCTTGTGATTCTGGGTTGCATAATTCACAAATATGATCTTCTGTGGATTGTTTCTGTAGTCTGATGCAGATTTCTTTCTTAATTATTTCTGGAATGTCAAGTTGTATTTTTATTAGTGTGTTAAGATATTTGTTGAGTAGCTTGATATCTAGCTCCGTTGGATCTCTTGCTTGCATAATCCAAATGATAATGGACTTAGCTGCATAATTAATCCGTCCCTTTATTTTAATGCATTTCTTTAGAATTATGACATAATTTAGGAACTGGATTAGTTCATCCTCGTGTTGTACTTGTCCAATGTCTGGGTAGTTACCGTTGCTTATTCCAATTTGACAAAACTGGATTGCTGGTTGTATTACTTCTGTGAGTTCTCCCCCTCACTAAAAATTGGTGTTGTGGCAAATATCTTCACGAATCCTTCCTTTTTCCTAAGTACGTGCTTACAGTATTGGGAAACTGCCTTTTTGATGTTGATTCGAAAGTATTGGAACATATTTGTATCTCTAAAATAAATACAACTTAGTAATCCTGATTGGAACATCATGTATACTTTCATCGGATCTGTTTCTGGTAAAGCGATTGCTTTTTGTCCAAGATATAGACCATTAGTTGGGTAACTGTTTGTATGTCTATCTTCATCGGTGTAATTAACCACATTTAAATTCATGGTCAAAAATATTTTTAGCGAGCTTGGTCATTTCTTCTTTTTGTCGATTAGACTGTATGCATCCAATTGTGAGTGGTTTGATATTTGGGACCTTGCCTAATATAGGCATTTGCTTCTGTGTTGCTATAGCCGGTGACTGTGCCTTTCCTGCATAGCTTGCCTTGAACTATGCTAGCACTTCTTTTGCTTCGAACAGGCTAGAAAATTTTTTATGTATAATATTCTGTCATGTTATGAACATGGCTGCTTGACTCCATTGGGAAAATACCCCTTGATTAAGACCTGTAAATATTACATAATGGGTTTTTGATCTCTCTTCCTCATCATAATGAGTTTTTCCATTTCTTCCCCATTTTTTTCTTTTTCTTTTGATGTTTCAGCCTTTTCATGTTTCTTTTCTTCTTTGCCTTATTTTCTGAGAACAATATGCCTTTTATCTGGCTAAACTTTTTTTCTTTTATTTATTTGCTCAAAGAGCTCTTCTACCTGCTTTTCCAGCATTCTTAAACTATCTTCTAAGATTGGTTTGAGTGTTTCTCGTGTTAATGTATATGCTAAGTAGTTTTCTTTTCCTGAAATATATACAGATAAATAATCAAACTGTTGTACTTTTTAACACCATCTTAAAAGTCTGCATTTGTTGTAGGATTCTTTTATTCGATATTTTGTAAAATATTTTGTATACAAACTATCTGTTTGAAAAATGAATTTAACTGGTTGTAAGTCAAGTTTAAATTTTTCCAAAGCATTTATAAAAGCTAATGTTTCTTTTTCATGTGTTGTATAGTTGCGTTCTGCTTGCTTAAACGTTCCTGATACCACTTGGATAACAGTAATTACTTGTTATTGGTTTTACCCAATGCTAATTACATAGAATCATTAGATTCACTATTTTTATCCAAACTATCTTTAGTCATTCTTCGTATAAAGGATTTGACTTCAGATGATTTGTTGTTTGTCATAAACTTATTAAACTCTTCATATGCATCTGGGATTTGTTGTTTGTTATAAACTTATTAAACACTTCAATGCTTTGATTTCTGTTTTGAAAACAGAAATCAAATTCAAAAATTTCTTAGATGTTTAACATATATTGGAGAAAAAGGTTTTATAAAAAGTCTTGCAAAAGAAGAGAGTTACTACAAAAAATTGGTTTTAGAAAAGTATCATGGAAATCCCAGATGCATATGAAGAGTTTAATAAGTTTATGACAAACAACAAATCAGGGAAGTCAAATCCTTTATACGAAGGATGACTAAAGATAGTTTGGATGAAAATAGTGAATCTAATGATTCTATGCAATTAGCATAGGGTAAAACCAATAACAACCAATTACTGTTATCCAAGTGGGTAACAGGAACGTTTAAGCAAGCAGAACGCAACTATACAACACATGAAAAAGAAACATTAGCTTTTATAAATGCTTCGGAAAAATTTAAACTTGACTTACAACCAGTTAAATTCATTTTTCAAACAGATAGTTTATATACAAAAGATTTTACAAAATATCGAATAAAAGAATCCTACAACAAAGGCAGACTCTTAAGATGGTGTTTAAAAGCACAACAGTTTTATTATATATCTGTATATATTTCAGGAAAAGAAAACTACTTAGCAGATACATTAACACGAGAATGGAAACACTCAAACCAATCTTAAAAGATAGTCTAAGAATGCTGGAAAAACAGGTAGAAGAGCTCTTTGAGCAAATAAATAAAAAAGAAAAAGAAATTAGCCAGAAAAAAGCTATATTGTTCTCAGAAAAAGGCAAAGAAGAAAAGAAAAATGAAAATGCTGAAACATCAAAAGAAAAAGAAAAAAATGGGGAAGAAAAGGAAAAACCTCATTATGATGAGGAAGAGAGAACAAAAGCCCATTATCTAATATTTACAGTTCCTAATCAATGGGTATTTTCCTAATGGAGTCAACCAGCCATGTTCATAACATGACAGAATGTTATACATAAAAAAATTTCTAGCCTGCTCGAAGCAAAAGAAGCGCTAGCACAGTTCAAGGCAAGCTATGCAGGAAAGGCACAGTCACCGGCTATAGCAGCACAGAAGTAAATGCCTATATTAGGTAAGGTCCCAAGTATCAAACCACTCACAATTGGATGCATACAGTCTAAACGACAAAAAAAAAAAAAAGAAATGACCAAGCTTGCTAAAAATATTTTTGACCATGAATTTAAATTTGTGGTTAATTACACAGATGAAGATAGACAGACAAGCATTAACCCAACTGATGGTCTATATCTTGGACCAAAACCAATCTCGCTCTACTAGAGGCAGATCCGATGAAAGTATACATGATGTTACAATCAGGATTACTAAGTTGTATTTATTTCAGAGATACAAATATGTTCCAATACTTCCTAATCAACATCTAAAAGGCAGTTTCCCAATACTGTAAGCACGTACTCGAGAAAAAAGAAGGATTCGTGAACATATTTGCCACAACACCAATTTTTAGTGAGGGGGAGAACTCACAGGAAGTAATACAACCAGCAATCCAGTTTTGTCAAATTAGAATAAGCAACGGTAACTACCCAGACATTGGACAAACACAACACGAGGATGAACTAATCCAGTTCCTAAATAATTATGTCATAATTCTAAACAAAGGCATTAAAATAAAGGGATGGATTAATTATGCAACTAAGTCCATTATCATTTGGAGTATGCAAGCAAGAAATCCAACGGAGCTAGATATCAAGCTACTCAACAAATATTTGGACACACTAATAAAAATACAACTTGAGATTCCAGAAATAATTAAGAAAGAAATCTGCATCAGACTACAGAAAGAATCCACAGAAGATCATATTTGTGAATTATGCAACCCAGAATCACAAGAAGAATTTGAACCTATCCAGGAATGATGTAAGCACTTACGTCAAGAGGCAAATAATACAGATAGTGGAAGCTAGTGGAGGATCCCACCTCCAACTAATGGAGCAGATAGTGGAAGATAGTGGAGGATCCACCTCTTTTTGAAAATTGTCATTTGTAATAATAAAATGCATTATGTAATGGAATGGTGAGTCACCACCCACACCCACTTTATCTCCACTAAGGACCTATAATGTAAAGATGTCAGCCATGTAAAGCCAGATGTAAAGGGGTAGAGTTGTATCTCTCGCCTATAAATAAGTGTCTCAAACTTCATTTGAGGACACAACAATTCGAAATAAAATCATTTCCTAAAACACTCTTTCTCTCTTTCATAAAATTATATGCTTTCATATATATAATGAGTTTCTAAATACTTAGAAGATATAAGAAGAAAGATCAAAAGTGTTAGTTAATTTAGCAATAGTCTCTCTGGAGCACTGGAAGTTCTGTGAAAAGGCCAAAGCTGGTATACGTCAAGGCCACAAAAGTCAAGAATTGTGTTGAGAGCAGGCAGAATCAGGTAACTCTTTTAATCAAGTACTTTTATATCTATCTTGTTAAAACTTTTTATCTATTTCTTAGTTTCTCATGGAAAGTAATCATTTTTGGCATATGCCATTAAAATAAGTATGTAAAGATATAAATTGCCTTAAATCGTTAAGAAAACAAAGTGTTTTATATAAAAAAATGTTAAAAGAAGTTGAACAAAGGTTAGATAACCTAGTTAAAAATTATAGTTCTACACCTGAAAATCATCGATCAATAATCGATAGTATTTATATCGAGATGTGTAATGAATAAATTACCATGATTAAGAAGTTAATAAAGAAAGCAGAAAAACAAGCATCTATTTTAAGTGCTTAAGTCTTTTTAGAAATAAGATAATCAAAGATAAATAATGGACAACGAATATCATGTTATAGAAAATATAGAAGAACAAGGAATTTACTTATCAGATATATTATTAGACAAGAAGGTAGTAACAAAAGTAAAGAATAAAAGAAATTTAGATTTAGAAAAGAAAGAAGGAATAAATAATGGTATATTAGAAAAATTAAATTGAAAAAACATTACGGAATAATGAATGGAGAACAACCGATTAGAAAAAAGATAAGTTATATACATATAAATACAGTACAAATAGTATTACGATCAACATTTAGAGAAGGAATAAAGACATTCGTAAATATAAAAGTTGAAGATAATAGAATTATGCATAAAGAATCAAGAAAATTAGGAGAAATAGAAGGAGATTTAGGGTATGGAGTAATTAAATTTAATATATCATTACAATTTCCTACACCATTATCAACCAAGAAAATTAATAATTGCATAGGAATAATATGTAATTTTCAAGAAAAAACATTAATGGAATCGTGTTTGTTATAGAATAGCTTATGCATTAAGCAATAGTAGTTTAAGCATGAATTATCAAAATCAAGAAAGAATCTATACAAAAAAAATATTGAATGAAACCAGTACTATTATTAAAAATGATAAAATCCAAAATGAATTTTAAGAGAACATAGTAGGCGATCATTTAGTAATTCTATAAATTTAGGAAAACTAATTGAAAATAATTTATTACAAATTCAAGAAATTGAAGAACCTCATAGTAGTAATAATTTATATAAAAAGGATATAGAAATAGAAAAATTAAATAAACATGTAAATGTGTTAAGCTCATTAGTAATAAATTTAATTAATAAAATATAGAATTTGTAATAATAGATAGGAGAGGTATAAATCTTGAATTAGTTGAACTAAATACAAGGGGAATCAAAGAAGTAGATTATTTAATAGAAAAATTAATTCAATATAAATATATAGAAAAAGATGAATAAAAATTAAAATAGCTAGATTATGATATACAAAGGTATAAGCAAAAATTTAAAAAATTACATAAAATATGACCACCTAAAACAATAATATAAATGACTTCATAAGGAGTATATAAGATCAGATCTGAAAAAATATCTAAAAGAAAAACAAGTTTTTCAGATACACAAAGACTCAAAGAATTTCTTTCTAACTGCAGAACTCAATAGGATTGTGAATTCAAATATTATGAAAAGAAAAGTATTGTCAAAAACAACTTTAATAGACTAATTGACTTTTTAAACAAACATATCAAAAAACATATAGAAGAACAAAAGGAAGAACCTGATATTAATCAGCTTATTCTTGAAAAACTAGAAAAAATAGAAAATAAAATAAAAACATTAGAAGGAAAGCACACTACTATATCTTTCGGAGACTGATTTAACACTTAAAAAGATTTTAGGACAAATATACAATTACAACAAAATGAGACAAATAGCCTCCAAAATAGTGATTTAAAAGTGGTATCAGAGCAAGGAAACAATTGAAAAATAAAAAATAAGCACAAGAAAAATTTATTTTGATATAGGATGGAAAATTCAAAATATCAAAACAGATATAATAAGATATACTTATTTACATGAAATTACAAGTTTAAAATTTTATTATGACATCATGATGAAAAGTGAAGAAAAATTAAAAAGATTAATAAACCTACCAAAACAAGTAACAGTTGCATAAAATGACATATCAAAAAGGCTATGTCCACACCAAACACTACCCGTATGGGTAACATCAACTGAATAGTAGGCAACTGGTTTCTATTAAGAAAACAGTGTATGATTTCTTAGCAAAACTCATTCTTGTATATAATTATTCTGCACTCTCGGATGAGATACTTTGGCTTAAATATAATATTAGTGTAGATAACTACAAAAGTTTGTATACTATGTACACTGAATCACGACTTAATTTAAATAATACAAACGTTGGTTTTCCAACATCACATTATTATTAGTCAACGAACCAGCAATATCATTTTCTACTCTCGCAATTATCACAGCGCAACCCACTTGAAAAAGAAAAAAGCTATTTGTACTAACTTTTTTGTAGAAACATTTAATGACAACACGATGTGGCATAATGTGGGTGGTTGAGATACAAATAAATGTATAATTGAGATTTGAATCAATGATACGTTTAATTAAGGTGTCAAATAATATTGTAAACTATAATTGTACATGTAGCATTATCCCTTGAAAAAATATATAAACACATGAAATAAAGAAAGAGTTGCTATATATATACCTGGAGCAATAGGGCAACTCGTCAGGGTGAATCGGGTCAGGCCCCAAACATAAAATGCTGAGCGTGTCCCGCCAGCTGGCGGTCCTCGCGATGTACAGATCATAGCTGCTTGTGAACCTGACGGTCCGCCTCACATCCCTTGTGTAGTACTTCCTCTACTCCTGAACGTCCAGATCCATGAACCCGTGGACCCACCAATCATACCGTCCAGCACCGCTCGTGGAATCCCATGATTCACCACCTGGGAAAACCCAAACGCCTCCGAAGCCATTCTCACTTGCTCCACGATCCAATTTCGCCTCTCGGGATTTCCCGTGTATCCAATATCGATCACCGGGACCTGGACTGACTGTCGTAGTTTAGGCTCCCGAGCGAACTCGTCTAACGGACTAACGAAGATCTCGGGGATTTTTTGGAGGCCCAAGTCGGCTAGCCTTCACTCCCGCATTTGTTTCGTCAAACTCCTTTAGCATTCTCATCATCCTTGCTTCCCTTTCGGTGGCCATCTGAATTTTACAAGTGTGTGTGTTTTCGTTGGTATTCTATTTCAATTTTGAAATTTAGGAAGAAGGTGGGTTTAATTTGAATTTGCGGAAGGGATAATATAATCAGAGTTGCAAGTGGTGTCATCTTTATCTCGTGAGTGCTGACTGCTGGCCGACGTGTTTGAATTCTTGGATTTTTGTGCTTTATCTTATTTAGAGTGCCCCACTAAGTGTTTATTTATTTATCTATTTACCATAGAATTACCCAAGCATATTCCACATTTAATACATTTATTAAGTTCTTTTTGAGATCCCCACAAATATTTACTACTCCACATATTAGGAANAAAAAAAAAAAAAAAGAATACAGTTAATATAAGACAGACACGTGGATAGAACCATGTGAGCTAACACAATTGGCTAGTTTGGGCACCTAAGCAGTCCAATCGGGCAGTCTTGGACAAACAAGATAAAACTTCTCAATAAAGGGATGAGGTATGACCATCACAACTCTACTCACTCTAATATGTTTGCAATTACATACATTCCATCATCTTATTCATCACTACTTACTGACTTAAGCATCAGAGCTTCTACATCGAGACAACTCTCGACACAGTTTTGCTGCTCGTGGACAAATCAAAGGACGTTCAACCGGGTTGAGGTCGTATGACGAACATTTGGTGCCTTATGTGAGATCTTCGTTCATAAAGCCTCCAAACACCATTTTTCATGGTGAACGATGATCCCGGAAAGAACCTGGAGCCCAACTTTGACGAGGTGTGGGCTTCTAGTCATCTGTTCAGAGTAGGCCCACCGTCTGGCTTCTCGAGGTAGATTCCAACGCCGATGACCCTAATTTTCAATCTCTCAGTTTTAGGGGGATCATACGTGTCCCCAACAGCAGTTGGAAGTCTGATTGTCCAAGCAGAGGGCAGATCGAGCATAAAGGTCATCCCAGCACCCTCGATTCAGCCAGATCCACTCCAGGTACGAGATCGAGGGTCACTTGTAGTAGGAGGTTCGCCAAAAAACACTCACGCTAACAAGGGAGGAGCTCAAAAGAATGGTATCATAAGTCTGTTGTAGCTAGGTATGTTCATTCATAGTTGTTGGGCGTAGTAAACCCCACTGCGACGACAAGGAGGGAGAAGGTCAAGATTTCCAATAGCTCAGCCATGGAAGCTCATCACGATCTAGCGGTGGAAAGGATGGATGCTCATATTCGATAATAGCAAGTAGGGGTGAGCATGGTGCAGTACAGTGTAAAACCGCAGCGAACCGTCAAAAACCGAAAACTGTAATTATACATTTGTCCAAACTGAACCGCACCGAATTTGGAGGAAAACCGAAATGAAACCGCACCGAAATTTTCAGTTCGGCTTGGTGCGGTTTTTGGTGAACCGCAAATATATAAATTGTAATGCCCCGTTATTTTTAACGGAAAATTCTTAATTTTCAAAAATAGGAATTAATTTTTCAAATTGAAACCATTTATCCGGGCGCTACTCTGAATCAACTTTCACCTTTCACTTAGCTTAAGACACAACTTAAGCTTTTGGGAACTCAGGCCCAATATCAAATTTTCGTAATCGAGACATAATCCCAAAATACTCAATCAATAATGTCTCGAATCAAAACGAATATTATCAGTTCAACTTTTCAAATCCAAAACACAGCAAGTTTCAGAAAAACGTTTGTGAGAAGCATATGATGTGGCATGAATATAAAACCCTTGGTATATAATGTAGAAAAATTAGGCTGCCATGTAACACTCCTCCGTCCCACGTAAGGTTTTTAATCGAACACGTCAGTTCAACTAGGGCGGAAAATGGTTCGAAGACAAATTTGCAACACATAATAAAAATTTGGTATTTAATTGTAAAGATAAAAATGTTGAGTTTTATTTGCAATTCTATAACAGGTTGGGGTTTTATAGGCAATTAAGCCTTTACTATATAACCAAGTTTAGTGTCGATCGTAAGTATTTCATTTCCATTCCACTACAAGTATACAACAGCTGAAATTCACGGTAACTTGTAGTAATCCACACCAAGGTTGCCGTCAAGTGGCGTATTCACAAACCTCATTATATAATCACCCAACATCACTTCCCTGTACTTGGCTGGATCTTCTTCAGACAACATCTCTTCAATAGGACCATAAACCTTAACCTCACCAACTGGCCCAGACAAGAAGAAAGCCACCGATATTCTCGGCCCAATGCTCCTCGCCACCACTCTGTGTTTAACGCTTATGAATCTCCCATTTGACACCAACTGTACCAAAAAGTGTGTGTAATAGGTTTTATATATATTTAAAAAAATATATTTTTTATAAGTATTTAAGAAAATACCTGGAGCAAATCCCCAATATTGACAACCAAAACCCCTGGATTTGGTTCAATATTAACCCACTGGCCATGGTGCAAAACCTGTAGACCACTAATTTGGCTCTGTAGAAGAATTGTAAGAAATCCAGGATCTGAATGCTTAGAGGTCCCAAGAGTCAGCTCTGGCTCGGGACAAGCTGGATAATAGTGACAGCTGAATCGAAACCCCTTTGAGCAGTCCATTTTTAGAAGGTGGTCGGGTTTTAGTCCAAGTGCCTCGGAGAGTAACTCCAGAAGTGTATTTCCCAACATTTTTACATACTTTGAGTATTCTACCGTGCTTTCCCTGTATGGATATCATCAGTACAGTATAGTTATGCAACTAATCAAACTCATATTTAATATAACAAAAAAATATACAAGTATAGAGATTGTTAAGGTGATCAATCCCTTTGTTGGGTTTGCTTTGAGCACGATACAGAGTTGAGCTTGATCTGTTTCAATTAATTTCAACTATATTGATCGGACTTGACATGTTTGGATCCAAAATTGACCTCTTGGTATTTTGTCAGTGAAGAACGAACTCTTAAATAAAGTTGATGCTCTTTGATTGATTGGGTATCCGTATTTTTCTACTAAAATCGTGAAAAAACACACCTGATTAATTATTTCAAGGATCCAATTATCTTTCAAAATTTCCATATCAATATTCAAACCAACCAAATTAATGTTTGAACTAGGAGAGTTAACAAAGCTAAAATTACCGGCAAGATTCAGGCAATTCATCAGTGTTAATTTGGTCCGGAAATATAAAGCTCAAGGTGTCTCTCCAGTTGGCGGTCCTCGAACTGTAGAGGTCAAAGTTGCTGCTGTATCTGACGCGCCACCCAAAATCCCGCGAGTAGTACTTCTTTCTCTCGTCCGCGTCCAGCTCGTTGAACGCGCGGACCCCACCGATCATCCCGTCCAGCACGTCCCTTGGAATCCCGTGGTTGGCCACCTGGAAAAATCCCCAAGTGCCCGAGGCCGCTCGCACCTGCTCCACAATCGCCTTTCGGCTTTTCGGATCTGATTCTATGCGGCTAAGATCGATCACCGGCACCTTAATTTCTGACGTGTTTATGTGTCTCGCCTCACAAGCAAGCTCCTCGGGGGGCCTCACGAAAATCTCGGGGACTTTTCGTAAGCCGGAGTCAATCAGACCTTTGACGCCGGCTTTTGTTTCGTCAAAGGCCTTTAGCATTCTCATCCGCTCTTCCGGTTGATGTTGCTCGTAAACGTTTTCTGCCATTGGAGTGTGTTTTT
>BKCP01010181.1:1573574-1622920 GCA_008636005.1 Striga asiatica
AAAAACTTAATTAGGTAAACGAAAAAAATCTGATCTTATCTCTAGAACTTTATCTGGTTCATACATTTATCCAGGGAATTGTAAAGGAGATCTACTCCACAAAAGTTGACAATGAAATAAACGTTTGAAGCCAAACTCAATAGTCACGACCACCAATCACTTGAAAATGGGTTATCATCATGGTTTAAGTTTCAACAAAAATCATAATCAAATAACATACTTTTATTTATATTATATTTGAAAATACGATATTTTAATTTAAAAATATATATATTAAAAAATGGCTAAAATAGTTTTTTGATTCGTTATGAGACCCTAATTTTAAATTTAATCTCCTAAAGTGTCCATTTTGTATTTTGTTCCATTATCTGGACAAAAATTAGTATTTTGATCCTCTAACCGCTTTTCTCATTGTGATACTGTGTGGCATATTAAAAATTAGCAATTTCGTCCTTTATCTGATAATCATTTGAGATTTATTCAATTTTCTACAAAAAAAGAAAAAATAGTTTTTTTAATCATACCAACTATAAGTAGTAAATGTGAAAATANAGACGGTGGGGTAAATTCCTACACAATCAATCATAGTTTAGTGAAGCCAAATTTTGTACAAGGTCAGCATGTAGAAGTGATAACGAAACAAGAAGAAACAGAAAGAAGTTGGGATCTTCACACTCTCCATTCACTATTCACTGCAGCAGAAATTGAAGCCATATTAAAGATCAAGGGACTTGATCCTACGGGAGAAGATAGGCTGATTTGGTATGGAGATCCTAAAGGCAAATGTGCAGTATCAACAGTGTATTCTTCCCTCATCGAGAGTAAATGGAGATCCATGGATTTAGCTTAAAACAGTAAAGGTCACTCAAAATCCAAGGGAAGCTAAAACATTTCCTATGAAACTGTGTGACTAACTCTCTCCCTGTTGCCAGCAATCTGTGGAAGAAAAAAAAAATTATTGGATCAAATCTGCAAAGGTTGTGGCAAAGAAGTGGAAACATTGGAACATCTTCTTTTTCATTGTCCAAGAGCCTTATCAATTTGGAAACTTTCCCCGGTGAGATGGGATGGAGTAAGCCTCGACACTTCATCATTCAGAGGTTGGTGGACACAGCTTTGCTCCTTAGACAACTCTCCTATATCTAATGATTGTCTGCAACTTACTGCTTACCTTCTCTGGGAAATCTGGAAATCCAAGAACCACTGGATATTTCAGAATTCTAGGAAGCCAGAGGTAATTATTGTCCAAACAGCTTTTAATAACTGGATGGAATTCAGTTCCTTACTCCCTCAATAGCTTCTTTTGCTCTGGCTTGTCAATCTCCTTTAATATTGCTTGTGGATTATTCTGTTAGTTAGTTGGTGCTTTGTCCTGTTGTGTGTGGATATAATTGTTGGATGGGGTCTGGTTTTGGTGTGAGGATTGGTTGTTGACTGAAGACTGCTAGTTATTTGCTTTGCACCTGCTCTCTGTCTGGGATCTTTTGCTTTGAGGCTAATCCTGTGATTCTGTTGTCTTGGCTGTGTGTCTAGGATCTTTTTTTTGCTGCTCTGTTGGTTTTTGACTCTCTTTGTTGTTGCTCTTTCTCTTGCCTTTGGTGTGTGTTAGTGCTCCTGTTAGTTTGTTGTATAGCTCTTTTTTTCCTTTCTTTTTGTACAGTAGCTTCAACTAGGCCCTATAGGGCAGTGGTTGCTAGCTTCTTTTTTTTTTAGCCTGCCTCTTTGGGCAGCAAAGTATAGGTAAACAACTCTTCGGGTTCATTGCGTAGTCTTTGCCGGGAGTTGTTTCTTATGCTTTCTATATAAGTATAAAAAGGTTTGGGATCGTCGGGGCTGCAGGATTGTCGACGGTGGTCGGGTGGCCGACGGTCATGGGGTTGATCACTGGTTGATGATCACGGGGTCTCGGTACCTCGGGATGTTCTACTGTATATCTCGAACACCTCTTTGAATTGTATCGGTGGAGCAACAAAACGAAGACAAAGCTCGGCTATGGGAACTAGAGAGAGAGGGGGCGGCGGTCGATCGTGTGTTGTGCACGATAGGTTTTCTGCTCTCTTCTATCTCTTGTGTCTCTCTTCCAACGCCCTTTGCTTTGCAGAAAATACATCATTGAACAATTTCAGCCTTTTGTTCATCCCTTCCTTAGGCTCTTAGGTTGTAGGCCTAGAAACAAATTCAGTCTCTTTTCTGCTTATTCTTACCCTTGGGTTAGATTTAGCAGAAGAACTCACCATGAGTACAACGTTTCCTAAGAGTGAAAGAATTGTAAGTCTTGAGCATGTTGTGCAACTAAGACATCGTTGTCCTCATATCATTCCATATAAAATTTCACAATAAAGTTAAATTATGAAACTGGAGCGACTGCAAGATGATATTCATAGTGACGTGATTTCGAAGCTTCATTCCAATGAAGTCAGACTCTCAATCAGTCAAATCATCTCCACGACATGCACAAAAACATTATCCCATCATGTAGCCGGCATTTAAGAGATTTATCAACAGTTCAAATTCCAAGGTTTGAGACTGGATAAAGTCTCTTTAAATGCTCTCACATTCATTGGGATTCATCCTGTCATAGAGGACAACACGACACATTATACTGAAATTATATCATCCTAATACTTTTTATGAGTATCATGGTCAAATGCATATTACCCAGAAAAAGTCTTATTAGGTACGATCGGCACCATTGTGTCCAACACATATTCAACTCGTTTTTACAACAACAACAACCATAAAAGTGCAGTTAATCTAGATAATTCGAGTTCAATGAACTTATTCATTTCCACAACCATAAAAGCACAGTTAATCCAGATAATTCGAGTTCAATGAACTTATTCATTTCCATCAGACATTTCAATGATAAATTCAAAATTCTATTCAACCTAGAGAAATATATAAAACACGAATTAAAACAACATGATCACATTCGTTAACTAAATTAACATGGCTTTTAAATAATTTAACTCCCACTATTTTCACGTACTCTATGACCCCTTCAGAAGAGTACAGACTCATATCAAATATAGTCACACTAATCTAAGATCCACATTCATCCTATTATACTCCCAGTGACACATATCAAATACAATGGGTTTTTTATTTTTATTTTATTGTATTATTATTTTTTCTTTCGCTATTCTTTCAACTTCAATTCGTCGAGCCCTGACTTATCGACTGGGCGCATGTAGAACTTTGCTATATAGTCTCGCGCTGTAAACTCTCTGTAGTGTGGTGGATTATTTTCCGATATCAACTCTCTTATGGGACCGTATATCCTTCCACTTAAAGCATCACCGGTAAAGAATCCTGCCACCGAGATTCTTGGCCCTACCCGGTTGGCAAGAACTCGGTGATTCGGGCTTACAAACTCATCATTTGAAATGATCTGCACAAGTTGATAAATTTACCATCAAACAAAAACTAGAGAAAGTAGTTGTCCGTTACCACTTAGGAAATTATAAATTTGTAGTTTTGTCTATAGAAACATATACCCAACGTCTCAGCTCATATATAAAGGATGAATTCGGTAATAAAAGAACCTGCAACATATCTCCAATGTTGACCACCAAGGCACCAGACAGGGGTTGTACATTGATGTATTTATCCTGATGCAGAACTTGGAGGCCCCCGATTTGATCCTGCAAGAGAATTGTCAAAAAAGAAGGGTCTGTGTGCTTACTGGTGCCGATGGTTATGTCTGGCTGGGGACAAACCGGGTAATAGTGCCCGAGAAAAGTGCCATTCCTGCCACATTCCAGGGATCTCAGGTGGTTTGGTTTAAGACCAAGTGCCTCAGATAATAACTCAAACAAGGTTTCTCCCACTTTTCCCACTTGGACCAGATACTTGATTGTTGAGTCCCTATATATANNNAGTCCCTATATATATATATATATATATATAATAATAATAATAATTAGATAATAAAATGTTTATATATATAAATTTTCAAAATCTCATTCAACTCAAAATCTAACTCCACTTTAATTCAACTTCAATATCTTCAATATTATCAATATGATTAAATAATATCATTAATCATTCTTACACATCAAATCTACTTTAATTCACTATTCACCCACTCATATAATTTTAGGGAAAAAAAATTTTAACCTCCTAAAGTATGGCCGATCTTAGAGTTTGCCTCACGAACTTTTTTTTTTTTTTTAATTTGCTTCCCGTAGTAATCGAAACTAACAATTTGCCTCCTCGATTGAAAATCCTAATATGGCACAAAAAAGTTTTTAACAAATTAACGATAAATTCTTGATTGATCTTTAAAATTGATTTAGGGCTTTTAAAGTCCATGTCGAGACGAACAAAATGAAGCATGGTTTGTTGATTTCTGCACATTGATGTCTCTATAATCGATCGACGAAGATAGTAGGAGCACGTGTATATAGATAAAAATTCAATACAAGTTTTCTGATAATCAAGATAGCCGATTTTCGATTAAAATGTGTCATTTCAAAGCTTGGAGGACGAGTTTTCTAACGAAGTAAATCTTATGAAAATCCAACGGTCTAATTTTGGTTAGTAGCCTAAAAAAAATGTAACTGTTGATAAGTAATTTCTATGTACTGATCAAAATCCGACTGTTGGATTTTCATGAGATTTACTCGTTAGAAAATTGGTCCTGCATTCGACACCTCACAATCAAAAATTGGATATCCTGATTATCAGAAACTTGAATTGAAAATTTTTCCATACACACGTACTCCTACTATCTTCGTCGATCGATTACGGATGTATCAATTTCAAAAATTGACAAACCATACCTCGTTTTCTTCGTCTCACCATGGGCTTTAACAACCCTAAATCAATTTTAAAGATCAATTTAAAATTTATCGTTATTGAGTTAAAAACTTTTTTGTGTCATATTATTCAATAGATGAGACAAATTGTGAGTTTCGATTACTATGGGAGGCAAATTGTCAAGAAACTAAAAAAGTTTGTAAGAAAAACTCTAAAATCGGACATACTTTGGGAGGTTAAAAAAAATATTTCCTAATTTTAACTAATCATCACTTCATATCATATCTCTCCTACTTTTACATTAAATCAATTTTAATTATTTTTCGACAAAAAAAAATTTAATTATGTTATTTTAAATATTATTTTAATATATATTCAAAATCCCACTAACGACTAAATCATACCATCTTTTTTCAAATTAACTCTAATTAACCAAAAAAAATCCACTTTGAGTGAAAATTTTTGTATATAAACATGCCCCAATCCTTCTCTTGTTTGTTTGTAGTTGTTTAATACAATATGAGGTGTTATATGTGCAATTTAGCCCCAAAAATTTCCTAGATTATCATATGGATATATATTATCTGTGGACAGCATACAGTCTTCCTTCCACCTTCACAATCACACTCGGAAGCATTTCAACATCAATTAAAATAAAATAAAAATTAAATTAACTTTTACCTGCAGATTTCAGGCAACTCAACAGGCTCAATACTACCAAAATTCTGCACTGAAATCGCCAACGTGTCCCTCCAATTGGCCGCACGCGACAGATACAGATCAATATTGCTGCCAAATCTCACTTTCCGCGTCATATCGCGAGTGTTGAATTCCTTTTTCACCTCGCCGTCTTGTTCGTGGAACTTCCTTATCCCGTCCAGCATATTATCCAGGACTTCCCGGGATATCCCGTGATTGACGAGCTGGAAAAAGCCCCATTCGCTCGACGCCCTTTTCACTTCACCAATAATCTTCTCACGCGCACAAGCGTCTTCGTTGACCCCACTAAGATCTATAATGGGGACTTGAAGATTGGATTGGATGTGATTTTTCTCCTGGGCTAGCTCATCCGGTGGCCTGATAAATATTCTGGGCACGGTTTTTGATATGGTCCAAGATGAGTGACTCCGGTCCTCCGAAGGGTTCTTCACGGTTATGGCGTAAATGCGTTTAATTCGGTCCGGTCCAAGCTTGAGTGATCGCCGGTACCTGCAAATACGCCGGAATTGCTCCGGCGTAAGACCCTCCGACGCCCAAGTCAATATTTTGGAACAAGAGAATTGTAATGTGTATTGAATGTAACAGTAATTGTAATAAATGATGTCTTACCTTCCATTCTCCGAACTTATCGTATATATAGTGTTTGGCTATGCGGACCGCTTAGCACTCGTCATTACTAAGGATCGAGCCACAGTTAACGTTAGGGCACCTCACATGGGTCGATTCCCTATGGTCGACCCCTCGTGGTCGATTGTGGCCCTATGGTCCGATCTTCTCGTGGGTTGAGTCGACCTTACACCACGCGTTTTTACCTGCCGCGCACATTAAAGGGCAGATGGGTCAATGGGTCGATTGGTCGAGACCATGATTGGGTCGATGTTGGGTCCTCGGTCGCTGGGTCCTCCGGCTTGCTCAACTCGGTTCCATGGACCTCGCTTAACCGGACCGAGTCGATACTATAATACCCATCAACTACTCCCCCCTATTTACGAGCATACGAAACGAAGTTCGTGTTGTCGTAAATATTACTGCCCGCGCGAATTATTATCATTATTGTGGAAGTGTCGGGTATATATCCAAGTCTTTACGCTACTATACCCGGTGGCCTCGTCGGTTGAAGAGCCTTGATTTGATGTTTAGGTAGCTTTTTTTGACCAATGTTTTTTTTCTCTTTCCAAAACCATGTGCCTCAACTACCTTCTCACCTACCCATATTGTGTGGTCCATATCCATTCTTCTTCCCTTTAGGATTTTCCTTCATTCATAAATATCCTCCTTTTTCTTACCAAAAGGTCTTCTTCTCCTTCTCTCTACAAAAACCCTCCCCATCCTTGCTCTTTCTCCTCTTTTTTTGCTCGTATCCGACGCGACGTCTCGCCTTCGGTCCGGCGACTCGCTCACATACCGTCCGACCCGGTGACCCGCGGTGGGCCCACCAATCCGGCGGCTTACTTGCACTTCTCACGACCCGGCGCTCTCTCTTCGTGGATCCCCACATCCGACGGGGCACTTGCGAATCCCTCTACTCGGTGCTCCTTCCACGAGTTCTTCTATCCGGCGACTAACCCCTTCGATCGAGCGCGAGCCACCTTCAATTATGGGTATGTATCCTTGGACCCTCCCAATTTAATTAAAAATCGCTTGTTTCTTGTGTTGCTCTTGGTACATCGTAGCTTCGTCGTTTCGTTTCCTTGGTTCGATTTGCGGGTTTGAGCCAAGGGGTTAGCCCAAAGTCCTTATGTAGTTTCCCTTTTCGTACACTTGTGTAGATATACCTCCCGATCTTCCTCCTAAGGTCGACACCCTTCGTTTAGTCGATGAGGTCGAGGGCGTGTTCACGTGGGATGAACTCCAACGGTTTGGAGACTCATTGCACGGTGTCCCTTTCGATCTTGCGGATATCCCCTCCTTTTCCGACGTGCCCGACTCGATTTCGGGTCACGGCGCCTCTCTTGTGACCGGCCCGGGTAAACCCGCCTCTCCTTCGCGTGGCTCGGGGAGCCGCGCCTCTCCTCCGGCCCACTCGAGCGAGCGTGCTACCCGCCCTACGGGCTCGGGTAATCATGCTTCCTCTTCATCCGACTCGGGTGAGTTTATCGACCCCGAGAGTGGACCTAGTGTTTTTTCCCGCATGTCCTCCGACGACATCGCCGAATTTAAGGAGCTGTGTGAGTTGCCTACCGGTTGGGAGTTTGTGAAACCGGCTCCTTCGGATAGGTATGATGATCCGCCCTCCGAATGTTACACGTTTTTTAAGGACCAAGTTAGTGTTGGCCTCCGATTCTCTAGCCTTGAGCCCCTTTTGCGTCTATGTCGGGTGTTTAACTTCCCATTGAACCAACTGCCCCCTAATGCCATCCGGACCATGATAGCCTTTGCCATTTTGTGCCAGCACCGGTTGGGGCGATTAGATCCCGATTTTTACTTCTATTGCTATGACTTGAGGTTTCAGAGGTCGGGTAGAACGGGACGCCACTATACGCTTTCTCGTAACGGGGCCGATTTTATCCTGCATTTCCCTTCTAATATTTCCCTATGGAAGACGAGGTTCTTTTTCGTTCGGCCTCCATCTGATACTTTCTTTTTCGAGCCTGTGTGGTTTCACCAGCGTCGTGCCCCGCCGCGTAAACCCAAGAAAAATTCCCCTTGGAGATCCGTTGTCCAGGATTGGAATAAGGAGCCTATTGCCGTAGTACCCCTTACCTCTTCAGTCGCCCTTCGCCATTATGCCGGTTTGACCACTGAGGAGCCATCTCCTTCCGCCAATATAGGTACCGACCGCTCGTTCCCCTCTACGCGCATTTACGCTATTATTTTCTATCTTTCGTGTGTGTATGTTGACGCAAGTCATATGGGTCAATTATGTCATTTAAAAGATCTAGAATCTTAGGTGAAGGTGATGTGGGTCGATCGTATTGGTGGTGACGGTCGATCGGGTCGGTTGTGGACTAACTGCTAAGTGGTCCCCTCGACCGTGTTGACCGCGAATCGGTCTGGTCGACCGCGAGTGGTTCGGTCTACCACGTTGGCCGCGAGTTGATCCGGTCGACCATAAGGGTCACGGGTCGATTGTGTCAGTGACGGGCGTCAGCCGCGAGTGGTCTGATCGACCGCGAGTGGTCCGGTCGACCGCGAGTAGTCCGGTCGACCGCGAGTGGACCGATCGACCGCGTCGGCCGCGTTGGCCGTGAGTGGTCCGGTCGACCGCGAGTGGTCCGGTCGACCACGTCGACGCTGTCGACCGCGTTGGCCGTGAGTGGTTCGGTCGACCACGTCGACGCTGTCGACCGCGTCGGCCGTGAGTGGTACGGATGACCTTGAGTGGGTCATCCCTATTCTTGCTATTATATCTGTGATATGTACTCGTATTGACCTATTTATACTTGTCATTTTCAGATGCCATTATCAAGAAAAGCATGGCGCAAAAGAAACAAGCGAGGGCCAAGAAAGTGCGCGACGATGAGCCCAACCATGGAGATCGGGCGGACCGACCCTCGGTGCGTACTCGGAGTCAAAGCCAGTCCGCCTCCCATAGGACGGGGTCTCCGTCGACCCATCCCGCTGCGAACCCTCCTTCACGGACCAACGCGCACGCTTCCTCCGGTCGGGCCGACGCGCACGCTTCCTCCGGTCGTACCGTTTCGACTCCCGACCGCTCGAGCCGTCAGGTGGTCGGCTCCATCCCCTCTCCGAGCGTCGGGAGGCCCGGTCCGACTCACCCCACACCCCACCGCGAAGGGGTCGATTCTCGTAAGCGCGCTCGACCCTCCGACTTTGCTGATAGCGTGACTGCTCCACCCGACTTTGGGAAAGACGCCGATCCTGCCGTTCTCGCCAAGTATCTCTGCTCGGTTGTGCCTGATTCCGAGAATCGGCGTTTTGAGGGTAGGCCCCGAGAACGGGCCCGCACGGCAGTTCATAAACTTGCCGAGGTATGACCGTCATTTCCCTAAGTTTATCAAGTTTTTTATTTTTCTGATCGATGACGATGATGACGATACTCCTTTCTTATTCTTATAGTTTCTTGGGGCTGCGAGCTCTCTGCTTCTCGACGAGGTGGACGGGCGCGCTGGTGCTGACCCACGGGAAGTCGATCAGCTGAAGAAACAGCTCGGGAAAGCGCGGTCCACTGGCGACGCCCTTAAGAGTCAGCTGGCTGTGGCCCTCAAGGGGCAGGAGACTGCGGAGCGAAAGTGCGCCGCCCTCGAAAAGACGCTGACTGAACGTGAGAAGGAGCTCAAGGAGAAGAATCAGGAGCTCAAGGAGAAGTTGGCCGATCTGTCTAGGCAGATGGAAGAGGCCAATGCTCGTCATACTGCCTCCGCCGAGTCCTTTCGTGAAGAGGGGTTTAGGGGGTTCTTATGCTCTGATGGGGGCCAACGCTTTCTGGCCGCGTATCGGAACGAGCTGCTGAGCTCGTACCGCAACTCGGTCCCCTATCTTCACCTGCTTGTCCCAGCGACGCGCCAGTATCTACGGCTCGCTATCAGACGTACCCAGCAGCAGGCCGTCGACCAAGGTTTCACGGGGGCTTTTCGCAACAAGGCATTGCGCCGCAACCTGCCGTACCCCAGAGGGTTTGTGGGCGATGGCACGTTGCCCTATGATCACCCTTGGTGGGATCCGGCCCTTGGTGACGCGGTGAAGGCTGCGGGTCTTGAGGGCCAGGTAGATTTGCCGGGTCCGCTGCCGCCTCCTCCTCCGCCTCCCCCTCTTTCTCCGACCCCCTCTGAGTTAGAGGAGTCGGAAGACAATTCAGAGGATGACGCTGACTCCCAAGGTCCCATAGAGTCGTCGCTCCCTAAGGAATCGGGCGAGCCTCCTGAGCCTCACACGTCTTCTGCTCCACCGGAGCAAACGGTGTTGGTCCTGCCCTCCACTCCTTCTGCGACTGCCCCTGCTGCTGAGTCGGGTGCGGACCTGACTGCTGATGCTGCTGAGCGCCCTCGTGACGCGTAGTGTAGTTTCCTACTTTCTTTTGATGTTGCTATTTCGGAACTGCTATGTTGTTTTCATGATTTTGCGCAGAACTCTTATTAGCGCTTATGTATTTTGCTACTTCGATGACGCTTGGTGTATTTTGCTACTTTGATGACGCTTGGTGTATTAGTTATCTACTCTTTTGACGTTATGCGTTGTTGCTACCTTTCTTTATGAGTGTTTGCCGTTATGTGTGTTGTTAGCTTCGTTTTTTCGAGCAATCACCCTTCTGTGTTATCTTAGGGCCGAGCTGATCGACCCATTCGATCATAGGGTCGGCGTCATTTGCTCTTCGCGGTATCTTCGTCTTGGTAGACTTGGCCCTGGGGCTTCTGATCTACCCAAATGACCTTAAAAATTATTGCCCCTAGGTAATCTAGCCTTAAGGCTCCCGCTTGACCTAGGCGGCCTTAAAAAATTATTGCCCTCGGGTGATCTAGCCTTAAGGCTTCTGATTGACCCGTGCGGCCTTAAAAACTATTGCCCCCGGGTGATCTAGCCTTAAGGCTTCTGATCGACCCGTGCGGCCTTAAATACTATTGCCCCCAGGTGGTCTAGCCTTAAGGCTTCTGATCGACCCGTGTGACCTTAAAAATTATTGCCCCTGGGTGATCTAGCCTTAGGGCTTCTGATCGACCCATGCGGCCTTAAAAATTATTGTCCCCGGGTGATCTAGCCTTAAGGCTTCTGATCGACCCGTGCGGCCTTAAAAATTATTGCCCCCGGGTGATCTAGCCTTAAGGCTTCTGATCGACCCGTGCGGCCTTAAAAATTATTGCCCCCGGGTGATCTAGCCTTAAGGCTTCTGATCGACCCGTGCGGCCTTAAAAATTATTGCCCCCGGGTGATCTAGCCTTAAGGCTTCTGATCGACCCGTGCGGCCTTAAAAACTATTGCCCCGGACGATCTAGCACCAAGGCTTCTGATCGATCCGCGTGGCCTTGAAAGATTATTGCCCCGGATGATCTAGCCCCAAGGCTTCTGATCGATCCGCGTGGCCTTGAAAGATTATTGCCCCAGGTGACCTAGCCCCAAGGCTTCTGGTCGACCTGCGTGGCCTTGAAAAATTATTGCCCCAGGTGACCTAGCCCCAAGGCTTCTGGTCGACCTGCGTGGCCTTGAAAGATTATTACCCCGGGTGACCTAGCCCCAAGGCTTCTGGTCGACCCGCGTGGCTTTGAGAAATTAATGCAACTATAGTGGCCATTACCATTTCAGACAAAACACGACATTTCATTAAGCACAACTTTGCAAACATTGTCGTACATCAAAACGCCATAAGGCTACATGATATTCACCGGAATAAGTACTTCGGTGCTAACAAAAGGTATGTACATCGGTCGGTGTTCAATCTACTTAAACAAAGTACTTCTTGAGGTGAATAACATTCCACGCCCTGGGCAGCACCTTCCCATACTTGTCTTCGAGCTCGTATGCTCCCCCTTTCAGAACTTTAAGAACTTTGAATGGCCCTTCCCACACCGGTTCCATCTTCCCAACTTTTTTCAAGGCGTCAGCCCTTCGCCACACCAAGTCCCCGACCTGGAATCCCCTTGGCCGCACTTTCTTGTCATAGGCAATCTTCATTCGCTGTTTGTACAAAGAGATCCTTAAAGCGGCTGTGTCGCGTAACTCATCGATCGTTTCCAAGGCCTCTCTCTGTAGCTCGCTGTTGGTGGTCTCGTTGTACGTGTCGACCCTTCGCGAGCCGGCTCCAACTTCAACCGGTATCACGGCGTCCATTCCATAGACTAAGCTAAATGGTGTTTCTCCGGTCGCGCTTTGAGGGGTGGTCCTGTATGACCACAACACCGAATCCAGCTCATCTACCCACGCGCCTGATGCCCTTTCCAGTCTCTTTTTGAGTCCTTGCACAATGATTCTGTTAGCCACCTCCACCTGCCCATTTGCTTGCGGGTGCGCCACTGCGACAAACTTCTGCTTCACTTTCATCTCCTCGCACCACGATCTGATTTTCGACCCATTGAACTGTGTGCCATTGTCCGATATCAACGTCCTCGGAATGCCATATCGACAACAAATGTTTGAGAATAAGAACTCGATCACCCTCTTCTCGGTTATGGTAGCTAACGCCTCAGCTTCGACCCATTTAGTGAAATAGTCTATCGCAACCAACAGCCACTTGCGTTGCCCCGTTCCTTGTGGTAATGGCCCCACTATGTCAATTCCCCACTGTGCGAACGGAATAGGGGTCGACATCGATATCATCTCTTCTGCGGGTCTATGCGTGGCCACGTCCTACATCTGGCAGGGCCGACATGCTGTCACCATCTTTAGTGCATCGGCGCGCATGGTAGGCCAGAAATATCCTGCTCGCAATGCTTTACCCACGAGTGCTCGTGTCTTTATGTGGCTGCCACAACACCCCTCATGTATCTCCCGCAGCACGTATTCTCCCTCCTCGACTGAGATGCATTTGCGGTGAGGCCCTTCATATGCCTTCTTGTAGAGATTATCCCCTTCTAAGAAGAACCTTGAGGCCCTGCGCGCCAACTTTTCTGCAGCATTTCTATCTTCCGGCCGCTCCCCTCGCGTCAACCAATTTCTGATTTCTGCCCTCCAATCGACCCTCTCTTCTACCGCCAGGACTTGGTCTATCGAGCTTTGCTCCATTTGCAGCAGGGTTATCGACCTAGAGCCGCATTCCACTAATGAGTTGGCCATCTTGGCGAGCAAGTCTGCCCGGGTGTTCTCGCTTCGCGGTATCTGGACGATTTCCCACTTGGTGAAGCCTTTGAGCAGCTCATGCACCTTGTCTACATACTTTCTCATCCGGTCCTCCTTTACCTCAAATTCTCCTTTGATTTGCCCCACTACGAGTTGTGAGTCCGAGTGCAGTTGGACCTGTTGACCTCCCGCGGTTAAAGTGAATTGGATGCCCTTCATCATCGCCTCATATTCGGCCTCGTTGTTCGAGGCGTGGAAGTTTAATTTTACAGCAAACTCCAATCGGTCTCCTTCTGGCGTAGTTATAACTACCCCAACTCCTGCCCCTCCCATTGCGGAGCTGCCGTCAACGTGCGTTTTCCACAGCCTTGGTTCTCCGTCGGTAGTTAGTTCTTGGATGAAATCTGCTAAGGCCTGTGCTTTTATGGCCCTTCGAGGCTCAAATACTAGATCATATTCGCCGAGCTCCACCGCCCACTTGGTGAGTCGACCAGATACATTAGGTCATCCCAATGTATCTCCCAACGGCATGTTAGTGCGGACGACGACTTTGTGGTTCAAGAAGTACGGCCTTAGCTTCCGGATTGTGGTGATCAGTGCCAGGGCAACCTTTTCTATGTCTGAGTATCGCACCTCCGCTCCTTGCAACAATCGGCTTGTGTAGTATACGGGCCTTTGGTGTCGGTCTTCCTCCTTCAATAGAACTGAACTGACCGCCACTTGCCCCACAGATAGGTATAACACTAATTCGTCTCCCGGCTCTGGCTTCGACAAAAGGGGCAATTCCGCTAAGAATTCTTTGAGACGCTCGAACGCCTTTTGTGCAGCCGTCGTCCATTCGAACTTCGTTCCCTTCTTCAGGGCCTTGAAGAACGGGAAGCCCTTCTCGGCTGCTTGGGCAATGAATCGACTAAGACCTGCCAGTCGCCCCGCCAGTACCTGGGCCTCGCGACGGTTTTTGGGGGGCTTCATATCTAAGACCGCCTGCACCTTAGCCGCATTCACTTCGATCCCCTTTTCGGTGACCACATAGCCCAGAAATCGACCCGTCTTCACCCCGAACTTGCACTTGGCTGGATTTAGCTTCATGCCATACTCCCGTAGGGTGTTGAACGTCTCCCTCAGGTCTGCAATGTGGTCGACAGCTCGCCTGCTTTTCACCAACATGTCGTCGACATACACCTCCATGTTTCGCCCAATTTGGCCCTTAAACATCCGGTCGACCAAGCGTTGGTACGTGGCCCCTGCGTTCTTTAGACCGAAGGGCATGACCACATAGCAGTACGTTCCTTTGGCCGTAACGAAGCTAACCCTTTTTTGGTCGTCCTGTGCTAATGGGATTTGATGATATCCTTGAGAGGCGTCCATCATGCTCAAAAGTTCGCATCCTGCCGTTGAGTCCACCAATTGGTCGATCCTCGGCAGCGGGTAATGATCCTTGGGGCATGCTTTGTTCAGGTCACGAAAGTCCATGCACATCCTCCATTTGTCGAGCTCTTTTTTCACCATGACTGCGTTGGACAGCCATTCCGGGAATTGGATCGGTTTAACGTGTCCTGCCTTCAACAACTTCTCTACCTCCTTCTCAATGACCAGGTCCAGCTCGTGCCCAAAGTGCCTGCGCTTTTGTTTCACAGGTCTCATCTTCTTGTCCACGTTGAGGTGGTGGACCGCCAATTTGGGGTCTATGCCAGTGAGCTCTTCGGGACTAAAGGCAAAGATGTCCACGAATTCTCTCAGCGTTTGCACCAATTTCTCTCGTATATCGTCCGGCAGATCCTTTCCTATGCGGGTCGTCTTCTCCTCTACCCCTTCGACCAGCTCAATCTCGAGGAGCTCATCCCGAGTAGCAACCTCGACCCGGACTTGTTTATCCTGATGTCCAACTATCTCTTCGGCCTTTCTTTTTCCCGACTGCCCTTCCTTGATCGTGACTTGCTAGCAGGATCTCGCTATCTTTTGATTGCCCTGAACTTCTCCTACTCCCGCTCCTACGGGGAATTTCAACTTTCTGCAGTAGGTTGAGACTACCGCCCTGAAGGTATTCAGGCTAGGTCGCCCCAGTATCACGTTGTATGCCGATCCGGTCTCAACGACTAGGAATCTAATCATCTTTACTTGTCTTAGGGGTGTTTCCCCTAACGCCACCGGGAGGACCACTTCGCCAAGGGGGACCACTTCTGCTCCACTGAAACCGTATAAGGCCGTTTGCACAGGTTGCAGGTGTAGGTCTAACTTCATCTTGTCGAGGCAATGCTTGAAGAGTATATCCACCGAACTTCCAGTGTCCACAAAAACACGCTCGACGTCAAAGTTTGCTATTTCTGCTGTTATTACCAACGTGTCTTTGTGGGGCGTTGCAACACCGCCAAGATCTGCGGGGCCAAAATGAATGAGGGGTATCTCCTCCGCCAATTGGACCTCTTCTCTGATCTGCTCCTCCGCCCTGGCATACTTCCTCCTTGCTCGGTTAGAGTCTCCATCTGTCGGGCCTCCAGAGATCATGTGAATTACCCCTTTCTTCCGTTGGTCCCTATCAAGGTCTTCGCGATCGTCTCGCCCCCTCTTTTCATTTTCTTTCCTTCCTCCTTCCGGGTCTTTGTCCCTTAGTAAGAACTCTTTCAGGTGCCCTGCTCGTATTAACCTCTCTACCTCGTCTCTCAGCTCTTTGCAGGCATCGGTGGTGTGGCCGTACTCTCTGTGATACCGACAATAGAACTCTGGTCGCCCAATGGGTACCCCATTCTTCCTCGGCAAGGGTCGAGGCCGATCTAGCATCCCTAAGCTGCCCCTCTTTTCTAACACCGCAAACACTTGCCCCCTTTGCGCATTTAGGGGCGTATAACGGTCAAACCTCTGGCCCGGTTTCCACCCCTTCTCGTCCACACGCTTGCTCTCTCGCCCCCCTTTTCTGTCATCGGGTCGAGGGGGTCGCTGTTCCTGCTTCTTCTCCCTCCTATTATCCCTTACAAGGAAGTCTGCTTGTGCCTCTTCCATGTTCATGTATTTGCCTCCTCTCTCTAATAGTTCGTCGAAACTTTGGGCCGGTCTTTTAGATAGGGAATCTCGAAAGGGTCCCGGTCGTAGTCCACAGGTTAACCCACCAGCTTTTATCTCTTCTGCGGTGGTGGGCACTTCGACGCATGCACGAGTATAACGGGCTATATAAGCTCGTAATGTCTCATCCTCTCTCTGCTGCAGATTGATCAAGGATAAATACGTCTTCTCATGCTTTCTCGCGCTCGCGAACTGGTTAGTGAACAACGAGCTGAAGCCTTGAAAATCTTTAATAGTGTCTGGTGCTAGCTGATGGAACCAATCTTGGGCAGCCCCCCTCAATGTGGTCACAAAGGCCCGACAGCACACCGCGTCGTTGTACCTGTGCAACACCGCTATGTTCTCAAAGCTCCTCAGGTGTCGAGCTGGGTCGGTAGAGCCATCGTACGCCATGGTAAGCTCTCGAAACCCCTGCGGCAGCTCTGCCCTCAACACCTCTTCTGCAAATGGGTGGCGTGGATGACGCGGATTTTGGCGCCCATTGACCTTTTCTTGGAGCTCGCGCAGCTGCTCCGCCATGCGCTCTAAGACCGAGTCTCTGGGCGGCTGTGGTAAGGCCCCTGATGAGTGAACCGACTGCTCTGGCTCGTGCTCCTGTCCTCCCATGACCAACTGCTGCCCCACCGGTCGAGTGGTTGCTTCTGGTCGAGCTATCGCCTCCCGCGTCTCGGGTCGCGCCTCCACCCTTTGAGCTTCGGGTCGAGCAACTGCTCCCCTAGCTGGCGGTGAGATCGACGCCATTCTCGCTTCCACTGCGGCTGCTATCATCCTCTCCAACGCGCTAGGCGTGATCTGTATGGGTTGCTCCGGAGAAAAAAGCTGGGTGTTTGCTCCCGTCCCCTCCGCCGTCTCCTCACGGAGCTGCGTTTCCTCTCCGTCTGCCCTCCGGCGTAATGCGCCCGTGCCCAGCCTTGTTGGCGTCTCCATTAACTCGGTTTGCGCCGGGCTATTTGTAAATGCTCCAACCTGCTCCGGCGGCCGCTGAGTGGCGGGGGCTGGGGTCGCCGGCATGCTTCCGCACAACACCCGTCCCGGCGGCGGCCCTGCCCCTGCAGGACGCTTGTGCAGCCACGAGTTGTCCTCTTCCCTCTGCTCCTGCTCTCTTTCTAGTTCCATCTTCTTCACTTCGTTTTCTCCTCCTTAACTTGTTTTCCGGTTGCTACGTATGAGATACCACCAGATCAACGCCGGTTGAGCTAGGGTTCCCCACAGACGGCGCCAATTTGATATGGTCCAAGATGAATGACTCCGGTCCTCCGAAGGGTTCTTCACGGTTATGGCGTAAATGCGTTTAATTCGGTCCGGTCCAAGCTTGAGTGATCGCCGGTACCTGCAAATACGCCGGAATTGCTCCGGCGTAAGACCCTCCGACGCCCAAGTCAATATTTTGGAACAAGAGAATTGTAATGTGTATTGAATGTAACAGTAATTGTAATAAATGATGTCTTACCTTCCATTCTCCGAACTTATCGTATATATAGTGTTTGGCTATGCGGACCGCTTAGCACTCGTCATTACTAAGGATCGAGCCACAGTTAACGTTAGGGCACCTCACATGGGTCGATTCCCTATGGTCGACCCCTCGTGGTCGATTGTGGCCCTATGGTCCGATCTTCTCGTGGGTTGAGTCGACCTTACACCACGCGTTTTTACCTGCCGCGCACATTAAAGGGCAGATGGGTCAATGGGTCGATTGGTCGAGACCATGATTGGGTCGATGTTGGGTCCTCGGTCGCTGGGTCCTCCGGCTTGCTCAACTCGGTTCCATGGACCTCGCTTAACCGGACCGGGTCGATACTATAATACCCATCAGTTTTGACGCCGGAGTCGATCAAACCTTTGACCCCTGTTTTTGTTTCTTCGAAGGCTTTTAGGTCGCTTAGGCGTGCTTGGTCTTGTGTAGATTCGGACAAGGACTGGTTGAGGCTGGACATGTTGTTCATGTTTTCTTGTTATGGAGTTTCAGAAAATTAAGGAGTAACTCGTAATCTTTATTTGGTTGGATTGTGTTACAAGGATATGGAGTTTCAGAAAATTAAGGAGTAACTCGTAATCTTTATTTGGTTGGATTGTGTTACAAGGATTTGTTCAGCGGTATCCAAATTATGATAGTGTTTGTTTTTTGTTTTTTCTTTTTTAAGGACAGGATGAGTTTAAATCTGAAGCGGTTGACTATTGTAGTGTTGTACTACCTCTTTTTATTTTAAATGTCATTTTGACTTTATCAACAATTAACTAAATAAATAACGTTTTGAATCTAATATACATATTTTTTTCAATATTACCCTCATGCAGCTAATAAATACAGTACATCTTTGCATATTCACTCTTCATCTTTTTTAAAACATACATCTCTATCATCTATCTCTATCCTCGTTAATGAAGGTTATTATTAGCAAAAAAAAATTATTAATTACTGTGCAACTTCTAAAAAACGACACTTATTAAAAAAATGAGGAAGTATTATTTAATATCTCATCTGCATGATTAGGTAGAAAATCAAAAAAGAGGGTAAATATGGAATAATCAAAATGATCGATGCACAAATAGTCAACAAATATTAATTGCCAAAAAAATTAAATGTCAACAAATATTAATTGCAAAAAAAATTAAATGCATTTTGATTAAATATGCAATAGACTGGTTGTCAACAAATATTAATTGCAAAAAAATAAAAAAAATTAAATGCACAAAACTTTCTTTTAGAGCATCTCCAATGTCCATGAATTGCTCTTTTTTATTGTCATGTAGCATAATAAATCTTATGTAGCATTCGATTGTCTAGAAGTCTTTTTAGACATAGAAGTACTTCTAGACATTTTTTATTATACTTTATATTATTTATTAAATATATATTTCATCTCCAACCAATTATTATCTTACACATGTCAAATTATACTAAAATAGACATTAACTATTGTAGATAAAATTTTATAATTTTCTTTATCTATGTTATACATCTCCAAATGGACAACACACCATTGGAAATGATCTTAAATTCTAGATGAGAACCTACCAACACATCTATTCCTATTAGATTCTTTTTTTCTTTTTCTTTTTTTGTGTATCTTTATAGTTTATATATTATAAATTATAATCACTATTTATTCTAAAAAATTTACAACTCATTGAATAAAAAATCATTTAATTATGTAACAAAGTGTAAAATAATATGCGTTGCATTAAATAAAATTATATTAAAATAAAGGATAGTTAATTTTCTCCACAAAATTATAAGGATTTATATAAATGTAATATTCAATTTACACATAATTATATAATTTCTAAATAACGGTGTTCGTACTTACTTATGATTTATGTTTATATAATTTTCTTATAACTTATTTATTTAGCTTATTAGCTTATTGCATTGAAATAAAAAAAAATGAGGGGCAATTTTTTTTATTAATTCATCCAAAATTACTCAATGTATGGGATAAATAAAGTAATTGTTGAAATCTCATAAATTTCATCATATTGAACGAAAAATGAGGGGCATTATTCTTACATTTGGGCCAGTGTCTAAGAAATGTTAGGACCGACTCTATTTATAGGTCATTGAAATCTAAGTACATGTCTCAATTTGCAAAAAATATAAAGTCGTGCCTTAAATTGCTAAAAGTCAAAAGTTTTGTTTACTTGCAATAGAAGTGAATAACGTCATTTGTTTTGGCTTTCATAAAACTATACAAAATCACAGATCAAAGAATTACTCGCTGTTAAATACGTATTTTAGTAGAATAAATATTTTGCTTTTCTGATTTATTTGTGCATATTTTTGTATTTCTTTTATATTTAGTATAATATTGTTTTTATTTGGTTCCCTTTTATTATTTGGTTTCCTTGTGTTATTAGGTGTCTTGCTAGGAAAGAAAAAGATAAGAGGGAAAGAGAAATTTGGCAAAATAAGGAGTAGTAGGGCGTGTGAGGGCTCAGACATACGAACTACAGCACATATTTTTTCTTGGGGCAAGAATTTACAAAGCTGCAAGTTTATTTTTCTTTGGAAATAAAAGAGCATCAGGCGTGGAGTATTGAGGGAAAAGAAGATAACAAGCAGCACACAATTGAGTTTTGGCTTGGAAGCTTCAACATGGATATACCTTGAATAAGAGAACAACTTGATATTTTTATCTTTGCGTTTTGGGCATGATTTATTTGATGATATTGATGTGATATAGTTCATATAATTATCGAACTCGCATTTTGTGTTTTTTGTAGTTCACTAGATGTTTTTGGATTGGATGAAAAATTTTGTAATTATTTTATTCTAGTGGAATTTTGGCATGTGGCCTTAGTCTACAAGTATTTTAACTTGTAGGCTAAATTTTGAATTTTCGTGTTATTTATTTCCGCTGCGTATTTTATTTCTGTTTGTGTGACAATCTGGAATTTTCGTACCTAAAATTCTTACAAGTGGTATCAGAGAAGGTCGCTTAATTTAATAAGTGTGATTCTGTCTTGATAGGTACACATGGAGTTCAACGGAACTTCACTTTTTCGGCCTCCGATTCTCGATGGCTCAAATTACACCATTTGGAAGATGCGTATGACGTCCTACATTAAATCCATTGATGGACGGGCTTGGTTATCTGTACTTTCCGGATGGGAGCCTCCTACTATAGAAATTGAAGGGGAGAAACACGAGAAAAATGAAGATGAGTACAGTACGGGCGAGAGCACGTTGGCCAACTTCAATTCAAAAGCACTCAATGCAATTTTTGGCACGGTCGATGAGAACATGTTTCGCTTAATTAGCACGTGCACTACTGCCAAAGATGCATGGGACACCTTGCAACGTCATTGTGAGGGTTCGAGGAGTGTTTGTCAAACGAGGCTGCGTCTTCTTGCGGCAAAATTTGAGACAATTCGAATGCTCGAAAACGAGAATATCTCGTCATACACGGCCAAGTTGATGAGTATTGTCAATGAATGTCACTCCCTTGGGGACCCGATCTCAAATGAAAGGCTCGTGGCAAAAGTAATGAGATCTCTTCCAAAGCGCTTCAACATGATGATCACGGTGCTTGATGTTTCGAAGGATGTGACGACCATTAAATTTGATGATCTTGTTGGCTCTCTGAAGACGTTCGAGATGAATCTTGAGGTGCAAGATCTCGAAGAAAAGAGTGCACCTTTCGGAAAAGGGAAGGGGATCGCTCTTCAGTCTGTCTCCGAGAATGAAGATAATTTGGAGAATCTAGTTCGTGATATGAAGGAAAATGAGTTTGATGAAGAAGGAGTTGCACACATGACGAGACGCTTCACATCATTGCTAAAGAGAAGAAATTCTCAAACCAACTCCCAAGCCTCGAGGTCTCGAGGGCCAAGGTCATTCACTCCACCTCATTCGAACCGATCGAATCCAACCAGTGAAAAGGCCAAACTCAATGATAGGAGAAAGTTCACCCCGAAATCACTTGAGACCGTTCAATGCAATGCTTGCAAAGGGTATGGGCACTATGCAAATGAGTGTGCTAATACCTTGCGCAAAAGGGGCTTGAACTTCAACGCCACTTTGAGCGATGATGATGAATTTGATGACGGTTCCACTGAAAGTGAAGCTGAAAATGATGGGGATGCTGCCTTTGTGACCAGTGTGAGCGAATTCAGGCCCAAACAAATTGATCCAGCAGGTGTCGCCCGAGGTGTCATGACACCCGGCAGGTATGAAAATAAAAATTCTGAATTTTTTTGTCTTAACACCTTGTTTTGTGACGCTAAAGGCAGGGATATAGGTCCTCCGAGCAGCCTTCAATTTGTTAACTTTGATGATCATGAAAAGGTGTACGTGGAACTTCATAAACGTTATATAGATGCCGTCTACGAAGCGGATAGGGTCGAGAAGGAGAATAATAAGTTAAAGGATGAGAATAAGAGGATGAAGTCAGAGACTAAAAAGTTGGAAGAGGAGAACGATTCTTTAAAGTCTACCATAACCCAATTGGAGGTGACCATCTCTGGCCATGACCAAAAGTTGGTGAAGGTAAGAGAGGAACTTGAATACTCCCGTCAGACCTTCCAACGACTTAACACAGGTAAGAGCCAATTGGATGTCCTAGCTGCTCTTAAACATAATCATAACAAAGCGGGACTTGGGTTTGAGCCTACCATATTTGTGCGTCCATCGGAGGAAACATGTAAGTTTGACTCAAAATCCACGCCTAAGGTTTTTAAGAATACTAAACAACGAAGGCGTCGATATGTTTGCCATTATTGTCATGCACCCGGGCACATTAGACCTTATTGTTATAAATTGCATTCATTTGATAGGTCTTTGGAACCAGTGGTGCCTCCCGTGTCTCGTAATATGCCAAAAAATCATGGAAGTAGGACTAAAGAAAAATATGTTTGGGTACCAAAATCTGAGTTGAAATGCAATGTTATTCATACTTCTTTAAAGTCTAATATTGCAGGATCATGGTACTTTGATAGCGGGTGTTCGCGGCACATGACCAGCACTCGTGATTTCTTGTCCGACATAGAATCATATGAAGGTGAATGTGTTACGTACGGGGGAGGTGAACATGGAAAGATCATAGGAAGGGGAACACTCAATGTTGATGGTCTCCCAAAGCTTCAAAACGTGTTTTTGGTTGATGGACTTAAGGCTAACTTGATTAGCATAAGTCAACTTTGTGATGATAACCTTCATGTGAAATTTGATAGTAAGTCTTGTGAAGTTTTTGATGAGTCTAATTTATGTTTTTTGACAGGTGTGCGAACTACCCAAAATTGCTATCGGGTAAAATATGCTGAGGATGACGTTCGGGACGTGTTGGACCTTCCGCTACGAAGTGCTGCTCCAGATGTCGTCCCAGATGTCGCCCCAGATGTCATGACACCTGACACGACACCAGACACAGCACCTGAGGCAACACGTTTTTCCGACGACCAAAATACCACTTCCGAGGCTGAGTCACGATCTGATGATGCTGTTGCTGGTCGGGAAAGAGTAGTTCGAAGATATCATCCTTTGTCCCGATCCGTTGGTGAGGTAACAAATGGTAGATTTTTTTATCCCATGGTAAGAAAATTGTATGGTGTTTTCAATAGTGTTAATGATAATCTTTTTGAGAGAATTCTTGTGAATGATATGGTGTCTTTGCATGGTATGAAACTAAATTTTTCTAGTCGTCGACTTTTACGGATAAATCAAATGATTGAGAATTATTGTTGACATAGTGATTTCTTAACCGTATATTGTGATAGCAAGAGTGCGATTGATATTTCAAAAAATCCGGTTCAACATTCTTGCACAAAACACATAGATATAAGACATCAATTTATTCAGGATTTAGTTGAGAAATACATGTTTTGCATTGAGTACATAGGGACCGAGAATCATTTAGCCGATATGTTCACCAAGACATTAGATTATGAGGGGTTTTCTAATTTAAGGAAATCTCTCGATTTTTGCATTGTTTGAATTAGAATAGGAATCGTGTTGCAACTTCCACGATGCATCATCGTTGTAACACGAGTTTTGCATACATGCATTTATTTTTATTTCTTTTCATTCATAATTGCATTATTATTGCATAAACGGTATATTTGTTGGAGGCATGAAGTTGTGGTGATGCATTCTTTCACTTGATAAATGGATTGTTGGTCGTTCTTTCCAAAAAAAATAAAAAAATGATGGATGTCGAGTTCTATTTCCTTGAGTTCCATTTCCTCGTTTTACCTTGTTTTTTTGTGAGATTTGAGCCGATGAGCATACATTGATATCATGTTCCATTTCCTTGATTGTGTGTGTCATGACTAGTTGATTTTTCCAAAACTTGCTTTGGTATGCACGTCTTTGTTTATTCCTTTGATGAATTTGGATGCACGATTTCGTAATAAGGGTATAGGATTTCAGCCATTTGTTTTACCTTTTTCTTGGAAGCCAACCCTTTACATAGACACCTAGTGAGCCAAGTTTGAGCCTTAGCCTTTTCTTTCTATTAGCCACGTTACAAGCCACAATATCCTTTTTGTTGATGCCCTCTTTGAACCTTGAGTTGAAGCAATTATATGAATTCTTTGTATTCATGATGAGCTTATGTGTGTAGACTTGACTGTGGTTTGTTTGAGGCCTAGTTATTTAACATCTACTAGTTATTGTCTTCTCTTCGAAAAAAAAAATACGATAAAAAAAAAAAAAAAAAAAAAAAAAACTCACAAAAAAGGGGGAGAATGACGATGAAGAGAATTGCGCTATTTTGCTCTTTACGTTAGATATTTTTTTGTGAAGTTTGGCAGTCAATTTTTTTTGGGGATGCGCTCCATTTGTAAAGAGTTTGTATGATTGCTTTGATTCGCATAGCCCGATATATACTTTTATCCCACCTTACCTAAGCCCCATTACAACCCATTTAAACCCTTTGATCTTGTGTATTCATATTGATTCTTGGGTGGACGAGCGTGATATATTTGCAAGTTTATGGTAAAAGTCTTCATTGTCTTGACTTGAGCGTACCTAACTACACAAGAGTGCAGCTATTCCTTCGCGTTGAAAAAAAAAGAGAGAAAAAAATTAGTTGTTTTATATTTGGTAAAATATTATTGTGTATAATGTTTCCTTATCTTATTAGGTGTCCTACTAGAAAAAGGAAGGAAAAAGATATGTAAACGTGAACGGTATAATCAAAGTTAACACAAAAGAAATAACGACACATTCAACACTTTTACACAGACTGAAAAGATCGCGCTTTGATTCGCATAGCCCGATATATCCTTTTATCCCACCTTACCTAAGCCCCATTACAACCCATTTAAACCCTTTGATCTTGTGTATTCATATTGATTCTTGGGTGGACGAGCGTGATATATTTGCAAGTTTATGGTAAAAGTCTTCATTGTCTTGACTTGAGCGTACCTAACTACACAAGAGTGCAGCTATTCCTTCGCGTTGAAAAAAAAAAGAGAGAAAAAAATGAAGTGCGATCTTTTCAGTCTGTGTAAAAGTGTTGAATGTGTCGTTATTTCTTTTGTGCTAACTTTGATTATACCGTTCACGTTTACATTTTTTTTTATTTTTTTAGGCATGCTTTTTAGGCATAATTAGGACATGCATTCTTGGTGAATATAAAAGCTATGATCTTGTTTTTCTTGTGCGATTTGTGAATCATGGAACTATTTTCTAATTCTTTGGATAATTGTTGGTGCATTCTGTGGAGTGAGTTCGCGAGTTTCGAGATCTTGGGTGACTATGAGATTGACATGCATAAGGATTGTAAAGTTCATATTTACGGTTTTTTGATTTTCATGAGGGGATGTAATTCTTATTGATTTTGGTATATATATTAGTTGCTGCTATGTGTGCATTTTTGTAAGCATTGCCCATGTCTTAGGAAAAATCTGTCTCTGTTCTGATTGTGCTTTTTTTTAGTTTAAAAAAATTAAAACAATTGCCAGCGTTTTTTTTTTGTCATTTTCTTTCGTCTTCTTTTTAGCGTTTTCTTTTAAGTTTTCTTCTCTCATCTTACGCTATTTTTTTCGAGTCTTTTATCTCTCTCACAGGCACACTCTCCTCATCGACTAGGGTTCATCTCGAATTTCAAAACATTCACAATTCTCACCGGCATACTCTCTTCCTCCATAAAATTCGATGGCCCCCCGTCGATCGACCAGGAAATTGGCTCCGATTGGTCAATTCACGCCGGATTTCTCTCTGCCGCTGGACGAGGAGTCTCGCCGTGTTTTTTCGTCGCTGGTCACAGCAACTCGTCGTCCGCCCGCGCCTGGTCGTGGTTCGCGGCGACCGTCTCTCCATCGTGATGCCGAATCTCTTCCGGCGAGGGCCACTCCCGCTTCTCTGGTATCCACTCACGGCCCACAGTCTAGACTCTGAACGGGCATCTCGCGGTGGTGAGAGCGTGCCTCTGCCGTCACCAGCCGCGCTCGGCTCCCCGACCATTCATCCGCTGTCCGAGAAATCTCTCCGATCTCCTCCACCGTCGGGCGCAGCGACTCGCCGTCTTCCACATTCTGGGCGTATTTCGCGGCGACCGTCACTCCAGGGTAATGAATCTCAGCCTGCGACCGCAGCTTCAGGCTAGGCGCTCTAGACGGGATTCTCACCGAGGTGAGACTGCGCCTCGGCCGTCGACCGTCCCTCTGCCGCCAACGTCCGTCCCTCTGATGCCGCCTCCTACGAATAGTGACAAGCAGGATACACTTTGGGTGCTGCTGATGCACATACTAAGGTCATAGCAGAGTGTATTTTTGATTGGACAAATGTTGTCCTGGTTTTCGAGCGTGTTTGAGCTATTTGAACCAAGCCACGCACAACCCCTCAAATTTAGGGGGAGCTAAAAATGAAGCATCCATTTGCAGGTGCTCGATGAGTCTCATATTGTTGATGGAGCAGTCGTCAAATGCTTGAAGTGAGGGGGAGTCGAAGCTGAGCTCGGACCTTGCCACTCTCATATCCAGACGTCCATGTTTTCTGACCAAAAAGGGGGAGATGGAGAGCGATACGTCAATTGTAGTGACGTCGAGTGCTCGACTTTATCATTGTTTGCATTTCTCATCTCTATCTCTTTTATATCCGGTTTATTTTTTTATTGTGTTATTTAGGGGGAGTTGTTGATGCTTATGATTTGGTATCATTCTGGTTGCTTATATTGTTTTGTTCAGAAAAGCAAAAAGGGGGAGATTGTTAAATATGTATTTTTGGATATTTATTTTATTTTGCTTTTCTGATTTATTTTAATATATATATATATATATATATATATATATTAGTTTATTTTATATGGTATAATATTATTGTGTTGAAAGTTTTTCCTTATCTTATTAGGAGTCCTATAAGGAAAAGTGAAGAAAAGATTTGTTAAGAGATTTTTAGGAGATTTGGTCAAGTGGAAAGAAACTTGATTTGGCTGAAGGCATATGCGTGGGCTTGTGACATAAAAGGAGCAGCTATATTTTTGTGAAAAAATAAGAGTAGCAGCATGACCATTATTTTGAAAGAGATGAGCTTTATTCTTTTGAGTGCTTGAAGTTTCAACGTGGAATCAGACAAGAGAGAAAGGAGCAGCAAATATATTTTTCTGGGGGCTTTGATATTTGTTTTCTCATCTTTTTCTCTTTGGCATGATTTATTTGATGATCTTGATATGATCTAGTTCTTATAATTATCAAACTCGCGTTTTGTGTTTTTTGTAGTTCACTAGTTGATTTTGGATTGGATGAAAAACTTTGTGATTATTTCGTTCTAGTGAAATTTTGGCATGTGGCCTTAGTCTACAAGTGTATTTCACTTGTAGGCTAAATTTGTTTATTCGTGTTTATTTATTTCCGCTGCGTAATTTTAATTCCTGATTTTTTTTGTGTGAAATCGGGAATATTCGGTACCTAAAATTCTAACACTTGTGTTTATTTTCGAACATGCATAACTTTATTTCCAGACTTAAATAATTTACCCGGTTCGCCAGTACGAATGGGTTCAGACTAATATGCATGATTCGTAAAAATATAAACCTGAATTCTTTAAGTCTAAACCAGTCGTTAGACCTAGGTTAAAGAAACGGGTTTTTAAGCAGAAAAGTCCTTAATAGCATCCCGAGATAGTTTGCAAATGATTTCGAAAAATTTATAAGCGTTTTCGAAAGAGTTAAAATTTGCGAAAATTTCGCCCTAGTTAGCGGGGTGTTGCAGAATGAACACTTAGCCGGATTCAACTTCATGCCATACCTCCGCAAGGTCAAGAATGTCTCCTTCAAATCATTCACGTGATCAGCCTTCTCCTTACTTTTCACCAACATATCATCGACATAAACCTCCATATTTCTTCCCAGTTGCTCCTTAAAGATTTTATCGACCAGCCTTTGATATGTTGCACCCGTATTCTTCAAGCCAAAGGGCATCACCACGTAACAATATGTGCCCCTGCTCGTAACAAAGCTCACTCTCTTCCTATCCTCCCGAGCCAACGGAATCTGGTGGTATCCCTGGGACGCATCCATAAGGCTGAGCAACTCACACCCTGCGGTAGAATCGACCAGCTGGTCGTACAAATCTTTCGGGCACGTCTTGTTTAAATCACGAAAGTCAATGCACATCCTCCATTTACCCCTCCACTTGGACACTATTACCGTGTTCGACAAACACTCGGGGAACTGAATCTCCTTAACATGACCCGCCTTCAACAACATCTCTACCTCCTGCTCGATCAACTTATCCATCTCAGCTCCATGGTGCTTCCTTTTTTGTTTCACTGGCCTCACAGAGAGATCAATATTCAACCTATGCTTGATGACCTCCGCCATTATACCCGTTAACTCCTCCGCTGTGTATGCGAAAACATCCGCAAACTCCCTTATTAGCCCAATCAACCTCGACTTTATAGGCTCCTCCAACTCCTTCCCTATTCGAAACTTCCTTTCCTCGCAACCTTCGACCATTTGAATCTTCTCGATCTCACCCCCTGGCTGCATCTCCGCTTTCTCCTTCCCTTTATCCACCCTCTCCTTTTCCTCCTTTGACCTCGTACTCCCCGGTCGATTCAATGTTCCCTCTTCTGACTTCATCTTCTTCCTCGAGAGCTGCTTATTGTTGCTTACCGTGGTTTGATAACAGCTCCTCGAGGTAAGCTGATCCCCTGCAACCTCACCAACGTTTTCACCCACTGGATATTTAATCGTCATATGGTACGTCGATACGACCGCCTGGAACGCGTTCAAACTGGTTCTCCCCATTATGATGTTGTACGATGACTCCGCTCCTATGACCACGAACCTCACCATCCTCACCTTCCTTGTCACCCTTTGCCCTAAGGCGACAGATAGACTCACCTCTCCCATTGGCATCACCTCTCCTCCATTAAATCCATATAAGGCCGTGGTCACCAGCTTCAGCTCGAGATTAAGCTCCTTGTTAATCTGCACAAAACCATCACAAAACATTACATCCACCGAACTCCCGGTATCAATGAACACCCTCTTCACATCAAAACCTACCACCTCCGCCGTAATCACCAATGCATCATTGTGGGGCAACACCACTTCCTCAGCATCTTCTGCTCGAAAACTTATTTCAGGCATTCGAGCAGTAATCCCCACTTCTTCTCTCTTCCTCTTCATCGCTCGAACATGCCCCTTCCTTGCATTGTTCGAGTCCCCATTAGTTGGGCCTCCCAAAATCATATAGATCGTCCCTCCCTTCACAGAACTGTGATCCTCCTGGCCTCATTGATCTCTACTCCCTCGTCTCCATTTTCCCCCAGCACCTCCTCGATCACCTCTTCATCCTCGAGGTTCATCCTCCTCGTCATCATCTCGATCACTCCACTCCACTGAATCTTCCTGACATCTCCCTTTATCTTTTCCTTTCACCTTGTCCTCATACACAAATTCTTTGAGATTCCTTGCCCGAATGAGGCGCTCGATCTCATCTTTAAGGTGCCTGCACTTCTCCGTTGTATGCCCGTAATCTTTATGGAAACGGCAATACTTCTTCGACCTAGGCTGTGTCGGCCCCTCACGCCTCGACCTAGGCCACGTCACATCCTTGTCCTCCATCTTCTTTTCAATAGCCACCAATACTTCTCCCATCTTTGCATTCAGCGGTGTAAAGTTATGGAACCGCTTCCCTCCAAACACTGGTCGATCCTTCTATCTATCCTCTCGTCCACGATCCATTCTGCCACGCCCTTCTCTCCTGGGCGATCTCCTCCTTGACGACACCCTTCTAGGCGAGTTCGCCCTCCCTTTCTTAGGCTCTGGCTTAGCTAACTCCTCCAACTTAGCAAACTCCATCTCCGTCTCCTCCAAATTAATATACTTCTTGCACCACTTCAGCACATCGTCATACGTACGAGCAGGGGTTTTGGCTAAGGATGTTCGACAAGGCCGTTCCCGTAAACTCCTTATCAATCCCCAGCCTTCACCTCGTCAGCGGCCGTGGGGATCTCCAAATAAGTTTGATTATATCGAGCCATATACTTGCGCAACGACTCTTTTTCCCCCCTGCCTCATGGCCATCAGAGTCAAATACGTCTTCTCCTGTGCCACAGCACTCGCATATTGGGTCATCAGCTTCTCCGAGAAATCATCGAAATCTTTGATCCATGAGGGAGCTGCTGAAACCAGTCGAGCGCACCTCCTCTCAAGGTTGACAAGAACGCCCTGCAACTAACAGAATCAGAATAACCATGTAACACAGCTAAGTTCTCAAACGCCATTACATGCCTCGACGGGTCAGAAGTCCCATCGAACACCAAGCTCATGTCCTTGAAATTTGCTGGTAACGGCGCAGCCAAGATTTCTCCCGAGAACATGTGTCCTCGAGCACGCCTCTCAGGTCGACCATCCATCCTGGCCTGCATCTGTCTCACCTGCTCCGCGAGTCTCTCCACATCCCGATCTCGCAGAGCTCCATCTCCTCCATAATTAGACACATCCTCATCCACCATCGTCGGCACAACAGCCACTCGAGAAAGGCTTTGAGTGACCTGTTGGACTGCTAGTGCCGCTGCGTTGGCCATCATCTGCTGCATCTCCTGCCTAGTCATCACTACCTGCTCGCCGAGGCGCTGCTCCTCTACCTGCAGCGGTGCTGCTCCCTGCACCAACGCTCCCTGTTGTGGCGCCACGGCCGGATTTGGCTGCAACGGCGTTGCGATCGTTGCTCCCTGAGCTGTACGGGCCTCCTGAGCTAGGCTTGAGCCCACATCGGCTTCCAACTGCACCGGCGTGACCCCCACACCATGTGGAACAAGTATTGGTGTCACCGGTGTAGGTATAGGTCCGGAGAAGCCCGGAGGGGGGCCTGCTCCGAACGGTCTCTACGTCGTCCACGCCTCGTCGAACGACGCCTGCAAATTCGTCCTAGGAATTCGTCCGCCATAGCTACCAAGCTTCAATAATCTCAACACACCACTTTTTGAACGAAAGTGCCACATACGGCGCCAAATGGTAACGTAAAACACTCCGACCGGATTGAAATCGGCTCGTCTTCCTCCTCCTCGCCGATAGAACGCCGTGCACCTGCACAGAACTCTCACACCGGAGGGGTTTTGCGGTGAAGGGCCTCCGATGCTTAAATCAGTGTATATTTTACTCAAATCTCCAAAGTATGTAATGGATAAATTGTAAGTCACACGAAAACACTCACTCCTATATATATAGAAGTGAGATACCTGCCCTAGGAGCTGCCCGGATCTTGTGAGTTGTCCTGCCCGCGCTGCCCGTCCGTACACACACAGTGTGCGTGTGTCAGAGGTGTCAGAGGTAGTTATCACCACTATCGCTCTGCACCAATGTACTCTCGCCACGTGTCCCTCTGAGCAGAGGGAGATTATTCTCTGCACATTCCGTTAGGTTCCTCTAATCGCAGCCTACGCACTTTCTCGCATTCAAGCCATGCTCTCACCTACTCTTCACCTGTTAAGTACTCGATCTGACTGAATCCCCCGTCGCTAGGTCGATCCTCGACCAGTTCTGCTATTGTGCTCGATCTTTTCCCTTTTGGTCGATTATCGCTCCACCCATACAGTTTTTCCGACCTCGAGCTCGCCCAACCAATGTGGTAAACCGGTCTATTCTTTAGGCATATAATATCCCATATCATACTGTCTCGGATATTCTCATTTTATAAATAGGGATTAGCTCCACGTTCACCAGATACTAAGTCCAATGACTCTTCTCAAGAACGTGAACTCATACTTTCATGCTTACCAGAGACTGAGTCCAGGACTCTCTCATAAAACATTAATCTATGGCAGTTGCCTTGCAACGCTCCCACTACAATGAGTATCTTATCATATAACTAGGGATTTATTTCATATTTACTAGAGACTAAGTCCAATGAGTTTTCTCAAGAACATGAATTCATGTCTTCGTGTATTCTGGAGACTGAGTCCACGACTCTCTAATCAACACGAATCCATGTTGCTGCGAAGCAATCCTCCCACTATGATGAAGTTCCTCCGGCAAAGGTGTATTACTAGAAAACACCTGTTGCAATTTTATTGTGGTATAACAATTTATACACGCGGTAACGAAGTTTGAACTTTTACCTTTATCGTTCCTTATGACAACTCTACAAATGGGCCTTTGGTTTATTAATTTGTATTCCTCTAAAACTCAGGCATTCTTTTTAACGATCGCCTTCTGATTCTTAGTACTATAAACCATCTTTTTCATTACTATGGGGTATCCCACAAACAGCGGATTTTCCGAACGATTTTTTGATCTTATTAGTATCAACCTTTTAGCCAATGCCGAAAATACTCCAAATCTGAATATGTCCTGACAGGGTATCAATCTTGTCCATAATCGATTCAAAGTAGAAGCTATTAATATGGATCGAACTTTGTTCAGAACATATGCCATTATCTGCACAACCCCAAAAATGAAAAATCGGAAATTCCTAGTAACTCATCATTGACTTAACCAATGTGCCCAAAAGACCTCGTCTCTTATTGGTTTTAGTTGATGTGTCACTTACTTCCATTTATTGCACTGTGAGAGCTTTTGGTTACTTGAGTCAACTAATTATCTACCCACGTACCAAATGAATAAACATTTCATTTTCTAGATAACAAACTTGCCATCAAATAAAACGACTATATCCATATACAATTTAGAAATTGAAACTGCATTCTTTCTAAAACTTGGTACGCAAAGATAATTACTGAAAACCAAAAAAATTCTATATAAAGAAAACTCCAACTGCAATAACTGCCACTTTCGTAGCATGCCCATTCTTGATGATAATCTACCTATCACTCAGTCGATTCATTTTTCTTAGAAAAATCTCGACTTCTGATTGAATTAGATTTATCTCTATTGTTTTGAGGATAAGCTATCGGATACACTCGCCCTACGGCTCGTACTTCCCAGCAACTTAGGACACTATCCAAGTTCTATTTCTAATCAATTTAGAACAGTAAATTATCTTTGAGAATGAAGGACAACAGATTGAAAGGCATGTTTGACTAAACTCGATTACCACGAAATATTTTTACTAATTAAATGTTTTGAATTTAACTGTTAACGTTGATATCCTCAAAACAACATTAACTTAAATTCTCCGACATCTTAAAACACCGTGAGTAACGCATGATACGAGGGTAACCCTACGTACTCAACATTCGACAAAGAAGGGTTTTTCAAGAACCTATTAATTTCCATAAGCCAAAACCCAATTCATGGCAAACGAAATTAATAGTTGGTCTTCTTTTGGCCATGCAACAAAAATAAGGGACTCTGAGAGGAGTTATGAAATTTATCGCATTCTAAGTGAAACCCATTTCTCGATCCTAAGGTCATAAAATTTGATTGTACGTCATCCGAGGGGAAGCCCGCATGATCTCATAAGATTTTCTACAATCGTCCAATTCTAAATTGCTCTGGTCATTTCCTACAATGGAGGCCTTAGAAATTTAAAATAAGCTTAATTTTAAATATCCTTCTCAAACTTAGTATAATCTTTAATTGAGGATTTTTATCAATTCTATAATTAATCACACGCCACATAGCAATAAATTAATTAAACATGCGTAACAATTAATAGCAGCAATAATAATCAAGAAATAAATCCCACTATTATTGCCATTAATTGGAACTAGCTGATTTAGGAACTTATTCAGTCCATATCCCATTGGAACTGAATTTTCCTTATCAGACTAGAACTCCCACTCCAGCAGACTTCTCATCCAAGTCAACTGGTTGCCGGCGTTGATTCCAGCTGGGTCGTCGTCGTCGGCATAGCTGTGAGCATCTCCGGCAGCACCTTGTGTCGGTGACCGTCGGGTTCTGTAGTACACTTCACGGCACCCATTCACCGCACCTTGTGCTACCACGCCCGGGATCATCCGATCGTCCCGCCTGATCCCCACGACTGATCATCATCCTCCGGCTACTGTGAGTCATGCACCTGGGACACTTGGAAGCTGAGCCACCGTGTTCCGTGCACACTCGTGCGGCCGGTCGTGATCTCGTGGTGATCCTCGGTCAATCGGGTCGTCGAGGTCCGTGGTGTCGTTGATCTCTGGTATCCATGGTCGTCTGGGTTCATCCGCCATCAACACGATAAAAATATAATTTATAACATTACATATTTCGATCCTAGACCTACTGATGGGTTTACATGTTCGTCTACAAAAATTATTAAATCTATCTGGTGTCCCACTGGGCGAATAATTATTACAAACATTCACAACTCAAAAATTCCTCGACGTGTCCGAGGCTTTAAAAGCATACAATAATTAAACAAGCACACATTCAAGGCCATACCAGTGGAAACACATTATCCTGCAAAACCGAGTTATGCAATAATATTCTATAAAATATGGTTGCGCCCATACACACGTAATTCACATAAGCACCTAAAATCCGAACATTGTATAAAATCGAATTAAACCAAGTGCTCTGATACCACTTGTTGGGATCTATGAGGATCACGATAAATGCAAGTCACAGATTATCTACGAATTAAACCCTAAGCACAGCGAAACTAGAAGCGAGGGTTCAAAGTGTACCGTTTTTAATTTTTTCGGACTCAACGGATTGTTCTCAGACTGACCGTGAGCTCACCGACACTTCCCGAACCTGCTGGACCGCTCTCGGACCTAGATGGACATGCCTGGATCGAGTCTAAGCAAGTTGGGCTAGTTTCCCGCGATCTGGGCTGCTCTGGGAAGCTGTCCGCGCCTTGGGCCGCAAGTGGAGCACTCAATGGGTCGTGCTGCTAAAGAACTGGGCCGCGGAGATGCTGCTGGACCGCATGAGCACGCTGCTGGGCCGAACGCAGGATGATATCGGGCTGGACGCGGGCCGCGCACGGGCTGGCTCTGGACCGCGTGCGGGCTTGAGCTGTGAGAGACTTCGGGTGCTGGATTTGGGCTGTGCAGCCCGTGCGCCCATTTTCCTCTCCCACTGGGTTGCGTTGTGTTGGGCCTTCTCATGGGCCTTGCGCGTTGGGCCTCCACCATCGCTGGGCTGCGGAACGCCTGGGCTTGCGTTGGGCTGCGGACTGGACCACTGCAAGCGGAATGCGTGGACGGGAGCTGGACTGCTTCAGCGGGCTGGACGCGTGTGAAGATCCACCAGGCAGACAGCGGTGGCGCGTGGGCGGCCGGCACGGTGGTGGCGCGTGGACTGCAAGCACGGCGGCATCCGGCGGCGGTTGGTCGCCGGAATCACACCGGTTGTCGTGGGATGGTCGTCGGAGGTCGCCGATCACTCCCAATACATCTGATTTGCGCAATTATGTCTTTTTGTGAAGAATGGACAACCCCGCAAATTACAGATAATTTACAGCGTTGAATATATACATATATATATATATATATATATATATACATATAGGGATTGGTTCCAATGCATTCACTTATTTAAAGTGAGGACGTGAGACTCATTTTTAGCCACAAGATTTGGTACATCATGTGTGGCCAAGATTTACTCTTTTTTTTATTATTTTAATTATTTAAATATTATTTTGATCGTTGACTTCCGGTGTTGACTTTCGGCGAAATCCGTTGACTCCGGCGTTGACCGTTGACAACTAACCTTCCAACTCGGTTAGTTCTATGTAGTTGCTAGGCTAGTTCTCTGTAGTTGCTAGGTTAGTTGTCTGTAGTTGCTAGGTTAATAGTTGCTAGGTTAGTTCTCTATAGTTGCTAGGTTAGTTCTATGTAGTTGCTAGGTTAGTTCTCTGTAGTTGCTAGGTTAGTTCTCTGTAGTTGCTAAGTTAGTTGTCTGTAGTTTCCAGGTTAGTTGTCTGTAGTTGCTAGGTTAGTTCTATGTAGTTGTTAGGTTAGTTCTCTGTAGTTGTTAAGTTAGTTCTATGTAGTTGCTAGGTTAGTTCTCTGTAGTTGCTAGGTTACTAGTTGCTAGGTTAGCTCTCTGTAGTTGCTAGGTTAGTTTTTTGTAGTTGCTAAGTTAGTTCTCTACACTTGCTAACTTAGTAGTTGCTAGGTTAGTTCTCTGTAGTTTCTAGGTTAGTTGTTTGTAGTTGCTAGGAGCTGGTCCCATTTTAAGAGCTGGGCACATTTTAAGAGTTGGTCCCATTTGATCCGCCCCCATATATATATATATATTACGGGGTTGGACAAATATATATAGTTCGCTCGACAACATTAGATCTTCTGTTGTATGACCCGAAATCTCATCCGATCATCTTGGTGGGCGATAGTTCGGAGATATCTCTACTGGGAATATTTGGAGAAGAAGAAGAGAACACAAGAGAGAGAGAACAAAAGGGGGCGGTCGATTTGCTTGTCAAGTGGGGCGTGTTTCTCTTCAATCAGTCTCTTAATCCCAAGAGATGTGATATATTTATAGGCTACAACAGGGACCCTAAGGAGGTATTAAATTGGGTTTCTCCTATTTGGATTAGACTATAGGCCAAGCCTACCAAACCCAAATAGGAATAATCCGTACACTCCACTATGGTTCTATTATTGAATAAACTCCCAATTTAATTCCGAATTACAGTCGAGTCTCCAATAATAATTACTCGATTTATCTCATTGTGTTTAAGATATAATGCCCATTAATTAATTTAATTACTGACCGTTAAATTAATCTATATCTATAACCGATACTAGTACCACTCATCACATTCTTATTATGTCGGAATAAATTCCACTGGCCAGATTTAACATAATAATCCTTCATGAGCTCATCTCGAGGACACCATCAAACTATCGCACACGGTGGCCGTAAATATTCTAACAGCAAAAGGTACATACAATAATATTACACAAAACAATAAGTATATTGATCCAGTAAACTGAATCTCAAAGTAATATTAATTCCAGGCACATGCCTGTTTATATCTTACGGATTAAGAGTACGCAGTAATTAACTGAGGTCTAGTTCATTTACTGCGATCAGTGTAGAACGAACTTCTCCTCTCTGGGATCCATTCAATACACAAAGTGTACTAGTGTAAGTAATCAGTCAAGACCAACTGTACGGTTAACACTACAACTGTTCGGATGGGGTTTCCATTTCCATCTAGGTTGTGAACCACAATTCTTGTTTCGCAAGTAACTGATAGAATGATTTCTGTTCGCCCGATGACGACCCATTCTATCTAAGTGCAAAACAACATAACATAGACTGTTTAATTAAACATGATTCTCATTCAAACGAGTTCAGTGTAAATACATCTAAAGCCAAGCTTTCAGTATATACACCAACAACCAAAACTTATTTAGGAATTAAAATAAATATATTGATGGGGACCATCCGAACCTGTCCGTTCAAAGTAAAGAAGATCCGTTGAAGATAAACGGGGGACCGATCACGAGGGAAAGGGCTAAGAAAATGAAAGAAGCCATGAGTGTTCTTATTGCTGAATGTCAAAAGAAGATGGACCGAATCTCGACTAAAGGCAAATTGGTGAATATTCTTCAAGTTGATGGGTCAGATTGTTTGCATAAAGACTAATCTATGGATTGAAGACTTAATTTCGTCTATTGACTGAAGCCCAATTAGAGTGTCCATTACTTTGTCCATTTTCAGCATTTTTGAGACCAAAATGGCTCTTTAGTTATCTTAGAAGTCAAAAGGTCATTCAAAACTCATGTAGGATTCATTATGTGGTCAAAACTATGTTTTTAGTGCTTAGTGAGTCCCAAAAACGGGATTAACTCATTAGCACCATTTGTAGCCTTTAAAAAGGCCATTTTATGTCTTAATGAATATTAAGAATATTGCTGAATATAAAAACCACTTGTGTGAGTTTGAATTCTCTTTTGTAGAGTTTCAATTGTTTTTGAGAACTTATCAAGATACTTGAGAAAGATCTTGTAGCGTTCACCAGATCGAGGTTCCTAGATTATTATATAGCTAACGGGTCGAGGTTTTCAAGCTCTAGGTACGATCAAACTAGATCTCCGATCTGCGATTCCGCTGCCTACATATACGTTTGGTTCTTGGATCAATATATCCAATGGGTCTCACGTGCTATCCGTATTAGTTTGGCATCAGAGCAATCTGGTATTGATCTGATTTCTATCTTTTTTACATTGCTTTGTATTAAAAAAAAAAAGAAAAGAAAAAGAAAAAAAAAGTTCCTTGTATTTTCTACGAGGATTGCTAAAAAGAACAAGGGAAAAATCTGTTCATTGAAAAAAAAACAGACCTTATATTGTTCTACGAAATTGATCTTGATAGGTTTTATGTTAATTGAGCCTACGAAAGAGAATTCGGAGTGGTAAAAGGCAAGAGTGTGTGAGCTCATTAGAGGGGAGGTAAAAGCCTACGAGCACGAGTGTTGTGAGGGCTATATTGAGTGATACACGAGTGACTTGTGAGATTTGAGTAATGGCGGATAATTCAGCCAATGCAGGAAATGAATTCACCATTCAAGCTATGCAGCAACATTTTGCATGACTTGGAAATGTTCTCGAAGGCATTACCGATCGTTTGGAGAGGTTGGAACAACAAGATCATAGGAGACACGACAATCATCAATTCTATCAACCTGATTCTGACGAGGAGGAGGGTTATGAGCCTCCACGCCATGGCAATAGAAGAGGAAGAAGAAGGCGAGATAATGAAGTAGATAATGACTTGGGAAGCATAAAGCTGAATATTCCCACATTCAAAGGAAGGAGTGATCCGGAGGCATATTTGGAGTGGGAAAAGAAGACGGATCTCATTTTTGAGTGTCATAATTAGTCTGAGGAGAAAAAAATGAAGCTTGCTGCAATTGAGCTCACCGACTATGCTATTGTTTGGTGGGATCAACTAACCACTAACCGAAGGCGATACGGTGAGAGGCCCGTCTCTAGTTAGGCTGAAATGAAGTCCATCATGCGCAAAAGATTCGTTCCTTCACATTATTTTCGTGACTTGTATAAAAAACTCCAAACTATGTCGCAAGGAACGAAAACGGTGGATGAAAATTTCAAGGAGATGGAGATCGCTATGATAAGAGCGAATGTTCATGAAGATCGGGAGGCCACTTTGGCGAGATTCTTGAGTGGGCTGAAACGGGACATTGCGAATATTGTGGAGTTGCAGCACTACATAGAACTCGAGGATATGATGCATACAGCCATGAAAGTGGAAAGACAACTAAGCATGAACGGATCCTCTCAAAGAAGTTTCTCATCGAACCTTTATCCATCGAGCAAGGCGAAAGAAGGAAGTCCAAAGATAAATTTTAGGGCAGCTTCTAGAACCCAAAATGAGACTTCTAAAACTAAGGCTCATATGGTTGATAAAGGAAAAGATGTCACATCATCATCCCGAAGCCGTGATATCAAATGTTTTCGTTGTCAAGGCTTTGGACATATTGCATCCGAATGCATTAACAAGAGAGCTATGATCTTGAGGGAAAATGGTGTAGTAGAATCTAAAAGCGAGCATGAAGATAGCAATGACGAGCAAGGCGAGGAAGAGACCACACCTGAAAATGGAGAGCTTTTGGTGGTGAGAAGAGCTCTCAACATGCAAATCAAGATGGAGGATGCTCAACAGCAAAGGGAGAACATCTTTCATACGAGATGTTCAGTTCTTGGGAAGGTTTGCATGCTGATTATCAATGGAGGAAGTTGTGCTAATGTCGCTAGTTGCCAAATGGTGAAGAAGCTGAATTTACCAACCACGAAGCATGCCAATCCATATAAGATGCAGTGGCTGAATGATTGTGGAGAAATTCCAGTGATGATACAAGTGTTGGTGTCATTTTCAATTGGCAACTACAAGGATGAGATCCTATATGATGTAGTGCCAATGCATGCTAGTCATATCCTTTTGGGTAGGCCGTGGCAATTTGACAGAAGAGTGACTTATGATGGTTTCCTTAACCGTTACAGTCTGAAGCATGAAAACCGGAGCATTCAACTTGTTTCTTTGAATCCACAGCAAGTGCAAGAAGATCAAGTAAAAATGTCTCAATCAAGAAAAATAAGAGAAAGTGAGAAAAAGAAAGAAAAAAATGAGGGGAAAATTTGATAGAAAAAAAGAATGGAGAAAAAAATAAAGAAAAAATGTGTGAGATTGAGGGAAAAGAACTAAGTGCGGTTGAGGGGAAAAAAAGGATGAACTTCTATGCAAAAGCCAGTGAGATGAAGAGGGCAATATTTGAAAGGAAGATTGTTTTAGTGATGGTGCTTAAGGAGTTGATTTTGAACACTAACGAGCTAACCCCATCTTTGCCGAGTACTTTTGTGTCTCTTTTGCAGGAATGTGAAGATGTGTTCCCCGAAGAAGAGCCAAGTGGATTACCGCCTATAAGGGGTATCGAACATCAGATTGAGTTCATTCCGGGAGCTACACTTCCAAACCGTCCAGCTTATAGGGCAAATCCAAAAGAGACGAAGGAAATTCAGAAGCAAGTGGAAGAGTTGATGGCGAAAGGGAAGATTCGAGAAAGCATGAGTACATGTGCTGCACCGGTGATCTTGGTACCGAAGAAAGATGGATCTTGGAGAATGTGTACAGATTGTCGTGCCATCAATAAAATCACGGTGAAGTATCGTTATCCTATTCCTAGGTTAGATGATATGCTTGATGAATTGTATGGTGCTGTCATCTTCACTAAAATTGATTTGAAAAGTGGTTATCATCAAATTCGAATTCGTGAAGGAGATGAATGGAATGCTGCTTTTAAGACAAAATATGGTTTATATGAGTGGTTAGTCATGCCTTTTGGGTTAACTAATGCACCAAGCACTTTCATGAGATTAATGAACCATGTTTTGCGTGACTTTATAGGGAAATTTGTTGTGGTTTATTTTGATGATATCCTCGTCTATAGCAAAAGCAAAGAAGAGCATCTTGATCATGTTCGTGCTGTTTTAGACACTTTAAGAACTGAATCTTTGTATGATAATCTTAAAAAGTGTTCTTTTTGCATGCATAAAGTTGTTTTTCTTAGATTTGTTGTAAGTGGTGATGGAATAGAAATGAAAAAGGATAAGGTTAAAGCTATTTTGGATTGGCCTGTTCCTAAGAGCATTGCTGAAGTAAGAAGTTTTCATGGTCTTGCTAGCTTCTATAGGAGGTTTGTGAAAGATTTTAGCACCATTGCTGCACCATTAAATGAAATTGTGAAAAAGGAAGTTGGTTTTCAATGGGGAGAAAAACAGCAACTTGCTTTTGATCTCTTAAAAGAAAAATTAACTTCTGCACCTCTTCTTGCATTGCCTAACTTTGATAAATCTTTTGAGCTTGAATGTGATGTTTCTGGAGAAGGTGTAGGTGTTGTTTTGTTGCAGGAAGGAAAACCCATTGCTTATTTCAGCGAGAAGTTGAAAGGAGCTCAATTGAATTACCCGACGTATGATAAGAAGTTGTATTCCTTGGTGAGGGCATTAGAAACTTGGCAGCATTACTTGTGGTCGAAAGAGTTTGTGATTCATACTGATCACGAGTCTCTTAAGTACTAGAAGGGCCAAGGTAAGTTAAGCAAGAGGCATATCAAATGGGTGGAATTTATTAAATCATTTCCTTATGTGATCAAATACAAAAGAGGCAAGGAAAACATTGTAGTTGATTCCTTATCTCGGAGGTATGCTTTAATCACTACTTTGAGTTCTAAGCTTCTTGGGTTTGAGTCGATAAAGGATTTATATACCACTGATTCTGATTTTGGGTCGATTTACTTAGCTTGTGAACATGCTGCATTTGGTAAGTTTTACAAGCATGAGGGTTACTTGTTTCGTGAGAATAAACTTTGTGATCCTAAATGTTCTATTCGTGAATTGCTTGTTACGGAGGCACATGGGGGAGGATTAATAGAACACTTCGTTGTACATAAAACATTGGAAGTATTGCGTGATCATTTCTTTTGGCCTGGTATGCGTAGTGATGTAGAGAGAATATGTGAGAGGTGCATAACTTGCAAATGTGCTAAATCAAAATCAAAACCTCATGGTTTGTATCAACCTTTACCTACTCCTAATAAACCGTGGGTGGATATCTCTATGGACTTTGTTTTGGGTTTACCTAGAACTAGTAGAGGTGGAGATTGTATTTTTGTGGTTGTTGACAGATTTTCTAAAATGGCTCATTTCATTCCATGTCATAAATGTGATGATGCTACGCATATTGCTGATTTGTTCTTTCAAGAAATTGTGCGTTTGCATGGAGTTCCAAGAACCATTGTGAGTGATAGAGATGCAAAATTTTTGAGTCATTTCTGGCGTGTTTTGTGGAGTAAATTCGGAACTAAACTTCTGTTTTCTACTACTTGTCACCCCCAAACTGATGGGCAAACTGAAGTAGTAAATAGAACTTTATCTCAATTACTTAGAGCCTTGATTAAAAAGAACTTAAAGAGTTGGAAGATTGTTTGCCATTTGCTGAATTTGCATATAATAGGAGTGTTCATTCTGCTACTAATTTTACTCCTTTTGAAGTTGTTTATGGCTTTAATCCTTTAAGCCCACTTGATCTTGTGCCTATTCCTGTTGATGAGCAAGAGAACTTGGATGGAAAAGCCAAGGCTGAAATGATCAAGAAGTTACACGAGAAGGTGAGGCTGAACATTGAGAAGCAAACCGAGCAATATGCAAAACAAGCCAATAAAGGGCGAAAGCGCGTTACCTTTGAACCCGGAGATTGGGTTTGGCTACATTTGAGAAAAGAGAGATTCCCGGCAAAGCGCAAGTCAAAATTGCAAGCAAGGGGAGACGGGCCATTTCAAGTGATTGCAAAGATCAACGATAATGCCTACAATCTCGATCTTCCAGGTGAGTACAATGTGAGTGCTTCATTTAATGTTTCTGATCTTTCTCCATTTCACTTTGATTCAGATTCAAGGTCGAATACTTTTGAAGAAGAAGGGATTGATAGGGACCATCCGAAGCTGTCTGTTCAAAGTAAAGAAGATCTGTTGAAGATAAGCGGGGGACCAATCACGAGGGCAAGGGCTAAGAAAATGAAGGAAGCCATGAGTGTTCTTATTGCTGAATGTCAAAAGAAGATGGACCGAATCCCAACTGAAGGCAAATTGGTGAATATTCTTCAAGTTGATGGGCCAGATTGTTCGCATAAAGACTAATCTATGGATTGAAGACTTAATTTCGTCTATTGAGTGAAGCCCAATTAGAGTGTCCATTTTCAGCATTTTTGAGATCAAAATGGCTCTTTAGTTATCTTAGAAGTCAAAAGGTCATTCAAAACTCATGTAGGATTCATTATGTGGTCAAAACAATGTTTTTAGTGCTTAATGAGTCCCAAAAACGGGATTAACTCATTAGCACCATTTGTAGCCTTTAAAAAGGCCATTTTATGTTTTAATGAATATTAAGAATATTGCTGAATATAAAAATCACTTGTGTGAGTTTGAATTCTTTTTTGTAGAGTTTCAATTGTTTTTGAGAACTTATCAAGATACTTGAGCAAGATTTTGTGGCGCTCACCATACCGAGGTTCCTAGCTGATTATATAGCTAATGGGTCGAGGTTTTCAAGCTCTAGGTACGATCAAACTAGATCTCCGATCTGAGATTCCGCTGCCTACATATACGTTTGGTTCTTGGGTCAATATATCCAATAGGTCTCACGTGCTATCCGTATCATATATTGTAAAAATGTATGAGTAAAGAAAACGAGAGAGATGTATTTTAGTAAGTATTAATTATTAATAATATTTGAACATATTAAATTTTCATATTCCTTAATATTAAACAAAAACTCTAAAATAACATTTATGTTATGATAGATAAAACAACCATAAAAGCCATACATTAAACACATACAAACTAATTTAAATAATCAAAATTATTTTTTTACTAATCAATATTTCATAATTGCTATAATTTATTGCATGTGTCAATATTGCATCGTAAATACTAAATCGCTCGGCTAAGTATTAATATCAAATAAACCGTCCTTTAAATTACCGCCATTGAATCTAGTAATCGGGCCATCTCTCTCCATCATCCACATCCCCTTTCTCTCTCTGCTCTTTTAGCCTACTTCGACCCTAATTTTAGATCTCCAGCCTTCCTTAGTCGGTCGCTGGGTCATCTCGAAGGCGGCGGGGCCCGAGGTGCGCAGCCTTCCTCGAAATTTCTGTACCGATGTCCCTTTTTGCAACGCTGGAGGCAGACGGCTTCCCTGGTGGTCTTTCGCTGTCAATCAGGTGTCGACTGAGGGTTGGGTCTTCGTTTCTCTGGTGCAGCGGCGGTAGGCGAAGGAGGGCTCCAGGCTGTTGCGGCCCTAGCCGTCTGGTGTTGACGGTTGGGGTGGAAGATCGACGAGCTTCATCCCCTGTGGCCTCTTTTCCCTTGGTGTGCGGGACAAGGGGCTGACCAGCAGTCTCCGATCTTGGCCTTGGTGTTTTTCGGTGTAAGAAACGGGGAGAAAACGGGTGCGGTCCCACGCATGTGATGCACACCATCAGCAAGGAAAGCCCAGATGAAGCCCAAGTGAGGTTCCATCCCAAAGCCATTTGGTGGAAGGAGGAGTAGCCCATTAGACTTATAAATTAGACCTATTTTCCCTATATAAACGATACGGGACAACTCACAAGCGAATATTCTAATACGCCCCCTCACTTGTGAGTCCTTAATAAGAAAGTCCAAGCCCATATACGGAGCTGGGTGCCCAAGCCCTACTAGAAACAGGCTCTCATAAACGGGTACGTGGGGAAAATGGGTACGTCATCAAATGGTCCCACAAAGAACCGGCTCCGATACCATGTAAGTAAGGGGGGAAAACATGTGCGGTCGCACGCACGTGAAGCGCACCATCAACAGGGAAAGTCCAGATGAAGCCCAAGTGAGGTTTCATCCCAAAACCAATTGGTGGAAGGAGGAGTAGCCTATTAGACTTATAAATTAGACCTATTTTCCCTATATAAACGATGTGGGAAAACTAACAAGTGAATATTTTAATAGCCAAGATTGGGGCGACGGTGGTGTGTGCATGTGTGTGTGTGTGTGGGGTGGGGTGGGGTAAGGTGAGGGGGTAAGTTGGCGGTTTTCTGGCCACGGGATGGTTGATTGTCTCGGCGCGGAGTCTGGTCTTTGGGGTGTGGCTCTAGTTAGGCGGGTTTGGTAGGTTCTGGAGCGGCTTCTCGGGGTGTGGTTCGATCCAATTGGGGCAATCGACTGGGTGCTGCTGTTGGATGCACTTAGGTGCTAGCCAATTGTGGGAATGGCCTTCTCTAGTTTTTTTGTTTATTTTTGTGCGTTTGTGGGTTGTGTTGTGTAGTAAGTGTTTGCCATTATGTGTTGTGTGTTATTTTCCTGTTGGGAGCTGTATAATTCATTGTGTTGTGGGTGTTTTAGTGTAATTGCTTCTAGGCTCCCTCTGTGTAGGCCTCCTAGATTCACCTGTCTGGTGCTTAACGATTCCAGTATTTTCTAGCTGTAATTATGTGATTTTAGTTTTTACAAATTTCTATCANGGGTCGGGCTCCAGTAAGAATGGTGCTTAATGAAAGAAATAAAAATAAATCGTAGTCATTAGATGGGATGATCTAATGGCTAAAAAAAAAAGTCAAAATTAAACCTTTATTAAGGGTAATTTGGACATTAGCATAACACGTCACCACCCACATCACAATGCCATGTCACCACCCACACAAATAACACACACACAAAACACACACATACACACACACTGAACACATGCACACACACCTCAACACATAACACATTAACACACAAACAGACGCATATACACTCTGCACCAATGTTGTCCAAACCGGACCGGACCAGCCGGACCAACCGGGGACCGGAGAGCATACTGGTCCGGGTTGAGATATGGGACCGTCTAGGACAAAAACTCTGCACCAATGTTGTCAAAACAAGACCGGACCAGCCTGTCCAACCGGGGACCGGAGAGCATACTGGTCCGGGTTGAGATATGGGACGGCTCTCCGGTCCGGGTTGAGATATGGGACGATCTATGACAAAAACCGGAAGCAAACTGTTCGAATCGATTTTAAACCGGTAAAACCGACAACGGTTTAAATGGTCCAGCGGTTTGGATTTCTATTGTCCATCTGTGATCAAGTGCGCTGAAACTACGAATTAAATAGCTTACTCTTTTCCAATGTTTTTCCGATGTGGGATATTACACAACTAAATGTCTTGTGGAATTATTGGGCCGAATGATTTGGGCTTTAATGAAAAGGTAATATGATCACCTTGTTTGGGCCTGACATATATTATATATATGTAATGTGTTCAAATAAAACATTAAAACAAGAGACAGACGTGTTATTATTTGAGTGATGAGAGTGGATTCGAGATCATTGTATTTATTTGCTGTTATGTTATTATTTTTTTTTTCTTTTTGGTTCTTTTTGTTTTATGTTCGTGGGAGGCAACTTTTGGTTAGGAGTTGATGTATTATTTTTTACTTTGTATCATCTCTGCTTAGGGAATTAAGATTAATAAAAATACACATCATTATTTATATGAAAAAAACTAATAAAAAATTAAAAACATGTTTAAAAGCACAATCAAGCAGGACGAGGTTGTTTATATACTGCGAGTGTTCACACTAGGGGCGGTACCGTAATTACTAGGTTTGTTGCGTTCACACTTCAAGCAGGACGAGGTTGTTTATATACTGCGAGTGTTCACACTAGGGGCGGTACCGTAATTACTAGGTTTGTTGCGTTCACACTTCAAGCAGGACGAGGTTATTTATATACTGCGAGTGTTCACACTAGGGGCGGTACCGTAATTAACCAACTCTTTCAGTGTGAACGCAACAAACCTAATAATTACGGTACCGCCCAACTTCAAGCAGGACGAGGTTGTTTATATACTGCGAGTGTTCACACTAGGGGCGGTAACCAACTCTTTCAGTGTGAACGCAACAAACCTAATAATTACGGTACCGCCCNTATATAAACAACCTCGAGGTTGTTTATATACTGCGAGTGTTTACACTAGGGGCGGTACCGTAATTACTTGGTTGTTTATATACTGCGAGTGTTTACACTAGGGGCGGTACCGTAATTACTTGGTTTGTTGCGTTCACACTTAAAGAGTTGGTTAATTACGGTACCGCCCCTAGTGTTAATTCAAGCAGGACGAGGTTGTTTATATACTGCGAGTGTTCACACTAGGGGCGGTACCGTAATTACTTGGTTTGTTGCGTTCACACTTAAAGAGTTGGTTAATTACGGTACCGCCTTGTTTATATACTGCGAGTGTTCACACTAGGGGCGGTACCGTAATTAATTGGTTTGTTGCGTTCACACTTAAAGAGTTGGTTAATTACGGTACCGCCCCTAGTGTGAACACTCGCAGTATATAAACAACCTCGTGCATATACCAATTCAAGCAGGACGAGGTTGTTTATATACTGCGAGTGTTCACACTAGGGGCGGTAGACCAATTCAAGCAGGACGAGGTTGTTTATATACTGCGAGTGTTCACACTAGGGGCGGTACCGTAATTACTTGGTTTGTTGCGTTCACACTTGAAGAGTTGGTTAATTACGGTACCGCCCCTAGTGTGAACACTCGCAGTATATAAACAACAGGAGAGGAGGTTCGCGGACCACTAACCCAATCTTAGGACACCCTGAAAAAAGAAGGAAAACATCTGAATCAACTGAAAGTGAAGGCTCGATGTAATTGACCTGTCTCTCTCGCTCTGTCTTAAAGCGGTGTGTCCTAAACCACCGCATAAGCTAGTGTCCGATGCGTCCATTCTAGAAGGTCCTCTTCTATGACTGAACTTCGCTTCGCTTCGCTTCTAGTATCCTCTTCAAAACCCCCACTGACCGTCGGCTATTTGAAGTTATTGAAGGAGATGGGAGGAACTCGACCTCGGCCAGCCGGCCTTTACTGCTAAAGAAAAAGGGCTATGGAGATGAATGCCCGTAGATCGAGGCTGGCGAAGTGAAGTCAAAGAGCGTATTCGGAGAGATGTAAATTGACGAGTATCGGAATCGCATAGTGGTATGGGACTTCGTAAGAAGATCCGCGATCTGAAGCTCTGAGTGAAATGTATGTTGATTGCGATAGTGAGGCGTGGGCAAGAGTGCTGAAGGAACCCTGGGAAAAGAAAAAGTAGGGAATCTAAAAGGGAGGAACTCGTCTATTCAATCACGTTAGGTTCAATATAAGAGCCAAAACTGCTAAGAGCATTCCATCCAGCGTAAGCATCTGGATAATCTGGAATGCGACGTGCCAACCTGCTATCTCAATGCATGGGATTTCCTTGGGAAAGATTCACATAATAACATAATAAGTAGTGAGGACATCTTCACCTCAATTACATCGACCCTCACGGTATGAAGATTCTTTTAAAGGACATGACATGCCTGCTCTTCGAACTGGAGAGCTGGCATGAACTAACTTACTATTCGATTGCTCACTCAGAAGGGATAGATCGAATCTAAGGCGGATTTTAGTCGCCCTCAATTTGCTCTTTTGGTTGCTTCTTTAATAAGAAAGTCAGACATCAAGATCAAGCCTCCTGACGATAGCAGCCTTGCTTTCAGCTCAAAGATAAAAATACAAGGCGAGCTTGTTTATATACTGCGAGTGTTCACACTAGGGGCGGTACCGTAATTAACCAACTGTTGTTTATATACTGCGAGTGTTCACACTAGGGGCGGTACCGTAATTAACCAACTCTTTAAGTGTGAACGCAACAAACCAAGTAATTACGGTACCGCCCCTAGTGTGAACACTCGCAGTATATAAACAACCTCGTCCTGCTTGAATTGGTTTGTGCGGTACCGTAATTACTTCGTTTGTTGCGTTCACACTTAAAGAGTTGGTTAATTACGGTACCGCCCCTAGTGTGAACACTCGCAGTATATAAACAACCTCGTCCTGCTTGAATATATATACTGCTGTTTATATACTGCGAGTGTTCACACTAGGGGCGGTACCGTAATTAACCAACTCTTTAAGTGTGAACGCAACAAACCAAGTAATTACGGTACCGCCCCTAGTGTGAACACTCGCAGTATATAAACAACCTCGTCCTGCCCCTAGTGTGAACGCAACAAACCAAGTAATTACGGTACCGCCCCTAGTGTGAACCAATTCAAGCAGGACGAGGTTGTTTATATACTGCGAGTGTTCACACTAGGGGCGGTACCGTAATTAACCAACTCTTTAAGTGTGAACGCAACAAACCAAGTAATTACGGTACCGCCCCTAGTGTGAACACTCACAGTATATAAACAACCTCGTACTGCTTGAGGTTCACACAAACCAAGTAATTACGGTACTGCGAGTGTTCACACTAGGGGC
>BKCP01010181.1:1625500-1637763 GCA_008636005.1 Striga asiatica
AATAAAAGCAGAGAAGAGTGAAAGGAAAAAAAATAAAGAAAAACCTGTTAAGATTTCATTAATAAATATAAATTAATGTATAATGTATATATATATATATAATATTTTTGTACAAAAAAAATACAACGGGACAAACGGGACGGTTCGGGAAAAAAATATTAAAAACCGATACCGACATTGTTTCAACCGGTTCGGGACCGGGACCGGGACGAAAATTTTAAAAACCGATTACAACCCTATTTTTTCGGAACGGGACCATTTCGGTCCGGTTCGGGATCGGGAAATCCGGTTTTTTTGCCCACCCCTATGGTGTCGACCTAGCAGAAGTGAAGACTCGGCGTCGGTAGAAGTGATAACGTTGGCCCAGCAGAGCGGGGCCTCGTCGGCGGGCGTAATGATGGTGTCGACCTAGCCGAAGTGAAGGCTCGGCGGCGGTACAAGTAACAACGTTGGCCCGACAGAGCAGGGGCTCGTCGGCAGGCGTAACAACGACGTCAGTCCGGTAGAGCAGGGGCTCGTCATTGGACTGGACGGAAACATTGGCCTGGCCGGAGCGAGGGCTCAACGGCGGGCGAAATAGCGACATCAGCCCGACAGNATATAATATAATAAAAAATATTATTTATCAAATAATTTTAATATGATTTACTCTTAATAAATATATTACTATTTAATATAAAAACAAAATTATAATTTCATTTTAATAAATTAATAATATAAATGTAAAATAAATTGTAGTATAAAATTTCAATATACGTTTTAATGAATTGACGTAATATATCCGTATAAATTATATTAAATATAATTTATAATAAAATTAAATGTATATTGAAATGAGTTGACGTACGAGTAGGGGTTTTGGCTAAGGATGTTCGACAAGGCCCTGCTCGTAAACTCCTTATCAACCCCCCAGCCTTCACCTCGTCAGCGGCCCTGGGGATATCCCAATAAGTTTGATTATATCGAGCCACATACTTGCGCAACGACTCTTTCTCCCGCTACCTCATGGCCATCAGAGTCCAATACGTCTTCTCATGTTCCACAGCGCTCGCATATTGAGTCATCAGCTTCTCCGAGAAATCATCGAAATCTTTGATCGATCCATGAGAGAGCTGTTGAAACCAGTCGAGCGCACCTCCTCTCAAGGTCGACAAGAACGCCCTGCAACTAACAGAATCAGAATAACCATGTAACACAGCCAAGTTCTCAAACGCCCTTACATGCCTCGACGGGTCAGAAGTCCCATCGAACACCAAGCTCATGTCCCTAAAATTTGTTGGTAACGGCGCAGCCAAGATTTCTCCCGAGAACGGGTGTCCTCGAGCACGCCTCTCAGGTCGACCATCCATCCTGGCCTGCATCTGTCTCACCTGCTCTGCGAGTCTCTCCACCTTCCGATCTCACAGAGCTTCATCTCCTCCATAATTAGACACATCCTCATCCACCATCGTCGGCCCAACAGCCACTCGAGAAAGGCTTTGGGTGACCTGCTGGACCACTTGTGCCGCCGCGTTGGCCATCATCTGCTGCATCTCCTGCCTAGCCATCACCACCTGCTGGCCGAGGTGCTGCTCCTCCACCTGCATCGATGCTGCTCCCTGCACCACCGCTCCCTGTTGCGGCGCCACGACCAGATTTGGCTGCAACGGCGTTGGGATTGTGTCTCCCTGAGCTGTACGGGCCTCCTGAGCTCGGCTTGAGCCTACATCGGCTTCCAACTGCACCGGCGTGACCCCCACACCTTGTGGAACAAGTATCGGAGTCACCGGTGTAGGTATAAGTCCGGAGAAGCCCAGAGGGGGGCTTGCTCCGAACGGTCTCGTCGTCGTCCATGCCTCGTCGAACGACGCCTGCAAATCTCTCCTAGGAATTCCGTCCGCCATACCTACCAAGCTTCAGTAATCTCAGCACACCACTTTTCGAACGAAGCCCCACATACGACGCCAAATGGTAACACAAAACACTCCGACCGGCATGAAATCGGCTCGTCTTTCTCCTCCTCGCCGGTAGAATGCCGCGCACCTGCACAGAACTCTCACACCGGAGGGGTTTTCCTGTGAAGACCCTCCGATGCTTAAGTCAGTGTATATTTTACTTCTCCAAAGTATGTAATGGATAAATAGTAAGTCACAAGAAAAGACTCACTCCTATATATATAAGAGTGAAATACCTGCCCTAGGAGCTGCCCGGATCTTGTGAGTTGTCCTGCCCACGCTGCCCGTCCGTACACACACAGTGTGCGTGTGTTAGAGGTGTCAGAGGTAGTTATCACCACTATCACTCTGCACCAATGTACTCTCGCCACGTGTCCCTCTGAGCAGAGGAAGATTATTCTCTGCACATTCCGTTAGGATCCTCTAATCGCAGCCCACACGCTTTCTCGTGTTCAAGCCATGCTCTCACCTGCTCTTCACCTGTTAAGTGCTCGATCTGACTGAATCCCCCATTGTTAGGTCGATCCTCGACCAGTTCTGCTATTCTGCTTGATCTTTTCCCTTTTGGTCGATTATCGCTCGACCCATACAGTTTTTCCGACCTCGAGCTCGCCCAACCAATGTGGTAAACCGGTCTATTCTTTAGGCATATAATATCTCATATCATACTGTCTCGGATATTCTCATTCTATAAATAGGGATTAGCTCCACGTCACCAGATACTAAGTCAATGACTCTTCTCAAGAACGTGAACTCATACTTTCATGCTTACCAGAGACTGAGACCAGGACTCTCTCATAAAAGCAACGCTCCCACTACAATGAGTATCTTATCGTATAACTAGGGATTTATTTCAAATTTACTAGAGACTAAGTCCAATGACTTTTCTCAAGAACATGAATCCATGTCTTCGTGTATTCTAGAGACTGAGTCCACGACTCTCTAATCAACACGAATCCATGTTGCTGCGAAGCAATCCTCCCACTATGATGAAGTTCCTCCGGCAAATGTGTATTACTAGAAAACACCTGTTGCAATTTTATTGTGGTATAACAATTTATACACGCGGTAACGAAGTTTGAACTTTTACCTTTATCGTTCCTTATGACAACTCTACAAATGGGCCTTTGGTTTATTAATTAGTATTCCTCTAAAAATCAGGCATTCGTTTTAACGATCGCCTTCTAATTCTTAGTACTATAAACCATCTTTTTCATTACTATGGAGTATCCCACAAACAGCGGATTTTTCGAACGACTTTTCGATCTTATTAATATCAACCTTTTAGCCAATGCCGAAAATACTCCAAAACTGAATATGTCCTGACAGGGTATCAATCTTGTCCATAATCGATTCGAAGTAGAAGCTACTAATCTGGATCGAACTTTGTTCATAACATATGCCATTATCTGCACAACCCCAAAAATGAAAAATTGGAAATTCCTAGTAACTCATCATTGACTTAACCAATGTGCCCAAGAGACCTCGTCTCTTATTGATTTTAGTCGATGTGTCACTTACTTCCATTTATTGCACTGTGAGATCTTTTGGTTACTTGAGTCAACTAATTATCTACCCACGTACCAAATGAATAAAACGACTATATCCATACACAATTTAGAAAGTGAAACCGAATTCTTTCTAGTACTTGGTACGCAAAGATAATTACTCAAAACCGAAAAATTTTATATAAAGAAAACTCCCACTGCAATAACTGCCACTTTCGTAGCATTGCCCATTCTTGATGATAATCTACCTATCACTCAGTCGATTCATTTTTCCTAGAAAAATCTCGACTTCTGAGTGAATTAGATTTATCTCTATTGTTTTGAGGATAAGCTACCGGATACACTCGCCCTACGGCTCGTACTTCCCAGCAACTTACGACACTATCCAAGTTCTATTTTTAATCAATTTAGAACAGTAAATTATCTTTGAGAATAAAGAACAACAGATTGAAAGGCATGTTTGACTAAACTCGATTACCACGAAATATTTTTACTAATTAAATGTTTTGAATTTAACTGATAACGTTGATATCCTCAAAACAACATTAACTTAAATTCACTGACATCTCAAAACACCGTGAGTAACGCATGATACGAGGGTAACCCTACGTATTCAACATTCGGCAGAGAAGGGTTTTTCAAGAACCCATTAATTTCTATAAGCCAAAACCCAATTCATGGCAAACCAAATTAATAGTTGGTCTTCTTTTGGTCATGCAACAAAAATCAGGGACTCTTAGGGGAGTTATGAAATTTATCGCATTCTAAGTGAAACCCATTTCTTGATCCTAAGGTTATAAAATTTGATTGTACGTCATCCGAGGGGAAGCCCGCATGCTCTCATAAGATTTTCTCCAATCGTCTAATTCTAAATTGTTCTGGTCATTTCCTACAATGGAGGCCTTAGGAATTTTAAATTAGCTTAATTTTAAATATCCTTCTCAAACTTAGTATAATCTTTAATTGTGGATTTTTACTTATGCAATTCTATAAATAATCACATGCCACATAGCAATAAATTAATTAAAGATGCATAACAATTAATAGCAGCAATAATAATCAAAAAATAAATCCCACTATTATTGCCATTAATTGGAACTAGCTGATTTAGGAACTTATTCAGTCCATGTCCGATTGGAACTGAAATTTCTTTATCAGACTAGAACTCCCACTCCAGCAGACATCTCATCCAAGTCAACTGGTTGCCGGCGTTGATTCCAGCCGGGTCGTTGTCGTCGGCATAGCCTCGAGCACCTCCCGCAGCACCTTGCGTCGATGACCGTCGGTTCTGTCGTGCACCTCACGGCACCCATTCACCGCACCTTGTGCTGCCACGCCCGGGATCATCCGATCGTCCCGCCTGGTCCCCACGACTGATCATCGTCCTCCGGCTACTGTGAGTCATGCACCTGGGACACTTGGAAGCTGAGCCCCCGTGTTCCGTGCACACTCGTGCGGCCGGTCGTGATCTCGTGGTGATCCTCGGTCAATCGGGTCATCGAGGTCTGTGGTGTTGTTGATCTCCGGTAGCCATGGTCGTCTGGGTTCATCCGCCATCAACATGATAAAAATATAATTTACAACATTACATATTTCGATCCTAGACCTACGGATGGGTTTACATGTTTGTCTACACAAATTATTAAATCTATCCGGTGTCCCACCGGGCGAATAATTATTACAAACATTCACAATCCAAAAATTCCTCGATATGTCCGAGGCTTTAAAAGCGTACAATAATTAAACAAGCACACATTCAAGGCCATAACAGTGGAAACACATTATCCTGCAAAACCGAGTTTTGCAATAATATTCTATAAAATATGGTTGCGCCCGTACACACGTAATTCACATAAGCCCCTAAAATCCGAACATTGCATAAAATCGAATTAAACCAAGTGCTCTGATACCACTTGTTGAGATCTATGAGGATCACGATAATATGCAAGTCACGGATTATCTACGAATTAAACCTTAAGCGCAGTGGAACTAGAAGCGAGGGTTCAAAGTGTACCGTTTTTAATTTTTTCGGACTCAACGGATTGCTCTCGGACTGACCGTGAGCTCACCGACACTTCCCGAACCTGCTGGACCGCTCTCGGACCTAGAATGACACGCCTGGATCGATTCTAAGCAAGCTGGGCTAGTTTCCCGTGATCTGGGCTGCTCTGGGAAGCTGTCCGCGCCTTGCGCCGCAAGTAGAGCAGTCAATGGGCCGTGCTGCTAAGAAACTGGGCCGCGGAGACGCTGCTGGACCGCATGAGCACGCTGCTGAGCCGAACACGGGATGATACCGGACTGGACGCGGGCCGCGCGCGGGCTGGCTCTGGACCCCGTGCGGGCTTGAGCTGTGAGAGACTTCGGGCCGCGCGTGCTGGATTTGGGCTGTGCAGCCTGTGAGCACATTTTCCTCTCCCACTGGGCTGCGTTTTGTTGGGCGTCCTCATGGGCCTTGCGCGTTGGGCCTCCACCATCGCTGGGCTGCGGAACGCCTGGGCTTGCGTTGGGTTGCGGACTGGACCACTGCAAGCGGAATGCGTGGACGGGATCTGGACTGCTTCAGCAGGCTGGACGCGTATGAAGATCCACCAGGCAGNATATATATATATAGATTGGTTTCAATGCATCCACTTATTTAAAGTGAGGATGTGAGACTCATTTTTAGCCACAAGGTTTGGTACATCATGTGTGGCCACGATTTACTCCTTTTTTTTATTATTTTAATTATTTTAATATTATTTTGACCCATTGACTGCGGCGTTGACCGTTGACTTCTGGTGTTGATCGTTGACTTCTGATGTTGACTTTCAGCAACTGCGGCGTTGACCGTTGACTTTCGGCGTTGATCGTTGACTTCCGGTGTTGACTTCCGGCAAAATCAGTTGACTCCGGCGTTGACCGTTGACAACTAACCTTCCAACTTGGTTAGTTCTATGTAGTTGCCAGGCTAGTTCTCTGTAGTTGCTAGATTTGTTCTCTGTAGTTTCTAGGTTAGTTCTCTGTAGTTGCTAGGTTAGTTTTATGTAGTTGCTAGGTCAGTTCTTTGTAGTTGCTAGGTTAGTTCTCTGTAGTTGCTAGGTTAGTTGTCTGTAGTTGCTAGGTTAGTAGTTGCTAGGTTAGTTCTATGTAGTTGCTAGGTTAGTTCTTTGTAGTTGCTAGGTTAGTTCTCTGTAGTTGCTAGGTTAGTTCTTTGTAGTTGCAAGGTTAGTTCTCTGTAGTTGCTAAGCTAATTCTATGTAGTTGCTAGGTTAGTTCTCTATAGTTGCTAGGTTACTAGTTGCTAGGTTATCTCTCTGTAGTTGCTAGGTTAGTTTTCTGTAGTTGCTAAGTTAGTTCTCTATAGTTGCTAACTTAGTAGTTGCTAGGTTTGTAGTAGCTAGGTTAGTTCTCTGTAGTTTCTAGGTTTGTTGTCTGTAGTTGCTAAGAGCTAGTCCCATTTTAAGAGCTGAGCACATTTTAAGAGCTGGTCCCATTTGATCCAACCCCTATATATATATATATATATATATATATATATATATATATATTACGGGGTTGGACAAATATATATAGATCACTCGACAACATCAGATCCTCTGTTGTATGACCCGACATCTCATCCGATCATCTTGGTGGGCGATAGATCGGAGATATCTCTACTGAGATTATTTGGAGAAGAAGAAGAGAACACAAAAGAGAGAACAAAAGGGGTCGGTCGATTTGCTTCTCAAGTGGGGCGTGTTTCTCTTCAATCAGTCTCTTAATCCCAAGAGATGTGATGTATTTATAGGCTACAACAGGGACCCTAAGGAGGTATTAAATTGGGTTTCTCCTATTTGTATTAGACTGCAGGCCAAGCCTACCAAACCAAAATAGGAATAATCCGTACACTCCACTATAGTACTATTATTGAATAAACTCCCAATTTAATTCCCGAATTACATTCGAGTCTCTAATAATAATTACTCGATTTATCTCATTGTGTTTAAGATATAATGCTCATTAATTAATTTAATTACTGACAATTAAATTAATCTATATCTATAACCGAGACTAGTACCACTCATCACATTCTTATTATGTCGGAATAAATTCCACTGGCCAGATTTAACATAATAATCCTTCATGAGCTCATCTCGAGGACACCATCAAACTATCACACACAGTGGCCGTAAATATTCTAACAGCAAATCGTACATACAATAATATTGCCCAAAACAATAAGTATATTGATCCAGTAAATTGAATCTCACCAATGAATCAAAGTAATATTAATTGCAGGCACATGCCTGTTTATATCTTACGAATTAAAAGTACGCAGTAATTAACTGAGGTCTAGTTCATTTACCACGATCAGTATAAAACGAACTTCTCTTCTCTGGGATCCGTTCAATACACAAAATGTACGAGTGTAACTAATCAGTCAAGACCAACTATACGGTTAACACTACAACCGTTCGGATGGGGTTTTCATTTCCATCTAGGTTGTGAACCATACTTCTTGTTTCGCAAGTAACTGATAGAATGATTTTCTGTTCGCCCGATGACGACCCATTCTATCTCAGTGCAAAACAACAGAACACAGACTGTTTAATTGAACATGATTCTCATTCAAATGAGTTCAGTGTAAATACATCTAAAGCCAAGCTTCCAGTATATACACCAACAACCAAAACTTATTTAGGAATTAAAATAATATATTGTAAAAATGTATGAGTAAAGAAAACGAGAGAAATGTATTTTAGTAAGTATTAATTATTAATAATATTTGATCATATTAAATTTTCATATTCCTTCATATTAAACAAAAACTCTAAAATAACATTTATGTTATGATAGATAAAACAACCATAAAAGCCATACATTAAACACATACAAACTAATTTAAATAATCAAAATTATTTTTTTACTAATCAATATTTCATAATTGCTATAATTTTTTGCATGTGTCAATATTGCATCGTAAATACTAAATCGCTCGGCTAAGTATTAATATCAAATAAATAAAATCGTCCTTTAAATTACCGCCATTGAATCTAGTAATCGGGCAATCTCTCTCCATCATCCATATCCCCTTTCTCTCTCTGCTCTTTTAGCCTACTTCGACCCTAATTTTAGATCTCCAGCCTTCCCTAGTCGGTCGCTGGGTCATCTCGAAGGCGGCGGGGCCCGGGGTGCGCAGCCTTCACCGAAATTTCTGTACCGATGCCCCTCTTTGCGACGCTGGAGGCAGACGGCTTCCCTGGTGGTCTTTCGCCGTCAATCAGGTGCCGACTGTGTTGGGTTCGATAGTACCGTACGGGCTTTAAGCAGCGGAATTTAAATTTTTTCAAAGTAAGTATTTATCGAATAAATACAACACACGTACATACTAATTGCGAATTAACTGATCGTCATCTTTAAAACATGCATCACATACAAATTTTGATTTGTTATAATAAAGTAAATACAAATACAAATAAATAGTATTTACCGAGTAGTTCTTGAACTCCTTCAATTTAACCGAAGTGGATTGTGGGAATCGGTTCCCGGTTTGTAACGTCAACGGATTGAGGTTACTCGCTTGAGGAATCCAAGTGTCTTCCCTCTAATCGTATCCACCCTATGAAGCCCGGTTCCGACTACCTTCCTTCGCTAGTAGGAATGTCTCGGTTTTCTCGTATAGGAATATATATATATATATATATATATAAATAATTTGGGAATTTCCAAGAACACTTTCTTGAAATATATGAAGAACACTTTCTTCTCTCTTTGAATTTCTCACAAAATCACTTAGCATAATTTGCAAACATTTTGCATCTATTTATACTAAACATTTTAGCATAAAATAATCAATATTTAGTAATATTAAATAAAATCTGATTTTATTTAAAAATCATATTACTAACTATTGACTTTATATATAATAAACAATGTTAAGTAGTTCAAACAACCATCTAACCACCATTTATTATATTCATTTTATTATTTTAATCCTTAAATCATATTTAAAGATAAAAATAATAATATAATAATAAATCTTGAGAATCTATTCCAAGACTTTATTATTATATTCATTTCCCAATTTTCATCCATATTATAATAATCATATTATTATTATTTTGGATTTGAAATTTAAAATCCTATTTTAAAATTCAACTTTATTAATTTAGTAATTACTTTAATTACTAAAGTAATATCCAAAATGTAATTAATCAATCTTATTGATTAATATATTCCTTTAATTGACATCTAATCAAATTAGATATTTATCAATTAATTCTAACCATTAGAAATACAATCTTTACCTTTGTTCATAATTAGTGTGACCTTTTAGGTTCACTATTAATACTAGTAGTGGGTTTACAACACTTTGTAATTTGAGTTAAATCTTATTAACTCTTATTCAAGAATTAACCCCTTAATTCATGAACCCACATATCATGGTAACACCTAGCAAGTATCATGAATCTAGTATTAAGTGAATAGCGAGTAAACCTATTCCGATTACAACTCCATACATGTAAAATCCTTTCGACATCTAATTTCCCGATTAAGTCTTGGGTATGATTTTGTCGAAACCCAAATTGACTTAATAACTATGATTCTATTTCATGTTTATTAACCCGGTTATGAATCACTATTCATCTCTGCCTTGGCCAAGGACTTTGGATTAATAACTATGAAACACATAGGAAATTCACTTATCTTCATAAGTGTCGAATCCTTTATTGGCCACTAACAAACTTCCATACATATTAACATAATACCCAACTTATCCCTTTAAACGATAGTGCTAGCTACCAAAAGGATAAATCAAGTAGAATGTAATATGCACAAAGTTACCATTGTGCCTCAAGTCTTAGGATTAGTCATGTACTATTGTAACATGAAAATTCTTATTCGACTGAATAAATTCTTCATTAAGAATTTTCATACGGTCATGTTCAGTGAACTTGTTCTCTAACAAGCACCCACATAAATGTACTTACGTCTTACGCTAATGTTGATGGAATGCAACATTCTTGTCCAACAAGCATACAAACTATGTGCAAGTCTTTTATGGATTATTCGATATCCCATCTCGAAACATCCATCGACTTGGAACTGTATTTAAGATCACGGCTTTCAAGGTATGTTCCATGATCACCATCTCTATGCGCAACCATACCTTATAACCATAAGTGATCTAGGGATTTTATCTTAAGTGCAATTATAAGATAAATGCTTTCTCTTAAGATAAAGAAATGCCTTATTCATAATATACTTCCAATAGACTGTATTTACAAGTAGAATACGTCCAATTAGATTGGAACGCCGGGTACCCTACTCTAACAATCTCCCACTTGCCCTAGTTCCAATCACTCATGTATCTAAGACCCATCTTCTCAAGATGTCCTTCGAACACTTTCTGTGATAAGGGTTTAGTTAAGGGGTCTGCTATATTTTCTGCTGAGTCGACTCGCTCCATCACGACATCGCCTCTACCAATGATTTCTCTAATCAAATGGTATCGCCTCATAATGTGTTTGGATTTTTGATGAGATCTTGGCTCCTTTGCTTGCGCAATAGCCCCATTGTTATCACAATAAATCATTATTGGATCAACAACGGATGGTACTACACCCAACCCTTGGATAAAGTTCCTTATCCAAACAGCTTCTTTTGCAGCATCAGATGCAGCAATATATTCAGCCTCTGTCGTAGAGTCAGCAATTGTATCTTGTTTGGAACTTTTCCAACTAACTGCTGCTCCATTCAGAGTAAATAAGTATCCAGACATGGATTTATAGTCGTCTTTATCGGACTGAAAACCAGAATCAGTAAAGCCTTCTAGTTTCAGTTCTCCATTGTCGTATACCATAAAGATATCCTTAGTCCTTCGTAAGTACTTAAGAATCATCTTAACGGCTTTCCAGTGTTCTTCCCCTGGATTAGACTGATATCTGCTCGTTACACTAAGTGCATGAGCCACATCAGGTCTTGTACATAACATTGCATACATAATGCTACCAATAGCTGATGCATAAGGTATATGACTCATCCGTTCTCTTTCTTCAGGTTTCTTTGGAGACATCGTCTTAGAAAGAGAAATCCCATGACTCATTGGAATATATCCTCGTTTGGATTCTTCCATGCTAAACCGTTGTAGCACCTTATTTATGTACGTCGACTGGGATAGTCCGATCATCCGTTTAAATCTATCCCTATAGATTTTTATCCCTAGGATAAAGGATGCTTCTCCCAAGTCTTTCATGGAAAACTGTTTTGACAACCATGTCCTAGTTGACTGCAACATCCCTACATCATTCCCAATGAGTAGGATGTCATCAACATATAGAACAACAAATGTAACTGCACTCCCACTAACCTTCTTATAAACACATGGTTCATCCGGATCTTATGAAAATCAAACGTTTTGATCGTTTCATCAAACCGAATATTCCAACTCCTCGAAGCTTGTTTAAGTCCATAAATAGACCTTTGAAGTTTACAAACCATTTGTTCACTCCCATTGGATATGAAACCTTGCGGTTGTTTCATATAAATGTCTTCCTTAATATTTCCATTAAGAAAAGCAGTTTTCACATCCATTTGCCATATCTCGTAGTCATAATACGCAGCTATGACTAGCAATATCCGAATAGATTTAAGCATTGCTACTGGTGAAAAAGTTCCCTCATAATCAACACCTTGTTTTTGAGTATAACCTTTAGCAACCAGTCTTGCTTTAAAAGTATTTACTTCTCCATCTACACCACGTTTTCGCTTGTAAACCCATTTACAACCTATGGGTACAATACCCTGTGGTGGATCAACCAAAGTCCATACTTTGTTTGAATACATGGAATCTATTTCG
>BKCP01010181.1:1644402-1737664 GCA_008636005.1 Striga asiatica
TATATATATATATATATATATATATATATATATATAGGGTCGGGCTCCAGTAAGAATGGTGCTTAATGAAAGAAATAAGAATAAATCGTAGTCATTAGATGGGATGATCTAATGGCTAAAAAAAAGTCAAAATTATACCTTCATTAAGGATAATTTAGACATTAGCATAACACGTCACCACCCACATCACAATGCCATGTCACCACCCACACAAATAACACACACACAGAACACACGCATACACACACCGAACACACGCACACACACCTCAGCACATAACACATTAATACACAAACAGACCGGCACCCACACAAATAACACACACACACAACACACGCATACACACACCGAACACACGCACACACACCTCAGCACATAACACATTAACACACAAACAGACGCATATACACTCTGCACCAATGTTGTCAAAACCGAACCGGACTGGCCAGTCTAACCGGGGACCGGAGAACATACTAGTCCGGGCATATACACTCTGCACCAATGTTGTCAAAATCAGACCGGACCAGCCGGTCTAACTAGAGACCAGAGAACATACTGGTCCGGGTTGAAGTATGGGACCGTCTAGGACATATACACTCTGCACCAATGTCGTCAAAACCGAACCGGACCAGCCAGTCTAACCAGAGAACGGAGAGCATACTGGTCCGGGTTGAGGTATGGGACCGTCTAGGACACAAACCGACAGCAAATTGGTTCTGGGTTGAGGTATGGGACCGTCGAGGACAAAAACCGACAACAAACCGTTCGAACCGATTTTAAACCAGTAAAATCGACAACGGTTTAAATGGTCCAGCGGTTTGGATTTCTACTGTCCAACTGTGATCAGGTGTGCTGAAACTATGAATTAAATAGCTTATTTCTTTCCAATGTTTTTCCGATGTGGGATATTACACAACTAAATGTCTTGTGGAATTATTGGGCCGAATGATTTGGGCTTTAATGAAAAGGTAATATGATCACCTTGTTTGGGCCTGACATATATTATATATATGTAATGTGTTCAAATAAAACATTAAAACAAGAGACAAACGTGTTATTATTTGAGTGATGAGAGTGGATTCGAGATCATTGTATTTATTTGCTGTTATGTTATTGTTTTTTTTTTTCTTTTTGGTTCTTTTTGTTTTATGTTCGTGGGAGGCAACTTTTGGTTAGGAGTTAGATGTGTTATTTTTTACTTTGTATCATCTCTGCTTAGGGAATTAAGATTAATAAAAATACACATCATTATTTATATAAAAAAAACTAAAAAAAAATAAAAACATGTTTAAAAGCCTAAGTTTACTAAATAATCGGGTTTAATGCACCAAATCTCCCTGTATTATACTAAATCTGCGCGTTTCCCCCCTGTATTTTAAAAATAGGGTCAGACCCCCTTCTATTAAGGTTTTGCATGCGCGAAACACCTTAAACCGTCTAAGATGACGAAAGTGGCGTGCACGCGCGTGCTGTGCGGCTTTTTCTTCATTTTTTCACCCCAAAGTGACGGAAATTGCTGTTTTACCCTTGAATTATGTGCAAAACCTAAATATTATGAAATGTGGGCAACAAGATTCGAACCTGGATTGGAAAGGAAGGGAATGACCGCTCAAACATTAAGCCATATGGATGGATGTGTAATCTATTGAACATAAATATATCTATACATCATACTGAAATGAATTAAATAGTTTAAAAATAAATAAATAAATAAAATAAAAGGATAATAAGTCAATTTACTATAAATTAAATAATTAATAATAATAATACTATTAAATTCCAATAAATTAAATTAACTTAAAATAATGAAAAAAAGTAAATTAAAATAAAGTAAGATAAAATTTAATGTATTAGCGTGAACTAAAATTAAATAAAGTTATAATTAAATAAATTTTAAATGAGAAAAATAAAAATGAAATTAATAAATAAATAAAATTAAATTAAACTTATTAAAGAAAAATAAAGATAATAATTATATAAGATAATTAAAAATTATAATGTAAAATAAATAATAAATCAAATATCTTATTATTAAAAAATAAATCAAATAAATAAAGAACTGAAATTAATATAATATAATATAATAAAAAATATTATTTATCAAATAATTTTAATATGATTTACTCTTAATAAATATATTACTATTTAATATAAAAACAAAATGATAATTTTATTTTAATAAATTAATAATATAAATGTAAAATATATTGTAGTATAAAATTTCAATATACGTTTTAATGAATTCACATAATATAATTTGTATAAATTATATTAAATATAATTTATAATAAAATTAAATGATTAATTTATATAAATAAATTTATAATAAAATTAATTGATAAATTTAATTAAATTAAATTTGTAATACAATTAAATGGTACTTATATATATAATATATTATTAAAGTATAATTTCAAAAATAAAATATTTTTTATTAAATAGCTATATATGATTTGTATTTATTTATTTAATTATTTTTATACTATTTAATATTTTTTAAAATCTTTTATAAATATATAGATTTACTTAATTATTATATTATTTATTATTTAAGTACAATTTTTTTATATTTATTTATATTTTATTTTAATTTTTTTTCGTTTAACATAATAAGTTATCTAAATTATTTTTTTCGCTTAATTTTATATAATTTAGTTATTATATTTGAATTATCATAACTTTATATTTTAATAACTTGATTTAATTTAATTTATATATTCTAAATTTAATTTCACTTATCCATAACAATGTCGATATATATCAAACGTTCCTAGTTCTAACACTCAACCTTGAGTGGTGTAGTGGTTGCATTGCTTGTCTTGCTTCCATGAGATACCAGGTTTGAATTCTAAGGGCAGCAATTTTTTTTAATTCAATATATCGCGATATATGTATAATATTCAGAGGTATAACAGAACTTTTGAAGAAAAACTAACGCCGTTAACGGAGAAATAGAGACAAGGGAGCGTGTGCACCTGAAACCTTAATAGAAATAGAGACAAGGGAGCGTGTGCACCTGAAACCTTAATAGAATGGGGTCTGACGTAATTTTTAAAATACAGGGGGGAAACGCGCAGATTTAGTATAATACAGGGGGGTTTGGTGCATTAAACCCCTAAATAATCATTATATACTTTTACAAACCAGATTTGGTCGTACTTTTATTTTTATAAACGAGGGGGGAAATGCACATAATTTTATTTTTATTGTTTAATAGATAATACAATACTTAAAATTTGATTTAAAAATAAAAAAAAATAAATTTAAAATACAATTTTATCTATTTTCTTTATTTTGTAATTTAAATATTAATCAAAATTTAAAATATAATAAAAATTATTATCATTATTCAACATATCGACTTTATCTATTATTGAACTCTTATTTAGAGAAATGTCATTATACACTATAACATTAATTATGAACATATAAATAATTATATATTATATATATAATAAATAAAAAATTATATATTAGTTAAACATATTCGACCGGTTCGACCACTGGTCCGACCAGTGAACCATTGATACGGTAGCTTCACCTGTTCGATGACCGGTCCGGTTTTGACAACATTGCTCTGTACACACATTTCACACACAAACACACACACACGCATAGCGCTCGCCACCGGCCACTCCACACAGAATCACCGCACCGGCCACTCCACACAGAACCGCCGCATCCACCGAGTCGGCCGTCACCGCCGCCGCACGCCGACGCCCGAGAACGTCGGTGCGGTCGCCGTCCTTCTTCATCCACATATTCCCGCCTCATATTGCGCGTTGTTTCATGCCATAAATAAACTCGAACACTTACGAAATCCGTTGGACAGGCAGATTCACACCTCTTACAACCAACACAGTCCTCAGTCCTTGGCACAAGCAATTTGTTTAGCTTTACACCCGCCCTAGGGTATCATTTCTAATACATCAGTAGGCACATTATCATGGCGTACTCCACCTGTTCGAAGCGGGGCTCAAATCTAACGAGAAGGTGTTCTCCTCCAGTGACACCAAGCAGTATACCTTCTAGATCCACGAGGCGCCTGCTCCTGGAAGTCGGCAGAGGTCACACCTGGTCCCCTGGAAGTCGGCAGAGGTCACGGCGGCGCCTGCGCCTGCATCTGGAAGTCGGTGGGCCGTCCCGTGACGGCGATCAACAAGAGCGACGGTGCTTGCTGAGAAAGACTGACAGAGACGAGTCGGAGTGGCCGCGGTCGAGCCGGTGACGGCGCTGTATGTCGTCGGAGAGATCCTCATGGCTAGCTTCGCTGATGTTTGTTCCAGACAGGGTGCTGACGGGTAGTCCACTCGGCGGCAATCGACGAGATATTGTCGGTGCTTGCTGCAGGGCCGAGCCGAGATGGTCACGGTCGCCGGAGATGGCACAATTTGAGCCGACCAAAACTGTAGAATGTGATTTGGGAATTAGGGTGTGGTTTTTGCAATTAAATAACGTTGAGGGCATATTTACAATTTTATTAACTTTGATTATTTATCATTTTAGATAATGGACAAGTATATAATTTATAGTAAAAATTTCATAATGAATCTTAATGATAACTAAAGTGTACATTGATTCAAATTTTAATATTTAAATATTTAATATGTAATTACGAATATGCGATTAAAAATTACGTGTACTACAAACAGCACAATATTTATGTTTCAATTAAACGATAGAATAAAACTAATATTTTGATTTGAGATATTTCGTTAAAAAATAATTACACTTTGATTGCACATTTGTGCTAGATGAATTGCACATTAATGATTGTCGGATTGCACTATAGCGACTGACAACGATCGAACTATTTTTTCTATTTGAAATTTATATTTTGGTCTGACTAACTATTTTTACATTTAAAACCTTGATTATTTATGGGAAAATTTTGATCACGTGCACAAGCGTGCAGTTGACGGCGAGATCGGCAGCAAGGCTCCGGCGAGAAGACAATTTTGCAGAGGCACTGTCGGTGAGGCTCCGACAGGGTATATGTGAAGAGACATTTATGGGCATGATTTTGAAAATTATATGGTATTTAGGGCCCCAATTGAAATTTTAATAATTTTGATGATATTACAATTTAGCCCATTGGACCAAATCAGTGATTTATAAAAAGTTATAAACTATTATTTTTAATTATACTTGTTTATACATATTTATATAGATATATATTAATTTTCAATTAAAAATTATATAAAATATTAAATAAAAATGTTAAAATAATATACATTTTTGTAACATAACTAATAATTATTTTGAATAAATAGGTTAATACAAAAGACTAATCAAATTACCCGATCATCTCGTTCGATTTTAATTTGGAGTTGCCAAAAATAAAAAAACTACTCAAAAAAAAAAAAATCACACAATAGTTATATTAGGTTATTTTGATGTACAATTATATCTACTAAATCTAATTTTCAAAAAACACATAAGTTATATGTGATCGTATAAAGTAGTGCACTTCATATATCAAAATGTTGCACTTAATAAAACAATACGTTGCACTTTATAAAATAACACGTTGCACTTTATAAAACAACATGTTGCAATTTATCACTACACTCCATACTTAACGTTAAACAACTTCCCGCTAAAAATACCACACAACATAAATATAAAAAACGGATATACATAATATTTTAACATCAATCACATCATTTATCCATCCGAAGCATAAGCAGTACCAAAATTACATGAGTGCACTTTACACATCAACATGTTGCACTTTATAAAATAACACGTTACACTTTAGAAAACAACACGTTGCACTTTATCATGACTATTAGATTGAACAATAAAGATCAAAACCGACCGAAATCAAATTTTTTCAACCAAAACTATATAGAAATAATAAATAAACCATAAATATAATTTAATATAATATGATAATTCCGTTAACCGAACCGAATAAACCAAATAAGTATGTTAATTTTCAATTTGATTTGGGACAAAAGATTAGTCGGTTCAATCTGCACAATGCAGACCGACACCGTGCACCATAGTGATGCATAAATTGCACCTTACTAATTGTTAGATTGCATCGTATATTTCGATTACATATATACAATTTTTTAATTACAAAAGTAATATAAAATGTAAGAAAAAAATATTAAATACTAATCATGTTCTTTTATAATAAATAATATACTTTATGTCAGTTATCTCGATTTTTTATATTAACAGAAAAATTAAACCGTTTACGTCGAAACCAAACTTTTCATTTCGAATTTTAAATTTCGGTTCAATTATCATTTTTTATATTAGAAAACTCGATTATGTCAATTAGTTTTTTACGTTTTCTTTGATTTTGTTTAGATAACCAAAAAACTCTAATATTATTATTTATTATTATTATGTAAAAATATTATTATTATTTTTTATTCTGCATCTTATTCATGAATACTGTGCATTTATTTAACTTTTATTATATCACATATTGGCCCTATGTACTAAATTGTAAATATATTAAAAGTTAAAAATTGAATACAAGTCCCCTCACCATGTCTAATTCCACAAATATGACCCAATCCAAGATCTACAAATCCGTCCCAGCACCTGCTATTCATCACCGTCATTCGCCGCCGCCTCGACGGCGGCTCTCGACTCCATCAGTCTCGCCGTCGACCACTGTGTAGATGCTCACGTTCACCATGTCCGACGTTGATTCCGACACGGCGACACCATCTCCGGCTGCAATTGTAGATCTCGTCGCCGTTCAAAGACTACTCATCGTCACCGCATAATAAGCGTCCACAGCGTCCTCGACCCACCCCTGCGACCGTGGAGCTCCCAGAACACGGCAAAGAGACCACCGCTGAACAGTGGTTTCGAACAACTGTCCGCCGAACCTCGAAATTTGAACACGGAGATGTCGCGATGACGGAGGTGGCCAATTTCGTGATGATTCAGACGGCAACGACGCATTCGACGGTCAGATTCATGGCGATTCCGACAGCTACGGGAAGTGCGCGCGCGCGTGTGTGTGTGTGAACTGTGTGTGCGTGTGTGTGCTCGTGTGTGGTCTCTGTGACTGGCGGGTGACGGCGGTTGAACGACTGCCGGAGATGGCAGAGACACGGCGGAGCTGTGTAAAAGGTGTGTGTGTGTGTGTGTGTGTGAGTGATGGAGAAGATGAATGAGGGGCAGGTGTGGTGTCCGTAATTTATGTTGATATTAATTATTAATGTGTAGTGGTGGGTCCCACAATGTTGTTGGATTTGAATTAAATGTCCAAACTACCCTTAATTATTGGTCAAATACACATATTTGACCACAATATGATCAAAATTACCAGATTGTCATTAATGGTTGACCATAGTTTGACTTCATCATAACCATTAATATGATTGATCTCGTAGTTTAAATTTATTCTCATTTCTTTCACTGTTTATCATTCTCATATGATCACTTCTCTCTCTATATATATAATGGTAAAAATGCAATAATACGCGCACGCTTTAATTTATTAACAAAAGATACAAATTTAATAAACTGTGGGCTACAACGTTTTGTGCAGGCCGCCTCAGCATTTTTTTCCCGACCCACAGAGTCAAGTCAAAAGAAAAAAAGAAAAGGAGAAGACGACCCATATAATTAATTAATATCTCTCTTTTCTCCGCAACTTAATCCCTACACAAACCCCATTTTGGTCTTGTGCAGGTCTTAAAGTCGTCACTAACCAACCACAGATCACACAGTCACAGGTGAGTTACATTATCAATCAAATAAAGAAAGACTGAGAGACCAACAACCAAGGCCCGGACCTAAAGTAAAGAAAGAGGTAATTTTGTATGATAAAAATTGATTTAGTAAGAATAGGAGTTGGAAGTAGTGTTTTGTTTAATATGGTGCAACCCTGAAATTCTTTCCCATAAATGTTTGTCCATACTGCCAACCATTGGGGGCAATGTTCCGTGAGGTGGATGTTCTGCCGTCACTGGCTCTAACCCTGAACGAGAGCTGCTGACCGGCCAAAGCCGCATTTGTTTGCCAGTTTTGCCCCCAGTTTCTGCTCATTTGAATCCATCGTGTGTTGGTACCTTTTACAAAAACTTGGACAACATTCCCTGCACCGGCCACATTGGTGACGAGAACGAGGTTGAAGTACTTGAAGCCGTTGATGGTAAATCTAATGCCTCCCTTTTTCCTACATGGCACTCTGCAGAAACAAATTCATGAACAATTAATGTGATTTCATCCTCATCAGGCATCTAGACTTCTAGTAGTGTATAATTAATTAATTAATACTCCTATATATATATATATATACCTGCGGTACTGAACAGGAACAATTCCATTTTTCTCTGATGCGAGCTGGAGGAACATAGGCATGGCGAGGTCGAAATGTGGCCTGGGTGGGTTGCACCAACCCCCGTCGTCGCTGGAGAGACCATAGTTTGGTGGGCAATGGTTGGTGGCAGTTATGAAGATGGAGGTCTTCCCAACCTCGTACTGCTGCCAAGAATGTTCGGGCTCTCTTGTCTTTATCTCGAAGCACGCGCCGCAGCTTAACCCGTTATCGAAAAGGGCCATGCTCAGGGCCGCTGTGTTCACCCCATACCCCTGGCTGTACAGATTCCCGTACCCACAAGCTCCACCTGCAAATATTTAATTAAAATTATTAATTAATTGTATTTTGATTTTATTTTGGGGAAGAAAGAGGAAAACAATTAATTAAAATATAAGAAGAAGATACCCATAGTGCCGGAGGCGTCGCTGCCGCCGTAGAAGGTGGCGTGGGCAGTCATCCACTGTCCGGCGGTGTAAGCGCCGGGAATGCGGGCTTCGATTGAAATCGCCATGAGTAAAGAAGCTGCAATGAGAGCTAATAAAGCCATAATAATTTATTTAATTGTGTATGTTTTGGGACAAATGGGGTGAGGAGTGTTGCTGCTACTTATATATTGGGCAGAGCTCAGTGGCAGATGATGTAATTCCAGAGAAACTCCGCGTCTTCTGTTGACAATACGCTCTAACTACAGTCTACAGATGTGATGTGAATCAAAGCTTTTGTAAGGATTAACGTGGACTTTACGCGCTCTCCAATGGTTTTAGCTAGGATCAGTGGGGTCCAGATGTAGAGGATTTTAACAAAAGTATTATGATTACCTCTGCCAGTTGGGTTGACATAAACATTCCCTTCCTACCATGCATAATTTACGCAGTGATTGGATGCTGCACATTACCAATATATATTTAATTTTGCAATCACCTTTTTGGCTATTCACCATTCCTTTGACCACAACACAAACAACTAATTATATTGTTGGCACTTGGTACTTGACCAACCCTGGCACTTGACCAACCCTTGTTTACTAGTATTGTTTTCACCGACCACATTTTTTTTTTTTTTCAAACGATAGGTAATCTCATAGAATAACAAAGAAAATAGTGTTTGAATACAAATGGGTACAAGTCTTAAGAGAAAAATTCAAAATTAGTCCCACAGGTATAGGGGGTGACAATTTAGGTCCCGACGGAATGCAAAAAATATGAATAGTCCCACAATTTTTAAAAAATGATCAAAAGTAGGACTTTTTCGCCGGATTTACTATTTCCGGCCTAGAACGCCACGTGGCGCACACATGACTTATTTTTTTACACACTGGCAACCGACGTAGATATGAAAAAATTCAAAACTAGGGAGGTGACATTTTTGGTCCAGATGGAATGCAGAAAATTCAAAACTAGTCCCACAACTTGTAAAAAAATATGAACAAGTCGGATGCCAGCGTGTAAAACAATAAGTCACGTGTGCGGCACGTGGCGTTCCAGGCCGGAAATAGCAAATTCGGCGAAAAAGTCCTACTATTGATCATTTTTTAAAAGCTGTGGGACTGTTCATATTTTCTGCATTCCGTCGGGACTAAAATTTTCACCCCCCTATACCTGTGGGATTAGTTTTGAAATTTTCCCCAAGTCCTAAAGCCGAAGGCAATAAAACCATAGAGCACTACTTATACAAGTAGGCTAAAATATACAATCAATACACCAAAGGCAGAACAAAGTTGGATCTTCTAGTGAGCAGATAAATCTAAAACAGGATACAAACAAGAGAACCAAACCACTGAACTACAAAGTAGACCTAGTAGGAGCTCATTGCTTGCTGGAACATCATGTGCACTTGACCTTGGTTTCTTTCCATTCACCCAAAGCACCTTTGACAATGCTGTTCTCGGGCCTCTATTTTTTTTTCTCAAAAACCCAAAGGTTTCGAGACTTCCAAAGCCACCATAGTATGTAAGTTGTGAGTTCTATTCTGTCTTCAGTAGCTTTGGACTTGTCTACGTAGCAGATTGTTCCCCACCAGTCTCTGAATTGATAGCTATCCACTTCAATTCCATCCCAGCTAACTAGTGCCATCTTCCATACCTTTCTTGCTCTGGAGCATGTGAGAAAAGTCTGCTCAACAGTTTTTGTAGCTTCCCCACAGCAGGGGCAAGTTGCATCAACATCCACTCCTCTTCTTTTTAGGTTCAGATTCACAGGCATGGAGTTAGTGTAGCATTTTCCATAGAGAGTGTTTTAATTTGCCTTTGGTTCTAAACTTCGACTTCTATGTCTGATTTGTTGATTCCTGATTGCTGTGTTGCTTCCTTCTGCAATGTCAAGAGAGTGTAATTTTTTGAGGAGCAGAAAAGCATAGGATGATGAGACTGAGAATCTGCCTTGAGTGCCAATGCTCCATCTCCATCTGTCAGCTAAAAGAGAATCTGCCTTGTGTTTATCTTCACCGACCACATTGATATTATATTTTTACTTCATATGGTAAACTATACAAACAATTAGACCTCGAATCACCTGAGGACAACTTGTTTGTTACGTTTTTGTCGTGTTTTTTGTGTCATAATTGTATATTTTTAGGTTTGTTCTAGAGTTGACCGGTCCATTTTGTTATGTTTTGTGTATTTTTTCTCTCGTCTTGTGTTCTTATGGTTCGGTGTATTTTCTTGACTTTTTTGTGTTGACTGGGTCCATTATGCAAAGCTAGGGAAGAATAGTCATCCGAGTCCTTGTCGAGCCATCACGAGATTTTTCTGAGCCATTATCGGGACCGTCCGAGTCGTGCTAAGAGAGAAAGTCGAGGCCCGAGGCAGCAACGCTTACTCGCCCTGAGCAAAGACCCGCACATGACAGCGCCTGCTAGCGCCCACGCCCAACGTCCTACGCGGGCCCGCGCATCTTCCAACACTCTCGATCGAGGCAGCATCCTGCGAGCATAAACATGTGTCAGCCGCGGAACTCGCGACCCAACATGCCTGTTTGCGACCTCGCGAGTCCGGGACGAGAAGATCCAACACTCGCAACGCGAATCCTAGTTCGTGGCATCGTTAGTTCAAATGTTGAGATGACCCCAGCAGTCACGAAGTGACTTGGCACCCACGACCTTGCGAGTTCTCGCCCGTGCGCACTAGTGCCACTCGCGACCCAAGCATCCATACGCGGGGTCACGAGTCCCAAACTATGCCGAGTAATCACTTGGAAACCGAGGCAGCCCTGCGACCTTGCGAGTTCATTCTGTGCTAGCACCAACACCCACGAACCGGACCAAATTTCTTGACCTTGCGAGTGCATTTCATTAAATGTGTATTTTTAGTGCGCGTTTTTGTTGTACAGTATAAATACATTTGCTCCCTTTGTGTGGGAGCATCTAGACTTCTTTTATTTATTTTTATTTTTTGGGAATTGCTCTCTTTTTATTATTTTCTTTTTAGACCAAACTTGGGAGGTTCTACCCATACTTTTCCGGTGACTTTTTTCGGTTATGCTTGTTTTTAGTAAAGTCTCGATCTTTTCACGTCTACTTCGCTCGAGAGTGCATAGGGAAGTAAGTACCTAGGTTTAGGACTTATTATCTAGTTTATTGCTCTATTTTTGCTTAGTTAGTGTTAAAAAGTAAAAGCAATTTCTTGTTGGAATATCGTGTTGAGTTCGTTTCTAGTTAAGTTCCGACCTTTTCGTATATATTGCGCTCGGGAATGCATAGGGAAGTAAGGACCTAGTGTTAGGACTTATTATCTTGTTGATTGTTTTATTTTTGCGCACTTAGGTTTAAGAGGTAAAATTAGTTTCTCGTTCGTAATTTTTATGTTGATCTCAATTCTAGGTAAAAATGCTAACTTTTGTTTTATCTAGCTTATTGAATGTGACTGGTTGATTAAAGTTTGTATCTTTTGAGAGAAAAATTGAGACTTTGGTCAAAGTTTCGGTTATTTCGAAATCATTTGTTCGCTTTAGTTTTACTTGCCTGAGATATTGCTTGTTTCTCTTTGTTTGAGTCTTTTCTCGAGTTTGAACACTCTGTTGCAGATGAAGTCTAGAATTTTCTCCCAAGCTCTCATCTTTCATTAATTGCTTTCATTGCTTAGCCTAATCTAGTGCAAAAATCAATCCCTCAATCGTGCTTAGAATGTTTAGGACCTTATTTTCCCTTTTTGTGCTCAGAATAGTCTTCCTTTCAGAGACGACCCGAGTGAGACCCTTCGATAGTACTCGATTAAAAACAAGTTAACAAATGACGCCGTTGTCGGGAAAGACAAGTAATATGCCAAGTTTACTTATTAGTTGTCTCTCGTTCCCATGTTTCTCTTGATTCTTATGCTATTTGCTTAATTTATGTGTTCTCTTGCTTTCTCTTGTTTTTAGTAGTTAGTTTGTGTTTGATCTTGCGATTGGACTCTTCTTTCCAATTGGTGCCTTCGCGGGTATAGTTGTTTGTTTGTGTGTATGCGAGGTAGACGAAGGCGTGATACTCGAGAAGAGACATCACCGTTTGAAATCAACGAAGAGCCACAGATAGATGAGACTTGGCCCGAGTCAGAAACAATGGCGGACCAAGGAGAACAATTACAAACACCTCATCTGAATATGAGGCACTTTGCTCGGCCAGTCACAGGCGACAACACCTCATGCCTCATGCTCGGAGAGACAGCCTGAAATTACAATTTGAAGACCATCCATCTCAATCAATTACCTCTGTCTATGGCCTTCCTCAGGAGGACGTAGTGAATTTCATCTGGGAATTTTATTCTATAGTCAATACCTTTCCTCTACAAGACCTTCTCGAGAACTAACTCCGAATGCGATGTTTCCCATACACTTTGAAGGATCGAGCGAAGACTTGGTTCATGACCCTTCTCCCGAACTCTCTTACTAATTAGGAGGCGGTGTATGAGAAGTTCATGGCGAAGTATTACTCCTACCAAAAGTTGACGGACCTTAGGGCCCAAATGGTGAGCTTTAGCCAAGTGCCGGGAAAGACTTTCCATAAGGCGTGGGAGTATTTTAAAGGTTATCAACTTCAATGTCCACATCATCACTTTTGTCTCGGGGTCTTGAACCAATTCCTCTATGATGGTCTTCCTCAAACGCTTCAATACATGGTGGATCACGTGGCCAGAGGAGATATAGGTAGCCACACGAAGGAGGAGATTTATGATTTATATGAGATGCTAAGTGAAATTCTCAAAAGAAGAGCGTCCGAAACGGATTCCCGTGAATGAAGCTGCTCTTTCATCCGACTCTTAAACAAATGATGCGGCCTTGGCCAAATTGGTTTCGTTGTAAGAAGAGCTCAAATACCTTTGCCTAAGAAATGCAACGTCGCCTCAAGTAGCAATGGCGGAGGTATGTGGAAGTTGTGGCGATGTAGGCCATGGAACTCGAGAGTGTCCGAGGTATATGGAGTCGAGTTATGATCCAAGTTTCGAAGGGGTCCCATTTGATGTCAATGTCATGCAAGGGTATGCTCCCTGGGTCCAAAACGATCCTTATTTGAATACTTACAACCCCGGATGAAGGAATCACTTGAATTTCTCGTGGAGGGACCCAAAGGTGAATTATGCGCTGCAACCGGCACCTCCTCAAGATTATGCCCCGCCTCAAGCTTTTGCATCTAATCAAAATCGGGCAATCCAACTGAGGACTGAGTTCCAAGGCTACCAACTGAGGCCCGAAGTTCAAGGTTATCAACAAAGGCGTGGAGGGTTCATGTAACACCCGCTTACTTTTCTTTAAAAAACACTCAGTTTCAGAAATAATTTGAATTTTTCTTTCAAAAACATTTTTCTCGGGCATTACTCAGAACACTTTCTTTTTGCAACTGCTTTTCTTAACTTAAGTTACTACTCATGTTCTTTAATGAAAGCACTTCAACCATAATGAGACATAATAAACTTTTCAAAATCCAATGTTTTCAGAACTCACAGTCATCGTCTCAATATCAACTAATCCGAAAATAGTATAAGTTCGGAAAAAGTCTACAAAAGCAAAATTAAGCAAATAACATAAATGTTTGACCACCACCGGCTCCTCGTGTCCGCCACCAGCTGCTCAGCCTGAAAAAGATAATGTATGGGGGTGAGCAAGCAACAAGTTCACCGTGGGAAATATATGCAATATATTAAGTATAATAACAGATAATGTACTTGCAGCATGAACATAAATCATAATCATCACATCACATTCTTCTCCATCCATTCCATCCGACTCATGTGTACACATCTTAGACCGTCGAGGGTCGAAATTGCAGTCAACGACGGGAGCATAATGCCAAAGGTCAATGTACTCAACGACACTGCCTCTCATTAGGCAAATGGAGATTGCCTTTCATTAGGCACCGTCGAAGGCCGAAACCGCACTCAACGACGTGAATGCTTTGTCGAAGGTCGAAACCTAACCCAACGACAGGTTCACATGGTTCTCATACATACCTTAATTTGGCATCATGCGATTATAAAGAATTAAGGCATAGTAAATTAGGGACACCCACCTTAACTGCTGATGACGATGAAGAATGAATACACGTGAAATAGCGTAAGGACTCAACTTCTCTTAATCTACAAATCATGAAATTAATTATTATTATTATTATTATTAAAAGTTTCGATTGAGGTTGATTAAGCCACACAACAAATAAGGCAAACAAAACAAGTAAAGCACATAAAACAAGTAATTTAGACAAACAAAGGCAGATAAGACAAATAAAACTTCTACCAACTTTTTTTGGCTTTTCTAGACTTGTCTAGAATTCTTGGATAAATCCTAAGGTTTAAAGAAAATAATATTTTTCACTGAATTGGACTGGTGGTTCGCGCCTGATCATAACCGTTTCAATTCGCTCGCTGCTCGGGTCGAACTTGCTGCGGCTACTTGGCTCAAGTCCACTGCACTATGCGCGCTCACAGATGCACGACTACAGGCTTAGGCGCGCCCTTGGGTGCGCACGGTCACTAGAGAGTACTAGGACGCGGGCACAGGCGCAGTTAGGCTGTAGGACGCGCACAGGCTGCTGGCAACGGGCGCACGGGCGCTGGGGAGTGGCACGCGGGCGATGAGTTGTGGCATGGCATGCGGAACTTTGCGGTGATGGCACACGGTCGCTGCAATGCAATGCGCGCGCGCAGGTGCAGAGATGAGGGCGCACGGGCGTGGAGTACTACGAGGTCTTGCGCTCGTCTGCAGCACACGTGTAACGCCCCGAATATTTTTACTATTTATAGAGCTCGACTTTGTTTCCATAAATAACAAGTTTCCTTATTTGATGAATTTATCTAATATTATTTGCATTAAATCGAGTATTAAGTTTTAAGTCTAATCCATGGAGAATTTATTCGATTTTCAATTTTAAAAAATTGAATTTATTTAGCCCAAGTATCAGTTTTATTATTCAGATAAAACCGAGCTTGGAAAAATTAAAATTTTATTTAAGTCTGATCGAAGCCCGAACGAGCTTAATCTCGACCCAATTGTTTTTCGAGCAAGTCTATACCTTGCGACCCATATTATTTTTCTGCCCAAATAGCAATAAATCGGCCCATTCCAAGTCGAGCCTAATTTTTTGGGCCCATTTAATTGTGCCCAATCCATTCGGCCCAATCAATTATTTTAGTCTAGGTCCCGTTGAAATTTACCTAGCCCGAATATTTAATTTTTATTAAGCCCGTCTAGCATTTTGATAGGCCCGAACTAGACGTGGCCATTCAACGGGTCCGGGCCCGGCCCGCCGGGTCGACGGTCCGCTTGGACGAGGCCCGGTCCCGGACCGAAAAAGGGGGCGGTCCGGGACCGGTTCTGAGCCCGGACCCGCCGGTTTTCCGCCGGTTCCGGCGGTTCGTGGTTTTTTTTTTTGGTAAATAAAAAATATGTTGAGATGTATTACCGTTTTTGATTGATCGGCGATTTCGCCGGTATAGTGTTATTTTGTAGGACTTGCGAAATTCAATTTTACTATGTTAGTTAAACAATATCTTGATTTTCATCAACGTCATCATGCAATCCGACTCCAATACACAGTCTCGAGTAATATATCCGTTCTTTTTGTTAATGGCCTCAAGCATGTTACTTAACGGAAGCTGTCCAAGTTATTATCGTTGGCGTACAAGATGTTGATACTATTATCCCACAATTCAATAAGGGTACATACCTTTTCACGCATCACTTGTATTGTTGGATAATGCTATCAGACTAATGTTAAATATTGATGACTCAACTGCAACTTTATCATTACATTATTTTGCATTCCTCTCCTCGACGTTAATTAAGAATTCAAAAAATAACTAAATATGTATAAACGTTCTATTGTTTGTGCTATAGCAGGCGAAATTTAGAATTGAAAGCATAATACATAATAAAGAATATTGACGTAACATCACAATTCCCTTTTGTTGTTAATGTTTTTGAGTTAATATTTGAACTTTAGAAGATGAACTCAAAACATTAACTTCATTTAGGACAATGATATCAGGTCAATATTCTCCATTACATATTATGCTGTCAATGCTAGATTACGCCGGCTATAACACAAACAACAGAACGCTTATACAGACTTAGTTATCTTTTGAATACGCACTCAATGTCGAGAAAAGGGATGCAAAATAATATTATGGTAAACTTGCAATTGAGTCATCAACATTTGACATTAGTTTTATATCATTATCCAACGGTACCAGTTATGCGTGAAAAGGTATGTACCCGTATGGGACTGTGGGATAATAGTATCAACATCTTGCACACCAAAGATGATAACTTGGACAACATCTATTAAGTAACATGCTTGAGGATACTAACAAAAAGAACGGATATATTACTCCAGACTATGTATTGGAGTCGGATTGCATGATGACGTTGATGAAACTAAAGATATTGTTGAATTAACATATGTATTTGAGAAAGATGTTTTATAACGGAAACTCAAGATACTGTTGAATTAACATATGTATTTAAAGTTGATAAAAAAATGGATTTGAGCTTAATTGACATTTAATAAGTATAGTATATCATATGTCAATTAAGGTGCCTACGTACCCCTTATATTGGGAATCAAAGTCCACGTAGTTCTTTTAAGTTTCAATATTAGGCATTCGTTTTTTAAGGTCGTGATTCGTTGTGGATTTCAGTTCTAAGAAATTCGAAAAGTTTATCACTTAGAGTTTAAAGCAATAACATCAATTAAACCAATTATGCCACGCACACATTCTTTCATGGTGGATGCTGTTTCTGACTCTCTCATACGCCTACAATACAACAATATAGAGATAGTATACACAAACAAACTTCAAGTATTGAAGAATTTGTATGTCGGCCTGTGTCATAGAACTCTAACTGCTATATTGTAGACGTATGCGAGAGTGAGAAGCAGGATCCACAATGGGAGAATGTGGACGTGGCATAATCGATGTAATTGATGTTATTGTTTAAATTTGTGAAAGATGTTTTATAACGGAGACAATCGCAGTTGGCGTCGTTTGCGGGGTTCTTAAATGTTCAACAATCATTCAACACTACAAGAAAGCTACATCCTTTTCCACACACAATAAAAATATTGGATTATTGTATCAATAATTTGATACAATAATCCAATAGTTTTAGTGGTGTGTGAAAAAGACTGCAGCTTCCTTGCGGTGTTGGAAGATTGTTAAACATTAAGAATCCTGTAAACGACGCCAACTGCGATTGTCTCCGTTATAGAACATCCTTCTACTGATGTAATTTAACTTATTTTAATTGATAATTTAACCTAAGGATTAAGGTGCCTACGTATTAGTGGTGTGTCAAAAAGTCCAAGTACTTTTTGTTAATTTCTTTCAGCTCAAGAAATTCAAAGAATTGACCAAATAATGATCAAAGCAATAACATCAATTATGCCAATGATGCCACGCACACAATCTCCGTTGTGGAAGTGGCGTCGCACTCTCTAATACGTCTACAATACAACAACGGAGATTGTGGGCGGGGCAAAATTGGAATAATTGATATTATTGTCTGAATTTCTGAACAATGTTTTCTAGAGGCAAATTAATTCTTGTTAAGTTAAGATACTGCGATTGTTTTCATTATAGAACATCCTTCTATTGATGTAATTTAACTTATTTTAATTGATATTTTGACTTGTAAAAAAGTCCAAGTATTTTTTTTTTAATTTACTTACAGCTCAAGAAATTCCAAAAATTGACCAAATAATGATCAAAGCAATAACATCAATTACGCCAATAATGTCATGCACACAATCTCCGTTGTGGAACCTGCGTCGCACTCTCTAATACTGTAATACGTCTACAATACAACAATGGAGATTGTGGGCGGGACATTATTGAAATAATTGATATTATTGCCTGAATTTTTGAACAATGTTTTCTAGAGGCAAATTAATTCTTGTTACGTTTAGATATTTTAAAGTTGATAAAAAAAAAAAAAAAAAATCGGACTTGAGCTTAATTGACATTTATTAATTTAAAATATCATATAACTTGAACTTTTTTTTTTGTTTTGGAAAAAAAATGATATTTTAACTTATAAATGTCAATTAAGTTACCTACGTATCCCTTATATTGGGAATCAAAGTCCACGTAGTTCTTTCGATTTACTTACCTGTACACGAGTGGTTGTCTCTAATAATCATACTCGTCATCTCCTATTCCGGTTCCACCACTCGTCGTACTCGTAAAATCGGATGCGTCATCGTCGTCGTCTGCTTCTTCATCTATGTACATAGTCGTTTGCATCCTTCGTTCGGCCTTTTTCCAATCCATCAACAGCATTTGTGCTTGTAGATTTTCGGGCGACAGCCTCGATCGTCGTGCGTCGAGCATATAACCTCCCTCGCTGAAGGCTTGTTCGACCGCAACTGTAGATGCTGGGATGGCGAAAATCTCTTTGGCCATCAAGCAAGGAATAGGATATATGCCTTGCATTCTCGACCACCAGTCCAAGACATCGAAATTTAGTGGTGGACTTGGTTCACGAGCAATCGTAAGTATCAAATTCGACGTTAGGTAGTGATCAATCTCATAGTATCCAGTTCCCTTTGCCCTTTCAGCGCCAACATTCTTGTAGGGATTTAATGATGCCCACCACTCCTGAAGGTTCGAAGCACCTACTTGACTACCGCCGTAAGGAGAAGACCCGTTGCTGTTGCCCCCGCCGCCACGAACAAATGTGCTGGGAGGTTCGCCTTGTGCGATCGCTGTTTCCCTAAACATGTCATACAACAAATTTTTTGCTTGCTCGACGAGCAGCAGTACGTTAGGTTTTTGACTGTATGTCGGGACATCAGTCGGGATTGGGAGTTCATACATATAATTATAGTAAATGTTAAGCTGCTCTACCAAGCGAGCTTCACGTACCGAAGGATCTAACAAACATGCAACTAAATGTGTATCAGGAATGAAATAATAATATTTTAACCATTTCTTTAACATTTCCTCAACTAAATAACCATATTTATTAAAATTCAAGTCGTAAAGATCCTTGAAAGCCCACATTATGGCTGTAGCTTGACTTAACACAAGCTGAGCAGTAGGATAGTAAACACCTGAAAGCATGTTGTAGCATTTTGAAATGTTTCTAAAAATTGAATAAGTGCATTACAGTTCTCCCAATCTCTTGTTGACACTCAGACATCACAGTCCTTACGGTTTGAATGGTTAAAAAAATTCTGCAATTGTGTCATAAAAGGAACCGTGTCACTCAACATTTTAAATGTTGAGTTCCACCGGTTAGCAACATCGGGTTGAAATTTTTTAGGTTTCACCCCTTGATCTTTACAAAAACGTCCCCATGCTTTCATTTCATGGGGACATTTATGTAAATAATTAACAACGTCCCTAATTGGCGTGACCGAATCTTTAAAAGCATGATAACCAGCTTGTACACAGAGATTTAAGACATGACATATACAACGAATATGAAAAAATCTTCCGCCGCAAATTGGAGTGCAAATATCGGTAAGTTCACGTATACATGCAGTATTTGCAGTAGCATTATCAAACGAAATGGAAAACACTTTTTGACCTATTTGATATTTATCCAAAATTTTTGAAATTAAACGAGCAATATTAGAAGTAGTGTGTCGTTCATGAAATGCAACATAAGCAATTAAACGTTTTTGTAAACTCCAATTTTCATCTATCCAATGACAAGTAATTCCCAAAAGGAATTTTTTTTGCCAATGATCAGACCAGATATCAGCACAAATGGATACTCTATGATTTAAGATTTAAAAGTTTCTTGCAAAATTACTTTTTTTTCCGCCACTATTTTTCGAATATCGCGAGTAAGAGTAGTACGTGGAACCCGGTGGGCAGCCGGATTCAAAGCCATTTGAGCAAAATGTTTATATAAATCACTATCACCAAAGCTAAACAGAAGAGATGAAGCAGAAACAAATTCAGCTAAATGGCGTCGATGATTATCATGTGAGTACTGAAATAAAGATGGCGTACCTGTACCAATCGTGGCAGATGCAGCGCTACTACTCGGGAGTTGCGTCTGTGCCCTGTCAATTCCCAATTTTGTCGGATGATTCCTCTCTAAGTGTCGTTTCAACGATCCGTACCCGTCGCCTTTTTTGAAATGGTACTGCTTCTTCTCGTTCGTCGGGCAGTAGTTGCAAACAGCATAAAAGTGATTCTCACCTCTTGTCGGATTGGCCACCTTCGTGTAATGTTGTTTGAATATGGCAGATGTCGGTCTGGCACGGGCGGAGACAGAGGCCGGGTGGCCCGGGTCCGGGACCTCCGGGTCCAGCTGTTGCTGCTGCGTCGATTGTTGAACCTCCGGCGGGGACTCTACAAATATATCATCGAAATGGTCGTGATACGGCTGCTGTTGCTCTTGTTGCTCAGGCTGAATTGAGCCAAACATTCGCTCGATTGTCGTCTCATCAATGTCATCGGCGACACCGGGAATATCCACATGTATCGATGGACTCGCAAATTCCGGCAATGGAGGTCTCGACGAAGACGTGCCGGTGCCGATATTTCTACGTTTCTGTTCGAAATTTGAACCACGACCACCACGAGAGCTTGACATTTTATAATTTAAAGAATAAAAAATAAATGGGGCAAAATTATATAGAATATGATGAAATAAAAATAAATGGGGAGATGTGGTGTTTTTTTTATTTTTGGATTTTTATTATTTTTTTTGATTTTTTTTTTGGAAACCGAACACAAAACTAAAAACCGATCACTAAAAACCGAGTGAGAAGAATATAGAGTAAGAGAGAGACTAGAATAGAGAAGACCGAACCGCGGCCCTTGCGGTTCGGTCCTACAGACCGGCCCCTATATGGCCGGTTACGGGCCGGTCCAGGCCGGTTCGGTGTCGGTTTCCGGTCCGGGCTGCGGGCCGGTTCGGCCCGTGGCCATGTCTAGCACGAACATTTAATTTCTAAGCCTAGTCAATGTTCGGTCAAAGCCCAATTTTAAGTCCAATCTCCAAAAAAACCCTAAGTTCCCTCACTACTATATATATCTCATCTCCCAACACAACTTCATGTTCTTCAATTTGTCCACCACAAACACAAACCTAGATCTACTAAACATCATCTTCCTTAGCACCTCCATAGCAAATTCGGCCACCTTTCCCTTTTTCGGCGAGCCGTGCCCATTTTCTGTCGAACCCACGCCGGCAGCTCGAGCCCAGGTCCAGCCGTCCCAACACAGCTCGGTTTCAGCCCGCCCAGCCAGTTCGCGTCTGTTTCCCAGTAGGTCCAGGCGCACGCACGCAGCTCAGTCCCAGCATGTCCAGGTGCACGCCCGCGCTCGTCACCAGCAGATCCTGCACGCCCGCGCTCGTCACCGACAGATCCCGCATGCCGCGTCCATATGCACGTTCATGCCCTACTCTCCAACCATGGCGTGCTTCCTAGATCTCACGTCTGTACCGTGCGTGTGTTTGCCCAGCACAACAGATCCACAGCTCGTGTCATTTTTCACAGTGCCTCCATCTTTCGATTTTTTATTTGAGCCCCCTTTGAAGTATAATGGCTGAACCTTTACTCCATGATTTTAGACATGAATTATAATATATTTTAGAAATGAGAAATGATGAATTTGAGTGAGATATGATTTTATCTAGATTTATTGATTTTAGTGGCTAAATATTCGTATTAAATTGGGTACTGATCCAGAAAGTGTGATTCCAACTCTGTAAATCTTGATAAAGTATCTTGAAGCAATGGTTTAAATTTGGTGAATTTTGGAGTTTTGTGTATTTGGTCGTATAATGCTTGATTTTAGTTGACTGAGTTATAGGTTGTATTTGGATGTGATATTTTAACCAAAACTCATGTATGTGTGAAGGACGTTGTGGTTTAAATTTTGTGTTTTTTATAGATCGTATGATATACTTTAAAAATCAGGAGTTTAGCCTTGATTTGTGTTATTTTTAGATATTATTCCGGTTGTGATTTAGTTGCAGTTGTTAAATGTAAATTATTTATAAATCACATAGAACTTAGGGTAAACATTTCGGCTTAAAACGAGATAGGTTGTTAAGAGAACGAGAACCCTAGTTTTATCCAATTTCGAAAACCGGGTAATTTTTAGATCCGAGCATAATCGCCCGAACCGTAGTATCGTATAAATATCTGTAGATATCGTAGGATTATAAATGAGTCCTTGGGTGTCGGGATGTGGTCGATCGGCCAGTTAGTCGCTGACGGGACCATAACCGAGCCTAAGAAGACTACCGAGGCCGTGTGCCTCGTAGGAAGCGTAATTAACCAATCGACGTGCATTGACACGTATCCTCAACGCGTATCGTCATCCCGCACACGTGTCCCACTCTATTCTCATTGTTGGATCCGAACCACCAAGTGTGTTCCCGTTCACCGAGTCTAACCGAACCGCGCCCCTGCGCTCTGCCCAACTCCCGTTCGTCCGTCTGACCTACTGTCAACGCGTCATTTTTCATTAGTCGTGGTCCAAGAACTCCCCTGTGTCAGTGACAGTGGCACCAATTAAATCTCGTGCGTCGGCAAAGCCGTGTCAGCCGTGTTCCTGCGTGCCCGTGAGTTGCTATGCCGAACTCAAACCACGGTTAAGCCGAGTTGCACATAGTCAAGCGAGTAACACGTCAGTTTCGAGCGAGCCGCCAGTCCAGTCCAGTCAAACCAATTCGGGCAGTCGGGACAGTTAAAAAAGAATCCCAGTTCAGCCGAATCAGTCAGGGCAGTCCGGACGGTTCGCAAGTTTAGTTGATGTAGTGCCCCGTTTATTTGTGGATTATTTGAGTAATATTATTATTATTTTTATTGTTATTATTATTATTGTTATTGTTATTTTTGTGATAATATTTATATTTATTTCTTTTGAATGCGATAATATTTATTAATTGTCAAATGTGATTAAATGCTAAATGTGTAATTGTCTAATTGATTTTGTTGTGATATATTTAATTGTTAATGTGTATTTAAAAATATGAAAAATATATATATATTGTTCGGTTTATTTTTATCGCGTATTTGCATTCAAAATCGAGCCCGAGAATTTTCGATGGAGCCGAAATTGGGCCCGAAAATGTCCGTTTAAATTTTAATCGAGCCTGTGAGCCGATTTGATGTCGCAACCGGCCCAACCGGCCCAAAACCAATTTGACCCAACTTCTCGGGCCCGGCCCGACAGTTTTTCTTTTTCTTTTTGGGCGTGAGTTTTTGTATGTCTTGTTCAACAAGGCTTTAAACCTAATAGCATGTATATATATATATATATATATATGTGCCCCCCTTGAGATCAAACCATCGCAGCTTTTATTTTTCTTCGACCATCGTCCTCTCCCTTCTTTGTTCACGTCGAGCAGCAGAAAAAGAAAAAAAATCGATCGCGACCGTGTTTTCCCCTCACCTTCTCGCTGTGACTTATCGTCCCGCATCATCGTCATCATCACCGATCATCACCTTCACCCTCGGAACCACCTCGAGCAGCGACGCCTTCATCACCACCAGCGAGCCCTTCTCTCTCAGCTCACGACCAGCAGCAGTCCGGCAAGCCCCGACGACGTGCCTTTTCCCTTCGTGAGCTTCTAACGCCGACGAGAACCCTTCCACCTGCAACTTCCGGCGACCTGCTTCTCTACGAAGCTTTTTTCGGCGAGATTCTTCCCCCGCAGCAGCACCTTTGACGGCTCGCCTCGGCCATCGCAGCAACTCCGCAACCGAGAAGGACCACCCCAGCTCTCTCCTCGGCGAGCCGCGCGAAGCCGTCGAGCCCCGTCGAGCCCGTTCGCATTCGTGACGCTTTTTCGAGTTATTCCCGAGAACGGTACCTCGTCGTTTTTCCGTCTCGTTGTTTATTGTCGTGAAGGGCTCGTTGATCAATGATATATATGTGTGAAGTTCTTTATGTGAATATGTGCGTTTATATATATTTTTATGATTTTATGTGCTCGTATGTTCGGGACCTCTTCGATTTTCTCAAGAATCGAACGAGACCTCGAAAGTCATGTAAGTCGGTGGATATTGAAACAATGTCGAGCCCTTGGTCATATGAAAAGGCCTTGGACGAGAAATTTTATGTTGTGAATTAATTTCTAAGTTGTCGAGCATTTGAATCGCTGTTTTGGTGTTTGAATTTTTAAAAGTCGCATACTGATCGGAATGACTTGAAATTTTGAGGGATATGTTATCTGTTCATTGCCAGCCTTGTGTAACAATGTCGTAATGTTTAGAGGCCTGTAGCTATTTTTAATAATTAAAATGTAAATCTGAGCAGAATAGTATTAAATGCATAAAAAATTCATTCGTGAATCAAATGAGCTGGAATTCGAGTATATCATGCCTCTGTGACTTTTATATGTTGTGTTTAATTGTTAGAAATTTTAGACTTGATTTGATGTGGCTAATAATTTATTTATCGAATCTGCTGAAGCGTTGTTTGAATTTTTATAAATTTGTTACTTCATGAAAAATTCTGAAATTTTACTGAGAAGCCTATTTTATGTGTTGAATCATGTGTTTAAAAGATGGGAAGTTTTGAAGTCCATTTTGATTCAGTTTTGATTTAAATTTGATAAATTGATGATGCTCGTGTGAATTTTTAAAAACAGTAGCAGTCAACATTTAGGGCTGAGATTTTTATACATGGACTTTAGGATGGTGTATGTGGTTGTGTAAAATTTTCAAGTTCTGGTTCATTCATTAAGTTCAAGTATGAATTGATGATCCTTTTTTGTCGATATCTTGTTCGAATTTTATAAAATAGTGTATTTCGAGTTTGAAGCTGAAAATTTTTGGTTTTACATGTTTCTGGGAGATGTAATTTGTGTAAATTTTCAGAGCCTAAGTCATAGGGTTCTTGACCATTTATATTTCATGCGATTAATGATTTCTATTTTTCGAACCATGATTTTTATATAAAAATTTGGAATCGATTTGCTTTTCGTTTTGATGTGAGTTTGACTTGGTCAATCCTTGGATGGATTTATGTGAATTCCATTATGTGGTTTGGTCGAGTTTAGTGCCGAGTCTTAGTGTTCCAACATCCACAGGACTTCACGAACTACTTAGTCGAAACAAGTTCGACTAGGTCTGTCTTGTGATATCCGATTTAAGTCAAGATAGATATTGATTGTAGGATCTTGACATAATGTAGGTGTCTAGAGGTGTTGACCTCGCCTCATTTCAGAATTTGTGATTCTGTGAACTGTTGCTGCTATCAGGTGGGTACATTTATGATGTATTCCATAATTATCGCACTTATTATTTTGTGTAATGTTTCTTTGAAAATTTTTGTATGCATGAGAACTCTAGTCTAAGTGTCCCGAACGCTAGTGCCTTGATGAATGCGAAAGCAGTAGGAGGTCGCCTGCCCGTTGTATTCGGGAGGGACGCCCCATGCCGTCGTATCCGGAAGGGGAAAAACATCTCTGCTGTCTCCTGGAAAGGATCCTGCGAACCGTTGTACCCGGGGGTGGGAAATTTTCCAGTTACAGCCATGCCGTTGTATCCGGAATGTTGTTGTATGTACATAGGAGGTTTGCGATAGGGCCGGGTAGGGGGTTTAGGCTATGAATTCTATGCATACAGATACTGATATTGGCTTACTGTGATACTGCTTTTTAAAATAATTATACGAGATAACTGTGCGATAATGGTGAGCTAGTTGGTTGCTCACCCCCCATTATTTTTCTTGTTGTCTTCTCTCTTCCTTTGTTCTAGGTTGAGACGAGCTGGAGGCGGTGGCGTAGGACGAGCGAGATGGTGGTCATTATGTGTTGAAAACCCTATGCTTCCGTATAAACTTGATATTTATTTATTTGCCATTATGTCTTGGATTATTTACCGCTTTCACTTTTCGAACTATGTTTAAGTTGGTTGAAGCTTGAATAATACTAGACCTTTTGGAATGGTTTTTGAGACTTATGTTTTATGGGATTTGCTATATCGTTAGCTCAAGCATGTGTAGGTTCCTTTAATTGTTGGATGTATGTTGTTTGTTGTTGTTAGTAAGTAGCGCCCGTTTCTCGATGAAGGTTTTAACTTGGATTTTTTTTTTTTAAAAAAAAAAACTCTGATTTTTCATGAATTAATTCGATAAATTCTTTATAATAAAACGGGGCGTTACAGTTTGGTATCAGAGCCAGTCTTGCTTTTCTGTAGACTGGTTCATTTGTGATTAATTGTTTAATGACCAATGACCACTCGATTCGTCACGCCGCGCCAGCTCAAGGTATGAAGTTATGGTTCTGTTTATTTATCTGGGGCTTAGGAAATCTATCCACCTTGAAATGTTTTGAACTCTAGTGTTTCGTGGCGAACTCTAGACTTCCTATATTTATTTTTAAATTTTGTTTTGGGTGTTAAACTTTTTCGGCTTGTTCAATGTAGAACTATGGCCACTCGTAATCGCAATGCTCGCAACCGTCAGCAAACCCCGCCTCCATCTCCACCTCGCCAGCAGGCCCCTCCGGTCATGGATTTTCCCCGACTCATTATCCAGTTTCAGGGCATGCATGCGCCCACTTTCTCGGGGAGTGAGGCCCCAACTGTTGTGCTCGAGTGGATGAAGGAGCTCGATAAGATCTTCGTTGTGCTCCCTCTTCCCGATAGGCAGCGAGTAGCTCTTGCCACCTTCCAGATGAAGGCAGATGCTTCCGACTGGTGGGTCGACCACTGGGCTCGGAGGCCAGAGGCTGAGCTCAATGCCCTCACTTGGGAGCAGATGAAGGCAATGGTTCGTAGCAAGTTCCTTCCCCAGAGTTTTTGGGATTGCATGGAGCACGAGTTCTACCATCTTCAGCAAGGCGGTACCAGCGTGGACGACTACATCCGCACTTTCACCCGAATGTGCCTCTTTGCTGGTGATTCTGTGAACACCGACGAGAAGAAAGCCAATAAGTTTCTGAAAGGGCTGAATCCGAGAATCCGTGAGCTAGTTGGGAGTCACAGACTGTTGTCTTATGCCGACACCGTCAGTCGGGCTCAGAGAGTTGAGAGCTTAATCCTTCTGGCGGATCCTGTTCCTTCTGTTTATCATGCCGCTCAGCCTGCCCAGGCTGTACCTCCTCTCATCCCGCCCTTGTCCTATCAGCCGCTGCTTATTGCTCAGGCGCCTTATCCGTATCCGGTTCTATATGCTTCCGCTCCCCCGTCCTCTAGCTCTGGCAAGAGGAAGAATGATCAGCAGAACCGTAAGAAGAACAAGCGCTCTAACCATGGTCCGCGCAAGCCTCAGCAGCAGTCTGCTGCACAGTTTGTCCAGCCTCTTCGCCAGATTCCTGCCGGGACCCCACCATGTAGAGCATGCGGGCTAGTTCATGAGGCCAATGCGTGTCGGGCTGCCGACATGACTTGCTTCAACTGCCAGAGGAAGGGCCACTTCTCTCGCACCGGCCCAGAGCCAAGGTGGCCGAACCAGCAGCAGTAGCCCAGACAGCCCCCACCTAACCAGCAGAGGACTGGAGGCCAGGCTCGTGTCTATACCATCACTCATGACGAGGCGGCCAACAACAACACAGGTACCATGTCCGGAATGCTTTCATTGTCCAACGTGCCTGTTTTTGCTTTGTGTGATACTGGAGCAACCCACTCGTTTATTTCATCCCATTGTCTTGAGGCCCTATCTTTTGTGAATACTTGCCAAGTTGATCCTCTCGAGGTTAGCCTAGCTTCGGGAAAAACTATTATGTCTGATTCTCTGGTTCGTGATCTTCCTGTTTCTATCGGTGGGCGTGTGTTCGAAGCTGATGTTTATGTGATTGAAATGCGAGACTTCGACGTGATCTTGGGCATGGACTGGCTTACTCGTTATCGAGCCAATATCCGGTGCCAAGAGCATGAAGTCACCCTCTTCCCCGATTCCGATCATCCTGTTGTCTTTTATGGGGTGAATTCGAGGACTGTGCCTCGAGTCATCTCTTCTTTGCAAGCTAGAAAGAGCCTTTCCAAGGGTAGCTGTCAAGGCTATCTCGTCTCTATGGTGTCCGATGCTGTTGATGAGCGTACACCCGAGAGAGTATCCATCGTCTGCGAGTATCTTGATGTTTTCCCCGATGAGCTGCCCGAAGGACCACCCGACCGTCAAGTTGAATTCATCATCGATCTAGTCCCAGGAGCCGGCCCCGTTTCTAAGGCTCCCTATCGTATGGCGCCAAAGGAGCTTCAAGAGCTCAAGGCCCAAATCCAAGAACTGCTCAAGCTTGATTTTATTCGACCGAGTGTTTCTCCGTGGGGTGCGCCCGTCCTATTCGTGAAGAAAAAAGACGGATCCATGCGCATGTGCATTGATTATCGCGAGCTTAACCATCTGACGGTTAAGAACAAGTACCCTCTTCCTCGTATTGAGGATCTCTTCGACCAGCTGAGGGGAGCCAGTGTTTTCTCGAAGATCGATTTGAGGTCTGGCTATCATCAGCTGAAGATCCGAGAGTCGGATATCTCTAAGACCGCGTTCCGTACCCGTTATGGCCACTACGAGTTTGTGGTAATGCCATTCGGACTCAGCAATGCCCCGGCCGTATTCATGGACCTTATGAATAGGGTCTTCCATCCTTATCTGGACCAGTTCGTTATCGTTTTCATCGACGACATTCTGGTCTATTCTCGGGACATCGATCAGCACAAGGAGCATCTGAGGGTTGTGCTGGATACTCTTCGCCTCGAGAAGCTTTATGCCAAGTTTTCAAAGTGTGAGTTCTGGCTGGATCGTGTGGCCTTCCTTGGCCACATCGTGACAGCTAGAGGCATTGAGGTGGATCCCTGCAAGATCGAGCTGTGAGCAAGTGGGAAACACCAAGAAGTGCCAGCGACGTTCGTAGTTTCCTGGGGTTAGCAGGATACTACAGGAGGTTCATCGAGGGCTTCTCGAAGATAGCTCGACCCCTAACCAACCTTACGAAGAAGGCCGTGAGGTTTGAGTGGAGTTCCGAGTGCGAATATAGTTTCCAGGAGTTGAAGAGGAGACTTACCACCCCACCCGTCTTGTCGATTCCCGATCTTACTTTGGAGTTCACCATCTATAGTAACGCTTCGAAGATAGGTTTGGGATGTGTCCTAATGCAGCAAGGGAAGGTTGTAGCTTATGCTTCGAGGCAGCTGAAGCCTCACTAGCAGAACTACCCCACTCATGATCTTGAGTCAGCTGTTGTTGTCCACGCCTTGAAGATTTGGCGGCATTACCTCTATGGAGGCAAGTGTGAGATTTTCACCGATCATAAGAGCTTGAAGTATATCTTTACTCAGAAAGAGCTAAATATGCGCCAAATGAGATGGCTCGAGTTGGTCAAGGACTACGATTGCACGATTAGCTACCATCCCGGGAAAGCTAACGTGGTCGCCGACGCGTTGAGTCGGAAGAGTCATGGCCAGTTGTCTTGCTTATTCAGTGGACAAGATGTCCTAGTTCGGGAGTTTGAGCGACTGCAGTTAGAGGCAGTGGAGTCGACTTCGACAGCCGGAGGTGTGTTGACCGCCTTGGTTATGCGACCAACTCTTCGTGAGAGAATTGTTGCCGAACAGCCGAATGATCATTTTTTATGCCGAATGAAGGAGTTGATGGAAGCCGGTCGAGTTGGGGGATTTGCAGTCGCATCTGATGGGGCATTAGTCTTCGAGGGTAGACTATGTGTTCCGAAGGTGTGGGAGCTGCAAAAAGAGATATTGAGAGAAGCCCATAGTGCCCCGTACACCATCCATCCTGATAGCTCGAAGATGTATCAGGACCTCCGGAAGTCGTTTTGGTGGCGAGGTATGAAGAGGCAGGTGGCACGTTTCGTGAGTGGTTGTCTAGTGTGTCAGCAAGTGAAGGCTGAGCACCAGAAACCCAGAGGCATGTTGCAGCCGCTTGAGATTCCCATGTGGAAATGGGAGCGACTCACGATGGATTTCTTAGTGGGTTTGCCGAGATCGAGATCCGGTCATGATTCGATTTGGGTGATTGTGGATCGACTCACGAAGTCCGCCCACTTTCTGCCCGTCCGGACGACTATGAAGGCTAGTGCGTATGCCGAGTTGTTCGTTGATGAGATCGTCAAACTTCATGGAGTGCCCGTGGAGATTGTGTCTGATCGTGACTCGAAGTTCACGAGCCAGTTCTGGAAGACTCTGCATCGAGCCATGGGGACGAGGTTGGAGTTCAGTACCGCCTTTCACCCTCAGACAGATGGTCAGTCGGAGCGGACGATCCAGTATTTGGAGGATATATTGAGGGTTGTGGTCTTGGACCGGAGCCTGACTTGGGAGACTGCGCTCCCGTTGGTCGAATTGTCTTATAACAACAGCTACCAATGCTCGATCAAGATGGCCCCTTACGAAGCTTTGTATGGACGGAAGGTTCGAACACCTTTGTATTGGGATGAGGTCGGAGAGAGGAAGATCATGGGTTCGGAGTTCGTTCGTAGGACTTCGGAGGATGTTGAGTCGATCCGGAAGCATATCCGGTCTGCCCAGGAGAGGCAGAAGGTGTATGCCGATCGGAAGCGGCAAGAGCACGAGTATGCTGTTGGTGATCACGTCTTTCTGAAGGTCTCGCCCATGAAGGGTGTAATCCGCTTCGGGAAGAAGGGGAAGCTTCGGCCTCGCTATATCGGACCTTTCGAGATCCTAGCTCGAGTCGGGAATTTGGCGTATCGGCTAGCTTTACCACCGGACTTGTCAGGGGTGCATGATGTGTTTCATGTCTCCATGCTGCGTAGATATTTACATGACCCCGACCATGTGGTGGACTTCGGCGAGCTGCAGGTCGAGCGAGACCTCACCTATGAGGAGATACCGGTTGCCGTATTGGACCAGAAAGTCCATCAGCTGAGGAACCAGGCAGTGAGTTTGGTGAAGGTGCTGTGGAGCCGACACGATGAGTCCGAGGCGACTTGGGAGAAAGAGGCCGAGATTAGGAGGAGATATCCGAACTTCGCTTTTTGATCTCCTTTGTACTTTTTCGTATTCAAGTTATCGTTGTTTTATTTCGAATTCCGAGGATGGAATCCTTTGTAAGGTGGGTAGACTGTAGTGCCCCGTTTATTTGTGGATTATTTGAGTAATATTATTATTATTTTTATTGTTATTGTTATTTTTGTGATAATATTTATATTTATTTTTCTTGAATGCCATAATATTTATTAATTGTCAAATGTGATTAAATGCTAAATGTGTAATTGTCTAATTGATTTTGTTGTGATATATTTAATTATTAATGTGTATTTAAAAATATGAATAATATATATATATTGTTCGGTTTATTTTTATCGCGTATTTGCATTCAAAATCGAGCCCGAGAATTTTCGATGGAGCCGAAATTGGGCCCGAAAATGTCCGTTTAAATTTTAATCGAGCCTGTGAGCCGATTTGATGTCGCAACCGGCCCAACCGGCCCAAAACCAATTTGACCCAACTTCTCGGGCCCGGCCCGACAGTTTTTCTTTTTCTTTTTGGGCGTGAGTTTTTGTATGTCTTGTTCAACAAGGCTTTAAACCTAATAGCATGTATATATATATATATATATATATGTGCCCCCCTTGAGATCAAACCATCGCAGCTTTTATTTTTCTTCAACCATCGTCCTCTCCCTTCTTTGTTCACGTCGAGCAGCAGAAAAAGAAAAAAAAATCGATCGCGACCGTGTTTTCCCCTCACCTTCTCGCTGTGACTTATCGTCCCGCATCATCGTCATCATCACCGATCATCACCTTCACCCTCGGAACCACCTCGAGCAGCGACGCCTCCATCACCACCAGCGAGCCCTTCTCTCTCAGCTCACGATCAGCAGCAGTCCGGCAAGCCCCGACGACGTGCCTTTTCCCTTCGTGAGCTTCTAACGCCGACGAGAACCCTTCCACCTGCAACTTCCGGTGACCTGCTTCTCTACGAAGCTTTTTCCGGCGAGATTCTTCCCCCGCAGCAGCACCTTTGACGGCTCGCCTCGACCATCGCAGCAACTCCGCAACCGAGAAGGACCACCCCAGCTCTCTCCTCGGCGAGCCGCGCGAAGCCGTCGAGCCCCGTCGAGCCCGTTCGCATTCGTGACGCTTTTTCGAGTTATTCCCGAGAACGGTACCTCGTCGTTTTTCCGTCTCGTTTAACTCGTATATGTTTTATTTCGTTGGGTGTTTATCGTCGTGAAGTGCTCGTTGATCAATGATATATATGTGTGAAGTTCTTTATGTGAATATGTGCGTTTATATATATTTTTATGATTTTATGTGCTCGTATGCTCGGGACCTCTTCGATTTTCTCAAGAATCGAACGAGACCTCGAAAGTCGTGTAAGTCAGTGGATATTGGAACAATGTCGAGCCCTTGGTCTTATGAAAAGGCCTCGGACGAGAAATTTTATGTTGTGAATTAATTTCTAAGTTGTCGAGCATTTGAATCGCTGTTTTGGTGTTTAAATTTTTAAAAATCGTACACTGATCGGAATGACTTGAAATTTGAGGGATATGTTATCTGTTCATTGCCAGCCTTGTGTAAAAAAGTCGTAATTTATAGAGGACTGTAGCTAGTTTTAATAATTAAAATGTAAATCTGAGCAGAATAGTATTAAATGCATTAAAAATTCATTCGTGAATGAAATGAGCTGGAATTCGAGTATGTCATGCCTCTTTGACTTTTATATGTTGTGTTTAATTGTTAGAAATTTTGGACTTTATTTGATGTGGCTAATAATTTGTTTATCGAATCTGCTGAAGCGTTGTTTGAATTTTTATAAATCGGTTACTACATGAAAAATTCTGAAATTTTACTGAGAAGCCTATTTTATGTGTTGAATCATGTGCTTAAAAGTGGGAAGTTTTGAAGTCCATTTTGATTCAGTTTTGATTTAAATTTGATAAACTGATGATGCTCGTGTGAATTTTTACAAATAGTAGCAGTCAACATTTAGGGCTGAGATTTTTATACATGGACTTTAGCATGCTGTATGTGGTTGTGTAAAATTTTCAAGTTCTGGTTCGTTCATTAAGTTCAAGTATAAATTGATGATCCCTTTTTGTCGATATCTTGTTCGAATTTTATAAAATAGTGTATTTCGAGTTTGAAGCTGAAAATATTTGGTTTTACATGTTTCCGGGAGACGTAATTTTGTGTAAATTTTCAGAGCCTAAGTCATAGGGTAGCTTGACCATTTATTTTTCATGCGATTAATGGTTTCTATTTTTCGAACCATGATTTTATATAAAAATTTGGAATTGATTTGCTTTTCGTTTTGATGTGAGTTTGACTTGGTCAATCCTTGGATGGATTTATGTGAACTCCATTATGTGGTTTGGTCGAGTTTAGTGCCGAGTCTTAGTGTTCCAACATCCACAGGACTTCACGAACTAGTTAGTCGAAACAAGTTCGACTAGGTCTATCTTGTGATATCCGATTTAAGTCAAGATAGATATTGATTGTAGGATCTTGACATAATGTAGGTGTCTAGAGGTGTTGACCTCGCCTCATTTCAGGATTTGTGATTCTATGAACTGTTGCTGCTATCAGGTGGGTACATTTATGATGTATTCCATAATTATCGCACTTATTATTTCGTGTAATGTTTCTTTGAAAATTTTTGTATGCATGAGAAATCTAGTCTAAGTGTCTCGAACGCTAGTGCCTTGATGAATGCGAAAGCAGTAGGAGGTCGCCTGCCCGTTGTATCCGGGAGGGACGCCCCATGCCGTCGTATCCGGAAGGGAAAAAACATCTCTGCTGTCTCCTGGAAAGGATCCTGCGAACCGTTGTACCCGGGGGTGGGAAATTTTCCAGTTACAGCCATGCCGTTGTATCCGGAATGTTGTTGTATGTACATAAGAGGTTTGCGATAGGGCCGGGTAGGGGGTTTAGGCTATGAATTCTATGCATACGGATACTGATATTGGCTTACTGTGATACTGCTTTTTAAAATAATTATACGAGATAACTGGGCGATAATGGTGAGCTAGTTGGTTGCTCACCCCCCATTATTTTTCTTGTTGTCTTCTCTCTTCCTTTGTTCTAGGTTGAGACGAGCTGGAGGCGGTGGCGTAGGACGAGCGAGATGGTGGTCATTATGTGTTGAAAACCTATGCTTCCGTATAAACTTGATATTTATTTATTTGCCATTATGTCTTGGATTATTTACCGCTTTCACTTTTCGAACAATGTTTAAGTTGGTTGAACCTTGAATAATGCTAGACCTTTTGGAATGGTTTTTGAGACTTATGTTTTATGGGATTTGATATATCGTTAGCTCAAGCATGTGTAGGTTCCTTTAATTGTTGGATGTATGTTGTTTGTTGTTGTTAGTAAGTAGCGCCCGTTTCTCGATGAAGGTTTTAACTTGGATTTTTTTTTTTTAAAAAAAAAAAACTCTGATTTTTCATGAATTAATTTGATAAATTCTTTAAAATAAAACGGAGCGTTACAGTTGAGAACATTGGTTTGAGCGTGAACTGAGACTCCAGTCTTTTCTGAACCATGTCAGATTACGATCCAGTCAGAATATAGTACCAGAATTAGAAATATTTCTCGAGAACTCTATTGTGCCTCAAGACAATAAATTTTCAAAATCAGCTCGTAAATTCCTAAAATTAGTTTTAAATGATTTTAAAACCGAGTGAATAAACCTAGTAAGATCAGATAAATTCGAGTTTTCATATTGAGCCTAGTACTTAGAATATTTTGCTCAAATATTTTATAGCTTGAGGAGAGTCGAGCCTCCATCTGCTACACAGATTTTCTTGCATTTGCATTCGCCGGCATCCAGGTGGGGACACTGTACTGGGTGCTACATTTTCTATAATCGCATTATCCTGGCTGAGGTATGTATGTAAGAGTTAGTTTGCCTGAATATGGGCAATAAACCAACAAGTAGGTCCTTTCTAGCTAAGTGAACCGAACGCTAGTTAAGATGAGATGAGAACTTTAGTGCAGCTCTGAGTTAAGCTCCAAATTTAAAAGTGCATAAGAGTTAGTTTTGCCTAAGTATGAGCAATGACCTACAGATTAGGTCCTTCAGTCAGTCAAGCAGCAGTTATAGTCAGTCAGTCGAGCAGCAGTTATAGGCAGTCACTCGAGCAGTAGTTATAGTCAGTCAGTCGAGTAGTAGTTATAGGCAGACAGTCGAGCAATAGTTATAGGCAGTCAGTCGAACAACGGTTATAGTGAGTCAGTCGAGCAACATTATAGTCAGTCAGTCGAGTAGCAGTTATGGACAATCAGTTAAGCAGTAGTTATAGATAGTTTACTTATTTATATGCTATGGTAATCCTACTAGATGTATGCTTAGGTTGTGATGTATTTATCATATTAGATGTATGTTTAGTTTGTGATGCGTTAGTAAAATATTTATTATCGTATCTTTCTGCCAAATCTAATAGATACTTGCATATATGTTGATGTCATGATATGTTATTACATTAGATGTGTATTCAGTACCAGTTCCGGCAGAGCATGTTGATTCATTATGCTCACGCCCCCCACTAACCATTTTTCAGGTGACGGAGTCCCGCGTGGTGCGTGAGCTGGATGTGGTAGTGGTCATAAGCGAGGATATTTTTAATGTAAACATGTCCTGTATTATTTGAGCATGTTTGGATTACTTATGTTTTTATTTGTTGCCTACTTGTGTTGTTTGAATTTATATTTGCTTTCGCATTCAGAACAGAAATTCAGACTTCAGGTTATGCATGCCTAATTCCAGTAAATTTTCATGGCGCCTAATAGAGTAATGAATTTTACTTGGCAGCATGCAAAATAGTAAAAGAGAAAAGAGAGAGAGATCAGATTATGTTGAGTAGCATCCCGTAGTTAGAAAAGTATTTTCGGAAAAGTTAATATGAGTTATAGAAAATTAAATCAGTGTTCTTAGTAGGCAGGGTGTTACAACACGGGAGCATTGTGTACAGTGCGTGCTGGCGTGGTGCTCGCTACGGTGTCTGCACAGGGGCGCAAGCACGCTACAACGTCTGCGGTGTCTGTGCATGGCTGCGGGGAATTACTCGGCAGTGCTGCGGCCCTTCGACCCTGCTTCCCGACTAACCTTTTTCTCTGGCAACTTTTTCTGGAAAAACCCACAATTTTTCAGCCACACTTAGGTTGACACTACAACTTACAAGACCAGGTTCTAATGAGCCTTTAACTACGAATTTTATCACCTAAGGGCCAAGGCTAAAGTTCTCATTTTTAAGCAATCTCTCAACAAACAATTTAAGGCCCTTTAAGGACTGAAAATAAACTCTGAAAATAACCACCTAAGGGCAGTGTAATACGCAACATGCTTTGGCTTGGAATCACTTTAGCGAACAAAGCACAAGACAAAACAATTAGCATGCTTTTCTTTCAAATCCTCACCACATACTTTGCATGCTTTTTAGTTCTTCCTAAAACTGAAAATATAGCTCCAAGATCCTCTAAAAGTAATACATTTTATAGCACCTAGAGTATACAATAAAGGTTCAGCACTCATAGCAATCAAGGCCAAACAAACATAGCATGCTTCCTTTTTCTTTCCTAAAATTCAACATCGTAGGCATGATTTCAAACTGAAATTTTAACACCCCAATCACAGTATTTCAGCACTTCATTTAACATAAATGAAGGATGACAATATGTAGGTCCTCAGTAGCAAATAAAACACAAAATGGCTTAATTTTTACCAACATCGTAAGCAACCCCAAAACTCAAAATAGCATCAAATAAGCAGCCCTCAGAATAGCTCCATTTTTTTTTCCTTTTTTTTAAAAAAAAAAAAATCTCATAATTTCAGCACATAACATTTCAAAGCAGTGGCTTGAGCATTTGATAAGATCAAGGCTGAAAACAACCTAACATGCTTCTACAATTCTTCACATTACAACTTCATCTTTCAATGCCATAACTCAATTATCCCAACTGAAAATTAAGCATAATATCTAAGCATAATATCTCGCCCAAAAAGAGGTAAAAAAAGCCTCATTACCTTCTTCATGTTCTAACAAAAATAGGACAAATGCTCGATTTTTGGGATGGATGGTTCGGCTTTTGGCTGTGATTCTCGGCCTTGATTTTGCTAGGATGACTAAGATTTCTTTCTCCCAGTGGTGCGTGTTCGTCCGTACTCGATGGCTCAGGCCTGCTTGGCCACTTCTAAGTCCATCACTCAGTTGCGATGGAGGCTTGCTATCGGCCACACGCTCTCTCGCTGTGTCTGGTCGGCTCTCGTCAGCTGTGCCTTGAACTCGCCAGAACCTGGTGACTCGCAGCAAGGCATGCTCGTCAGCCGTGTTGGTGGCTTGCCTCACTGGGATCAGAGCTCCTTTTTGGTTCTCAGTGTGTTCGCCACCCACTGAGAGTGACCAACTCTCTCAGCCGCGTTTGGTAATTCTCAGTCGCACTGGTGTTCGATTGTAATGCCCCGTTTGGAAATATGGAATTTTGAGAATTTTTTATTATTATTAATATTATTATTATTATTGTTGTTGTCTTGAATTAACAACTTAAAATTAAACACAGCAGGTGTCAAGAAAACTAGGATAATTGTTTAATTTGATTTGATTTGTTATAATCACAAGAGTACAGAAGTCGGTTATGTAATGCCCCGTTTATTTGTGGATTGTTTGGGATTTATTTTTATTATTTTTATTATTTTTATTTGCTATTATTATTGTTATTATTAATTGGTAATTATATTTATATTTTACTTTATTGAATGCCAATATAATTAATTATTTGTCAAATGTGATTAAGTGCTAATTGTGATTGTCTAATTGTTTAGATTGATTTTTGTGATTTATTAAATTATTAATGTGAATAAATGTGTAGGTGATAATGTGTAAAATATGTATATTTAATATTTTTCGATTTATTTTTATCGCGCGTTTGCCTTCGGAATCGAGCCCGATAATTTTGTTGTAATCGAATCGGGCCTGAATATATCTGTTAAATTTTTATTTCAGCCCGTGAGCTAATTTTTGTTGTCCCAACCGGCCCAAATCTTATTGGCCCAAATTTCTCGGGCCCGGCCCGACAGATTTTCTTCCCCTCTTTGTTTTTCACGTGTAGTCCTTGTCTTGGACAACAAGGAATTTTGTTATTTTCCCAAACCTAATACATACGTGTATATATATGTATATATATACATATCAATCGTTTTTGGCCAAAACAATCCCACAGCCTCCATCGTTTTCTCGTGAGATTCTCTTTTCGAACGACCATCATCACCATCGTCCCTCACCATCCGTTGTCATCATCCCTCATCGTCATCACCTCCTTCTTTCACCATCATCAACCTCGTCACCATCGCTCATCATCCTCGCTGCTCGCCATCATCTCGCATCACCTTCGTCGTCATCATCCTTGGAGCTTTCTCCGGCGACCGAACCAGTCCGGCGAGTTGCAGGAGCCACCATCGCTGATCCTCTTCGCACCGCGCGCAGGCCCTCCGCCGTGACCAGCAGCAACGCCAGGCGACCTCCTCTGCAAACGACGACCCCCAGCAGCGAGCCTTCGACGTCGAAATCTCCTCGGTCCGCCACAGCAACGTCACCGGCGAGTTCATCCCCCTCCGACCGCTCCCCGATCGCTGTTCGTGGATTTCCGGCGAGCTCGATTATTCTCCGAGCAGCGACGTCCGGCGACTTCCCGACGAGCCCGTGAATCAGCAGCAGCGAACTTTCTCCTCCCGTGCGACGGCCCTTCTCTTTCCGGCGAGACGCGAGAATCCGTCGAGCCCCGTTCGTGTTCGTCCGTTTTTCGTTTGATTTCCGAGAACGGTACAATGGCTCGATCCCGTCTCGTTTTTTATCGATTATGTCATTTATGAATATGTATGATTTGCGTGACATAAATATTATACGTTAATGTGTTCGTTATGATTTTACGTGAGAAGTATGATTTTATGTGTTATCGTATGTGTTCGGATCTCTTCGATTTTCTCGAAAATTGAACGAGACCTCGAAAGTCGTGTGGGTCCGTGGATAATGGAACAATGTCGAGCCCTTGGTCTTATGGAAAGGCCTCGGACGATAATTTGTGTGTTGTGATTTAATTTTCGAGTTGTCGAGCCTTATTGTCGCTGTTTTGATGTTCGAATTTTTAAAAATAGCTCGCTGCTCGAAACGACGTGAAATTTTGTGAGATGTGTTATCTGTTCGTTTCCTGCCTTGTGTAAAATTTTCATAATTTTTGGAGACCTGTAGCTATTTTTAATAATTAAATTGTTTTCTGTCCAGAAAATTGTTAAATGCATAATAAATTCATACTTGTCTGAAATGAGCTGAAATTCGAATATGTCATGCCTCTGTGACCTATATGTGTTGTGTTAAATTTTCAGAATTTTTGGAGTTGAATTGATATGGGTAATATTTTATTTATCGATTCTGCAGAAAGGATGTTTTAATTTTTAAAAATCGGATATTGCATAGAAAATTCTGAAATTTTACTGGGAGTCATATTTTAGGTGTTTGATCATGTTGGTAAAATATGAAAATTTTCAGAGTCCGTTTGGTTTCAGTTTGGATTTAAATTCAATAAACTGCTGTTTCTTGTTTGAGTTTTTAAAAATAGGAGCAGTTATTGTTTAAGGCTGAAAATTTTAGAAGTGAACTTTGGCATACTGAATGTTGCTGTGTAAAATTTTCAGGTTCAAATTCATTCACTAAATCTGAGTATGGATTAATATGCCCTTTTTGCTGAATTACTTTTCGAATTTTATAAAATAGGGTATTTTTAGTTTAAAGCTGAAACTTTGTGATTTTACATGTTTCTAGGAGATGAAATTTTGTATAAATTTTCAGAGCTTAATTCGTAGGATACCTTGACCTTCTATTGTTCACGCGATTAAATGATTTTAATTTTTGAGTATAATTGTTATGTGGAATTTGAATCGACTTGGTTTTTGGTTTTTATGTGAGTTTGATTTGGTCAAACCTTAGATGGATTTTTGTGAACTCCCTTAAGTGTTTTGGTTGAGTTTAGTGCCGAGTCTTAGTGTTCCACATCCACAGGACTTCACGAACTACTTAGTCGGATCGAGTTCGACTAGGTCTGTCTTGTGATTTCCAGTTTAAGTCGAGATAGATTCTGATTATAGGATCTTGACATCGTGTAGGTGTCTAGAGGTGTTGATCTTGCCTTAGTACGAGATTTGTGACTGTGAAACGTGCTGCTATCAGGTGGGTACACTTTTGTTGTATTCCATATTTATCGCATTATTTATTTCGTATAATTCTTCTTTTGAAAAATGAATGTATGCGTGAGAACCCTAGTCTAAGTATTCCTATTGGTAGTGCCTTTGACGAATGCATAACAGTGAGAGGTCACCTGCCCGTTGTATCCGGGAGGCGACGCCCTGATCCGTGTGAGTTTCGGGGGGGAAAAACATCTCCACTGTCTCCTGGAAAACATCCATGATCCGTGAGTAGTTCGGGGTGGACTCCCATGATCCGTGTGAGTTTCGGGGTGGGGGAAATTTTCCAGTTACGGCCTTGCCGATGTTTGGTCGGAAGGTTGTTGTATGTACATAGGAGGTTTGCGATAGGGCCGGGTAGGGGGTTTAGACTGTTGGATTCTATGCATACTGATAATTGTGTTACTGTTTTTTTTAAAATAATTATGCGGGATAACTGTGCGATAAAGGTGAGCTAGTTGGTTGCTCACCCCCATTATTTTCTTTGTTGTTTTCTCTCTTCCTTTGTTTTAGGTTGAGTCGAGCTGGAGGCGGTGGCGTAGGACGAGCGAGATGGTGGTCACTGTTTGATGATGTATTATGCTTCCGCCTGTTTATGATTTGTTGAACTGGAACTTGACTTGAATGATTTTCCCGCTTGGATTTAGATATTTAATTATGTGTTTATATCCCTGCTTGATTTCGTATACTGATTATGTGTTGTGCATGAACTTGTTACTTATTTTGTTGCTTTCAAATACTTTGGTTTATTTATTTATTTGCCTTCGAACTATGTTTGATTTTCGTTTGAACCTGGATTACATGCTAGTCGTTCGGGAATGAGTTTGAAATGTATGATTTATGAGATTGTCATTTTCATAGCTCGAGCATGTGTAGGTTCATTGGATTGTTTGATTGAGTGTGTTTATTTGTGGTGGTTAATAAGTAGCGCCCGTTTCTCGATAAATGTTTTAATTTATATTTAAAAAAAAAAACTCTGATTTTTATTAAATAAATACGGTAAATTCTTGAAATTAAAACGGGGCGTTACAGGTTATTTGCTGAAAACCGAGATTATCTTGAGTTCGTGTACCATGTGTTCTCCCCAGATCCTCGTACTATCATAAATTCAGCTATTTATAGTACGGTGGCTTTTGTCTTCTTCCTTGAAATGGATAAAGATGCATATAATGTTGAGCTGCTTTACTTGAAGCGGCGGGAAACACCAATGATTGCCTTTTTGTTTTGTTGGTCCAATCAGATGCTTCTAATGATTACTTTCTGTTGGAATATTCAAACTTCGTGATAGTCGGTTGAACTGAAGTCGGTTTACTTGCGTTGGCTTTAGATGTCGGTTCTTTTCGAAGACCTTTGAAAGTCGGATCTTTGAAAGTCGGTAATTCTTCAGAAGTCGGTAATTTGTTTCAATACATACCGACTTGTAGTAAGTTTACTTTCTTGCGAAATTATTTCTTCAATAATATGATTAATCTCCATCTTCAATCTCTGTTACTGAATTTGATATCAACAGTGAGGCCCCCGACATCAGTAAGTATTTGAAGCTTTTTGAATAGTTACTGATGTCGTCTGTTGTTCCACTTTATTCCGACTTGTTTTGCATTGTTTACCGACATGAGAACACTTTGCTTTATTTGACATTCTTTGTATGGCATTTGATCTGACATGGCGGTTCTCAAAAGACGTGTCCGCATTAAATGGGTCCAACGGATATAAATTTATAACGACATGGCGTTTCAGGATGTGGCCACGTAGGTTAATAATTACTGTAACGTTATGTCCTTTGAAGACACGTCCGTTACACGCGCCGTTTCCGGATATTTCTAACGGTCATAAATCAAAACCTATAAATTAAAGTCGGTTTCGATGCGCGAAAAATTTCTGTACCTTAAATTTCTTTGGTATTTGTTGCGTTCTTTCAGTAATCTTCCCTTTGCATATTTTCTTTGCGCTCTTGCTTTTTCTGTGATCTTTTCGTCAACCCAGGGTTCTCAAAAGTCTCGGTAAGAATTTGCCCTAATTTTTCCCATTTTCTTGTTCCGTTTTGAATTCTTTCTTTTATTTTATCGATTTCGGAAAGAAAAATGTCGACACGAACTGAGGATAGTAGTAGTATGACGATTTCTGACATTCCAATTTTCACCGATGAGGATTTGGAACTGCCTCTTGAGTTTTATCGGTGGGATCCTCTTTTGGTAAAGCGTCTAAATCTTAATAAGGACATTATCGACGAGGATAAGCGTGTTGAAGAGGACGCTATGTCGCTTCCGGATTATTGGAGGCGTCCTGCTCGTCGGTGGCCTGAACCAATTGATGAGTATAGAGGAGAGCCAAGTATTCTTACAGACGCTGACATCGTTATACTTCGAGAGGAGGTCTATATTCCTTCATCGGTCAAGTTATTTGCGCCTTACCCGGGTGAAAGGATCACTTGTCCGCCACCGGGTTGTGTTGGTGTATTTGCCGACTCGTTAAGGTCGGGACTTCGTTTTCCCCTGTCTGCGTTAATCACAGACTATTTAAGGAGCTGGGGAATAGGCCTTTGCCAGATAGCACCGAATTCATGGAAGAGGATTATCGGTCTTATGGTGCTATTGAAGGAGAAGGGTTGGGACATGCCGACTGTTGAGGAAATTAGAAATTTATACTCATTTAGACGATGTACTGATAGACAAGTAGCAGATCCTCTAATTTGTTACGCTTGTGCGGGAAGACCTCAAGAAGGGCTGAAAATCGGCGACTTGGTTTCTGACATTCCTGAGTCGCTCCATGGGTTTCAAGAGGAGTGGCTATGGGTCGGGGGAGATTGGCAGACTCCGAATTTTTCGAAACCCACAATTGATGGGATATCAATCCCTATCAATATTAATTCTGCAATTTGTAAGTTTCTGTTTGACTCCTTTTTTTACTAAGTTATTCTGACTGCTTGTTTTTGTACTAACAGGTCCACACTTTGTCATTTGCAGCCAAGAGCAAGGGATCAAAGCTTAGTTCAACTCTGAAGCAAAGGATTTCTGAGTTATTCAAATTAAAGAAAACTCAACGTAGCTTCAAGTTGATTCTGAAGAACACAAGACTGAGAGCTGTCGGTCTTTGTCCCGAAATTTCTGACAGTTCATTCCAACCAGGTAGTCCTGAGTACAATTTTCATCTTATTTGACGTCGGTTATTTTCGAGAACCGTTGTAACTCAGTTTTGTTCTTACTTTGCAGTTTATTATCCGCTCATTGGAGTTCTCGGTTTCAAGACCATCCAAGACGCAAAAGCTTTCCGACAAAAGAGTCCAAATCTAGATCTCAGAACTAAAGTCGGAAAGAGTAAAGAATTACGTCTAACAGGAATGGGTCGTAAGAAGTTGATGAAGGCTTACTTAGAGAACCCCATTATGAATCCGCCGAAAGCCGACGTTGGTGATGGTGCGACGTCGGCGGCTGCGATCGTGGTACCGCAACCGAATCCTCTGGCTATTGCAGCAGAAGGTCCGATGGCCGCTATTGCTGCTGCCACCGCTACTGTGTCTGAAGTTGAACCTGTTATTGAGGCTACTCCAGTTGAGAATCCACCTATCATTGACTTAGTCTCAGATGAGCCTGATGATGGCCATAAAATTATTGTTGAGCATGAAGTGCCCGTGACTCGGTCACGAAAAAGACGTGCTGATGACGTTCCTGCTGCCGAGGAACGAATGAAGAAAAAACATGATGCCAGTGATCACAAGAAGAAAAAAAAAGAAAGAACCACTTGTTGATCGGTCCTTCTTGCCGTTGGATGAGGAGAGATTTCTGAATTTTAAACAGCCTCGGGAATCAGTCGAGAAGTGGTTCTCGGCTTTCGAATCAGTTGAGATTCCTGAGATCTCAAGTTCGGTTGAACTGCCCAACCATGTGATTGATGCTGCTCGGGTCCCTATGATGGCGTGGGATCCGAGGTCCGAGATCGGTGTGTCATCATTGCCGAGTACATACAAGTTCAAGTACGCTAAAGCTTGCCTGGGTCGCGCACTCGTCAGTTTGATTATGGCCGAGGATGACTTCCGACTTAACGCGGCCCAAGTTGACGAGAAGAAGCACACTCTTGAACTCAGAGATGGAGCACTTGCATCTCTAAAAGAGGAAGCGGCAGTGAAAGAAAAGGAATTGCAGATCAAAATCGCTGAGCAATCTGAGCAGCTTACAATCGCTCAGGGTGAGATCGAGGCCTTGAAAGTTGATAAGGCTAGTCTCGACAATGATGTCCTAAAGCTGACGAGCCAAGTCATTACTTCTGAGCAACGCGTCAAAATACTTGAAGAACAGTTATCTCGGTGTGAGAATCTTCTTCGGAAAGAACAAGAAGCTCATGAGGTGACTCGGAAAAGTCGGTCCGAGGTTGAAGACTTACTGAAGAAGGACCGAGATGCTCATTTGGCTAAGCTCAGCAAACTTCAAGAAGAGAAAATTAAATTTGCCGAGGAAAAGTACAACGATGGTCTCCGAGCCGGGAGGATCTTTGAGGCAGAGGCGAACCGACTCAAGGCTAAAGCCGACTCTGATTCTGAAGACGAGGACCGTGAATTCGAAATGAATACTTGCCTTAATCTACGCTGGATGATTGAGCGTTTTGATGATGGTTTGTATAACATCGAGATAATCAGCCAATTCCTCCTCCACAAAATTCAAAGTCATAACTTCAATCCCTCCATTGCAACAACTCATATCGAGGCCGACGAGGACGAGAAGAGTTTCTGTGAGGGTCTTCTCGCTTCCATTAAGGCTGAAGTAAGCTCAGAGACTTCTGAATCGGAGCGAGAAAGGGAAGCTCGTCTACGTCGTGCTTTTGTCAACATGGTGCTTGAGGGTGAGAAGGAGAAGAAGTCGGAGCTCGCCAACGTTTATGTCAAGACTTTGGCTGAAGTGAGTATAGAGGAAGAAATTGAGAAGATGACTCCTGAACAACTACACAAGGCAGTGATAGCATTTCTGGAACGAAAAGTTACCGAGTTGTCACAGAAGGTTGAAGAGCCAGTTGTTACCGAGATGGTTGGAGTTGACGAGAACGATATTGTTTTAGACAAGCACATCCCGGTGACACTTACTGAAGTTGAGAGGACTGCAAAGGCTGAGGAGGATCGAGTCTTCGACATCATCAGTCGCATTATGTACGAGCAAATTATCAAGAATGATGTAGAAGAAGCAGTCAAAGATAAAGACGATGCTGATGTGGCTAAGACGGTTGAGGCGGTTGATGACCCGGCGAAGTCAGTCTAGTTGTATTTGTTTTTTATTGTTATTTTTATTTTGAATTGTGTTCTCGGTATGTCGAGACACAATACTTCTATTGTAATGGATAATTTTATTAGTATGAATGAAAATTTTGCTTTTAGTATTTCCATCCATAATTTATATTCAGCATGGCATTTTACTTTTGCTGAACATTTTAAGTGTTAAGAAGTCGGCCAAACTTTATTTTTAAGTGGACACCATCTTTTCGGATGGAAATTTGGATATTATCTTTTTCAAACCAATCTTCAGGATTTGAACTCAAAGACAATCCGATCTTAATTTTAGTTTGTCCATAACCTTCCCAAGTCACTGTACTTTGGTATTCGAAGGTTATCAGTTTGGTCGAAAAAGATATAATTTACCGAGTTAATAAGGCTCGGTTTAAATCCGAAATATCTTATAAATTTTAAGTATTAGTCTTGTCCAAGTTACAGGCTTGGCTATATAAAGACTAATTGTATACCGAGTTAAAGTATCTCGGTTCTTTTGAAGAAAAAGTATTAGTCTTGTCCAAGTTTTAACCTTGGCTAAATAAAGACTAATTGTATGCCAAGTTAAAGTATCTTGGCTCTTTTTAAGAGACTCTTTAGCACACAATTTCATTATATTCATCAAAATGTGTACAGAGTCATTGTTACATCGAAAACATTCATTGGAAATATTTCTTCAAGTAAACAGCATTCCATGGATATGGAAGAATAAGTCCATCTGGCTTTTCAAGTCGGTAAGTACCTTTTGGGAGTACTTGATTAATCTTGAATGGTCCTTCCCATTTCGGTTTTAAAGGCCCCGGATCCGGTCCAGTAATTCTTTTAAGTACCAAGTCACCGACTTGAAATGATCGAGGCTTCATCTTTGAGTTGATATATTTTTCACTTCTTTGTTTGCATGCAGCATTCTTAAGTTCTGCCATGAGACGAGTTTCGTCTAAAAGATCCAGATTAGCTTTAAGGTTTTCCGAGTTGTTTTCATCTTGAAAATGTGTCACCCGATAAGTTGGGGATCCGAGTTCAACAGGGATAACTGCTTCTGATCCGTAAGTCAAAGAAAATGGTGTTTCTCCTGTAGCATGGCTAACTGTCGTTCTATAAGCCCACAATACATGTGGTAACTCTTCAGGCCATGATCCTTTTGCTGCATCAAGTCGGACTTTCAAGCCATTTTTGATAATCTTATTGATTGCTTCGACTTGTCCATTGGATTGAGGATGATATGGCGAAGAGAAAAAGTGCTTAATTTGATATTCTTCACAGAGAGCTTCAAGTCGTTTTCCTTCGAACTGTCGACCGTTGTCAGTTATTATCGAACTCGGTATACCGAACCGGCATATGATCGATTTCCAAACAAAGTCAACCACTTTCTGTTCGGTTATGGCAGCTAACGGTTCAGCTTCAGCCCACTTAGTAAAATAATCAACTGCTATAATAGCAAATCGAACACCACCTTTAGCGGTTGGAAGTGGACCAATTATATCAATTCTCCATCTAGCAAATGGCCACGGACTGTAAATAGATTTAAGAGATTCCGGGCACTGATTAACATTTGGGGCGAATTTCTGGCATTTCGCGCATTTACGTAACCAGTTTATTGCGTCTGCTTTCAAAGTTGGCCAATAGTATCCTTGTCGGAGTATTTTATATGCTAATGTTCGCGCTCCATGATGATTTCCACAAATTCCCTCATGAACTTCTTCAAGGACATATTGTGATTCTGGTTCAGCTAAGCATTTTAGCAAGGGGAGGGAGTATCCTCGTTTGTAAAGAATTCCGTTATCCAGTGTAAACCGAGCAGCTCGAATTCGAAGAGTTCGGGCTTCTTTTGGATTTTGAGGTAATGCTCCTGTTTCCAAGTATGTTATAATCGGTGTCATCCAAGTCGAGGATTTCTTTAACTCGGTGTTTAAGACTTCGGGAAGAGAAATAGAAGGCATTTCTTGGTGACCGACTTGGACATATTCGACATCATCTAATCCTGTGCTTGATGCGAGTTTAGATAGAGCATCGGCTGGAACATTTTGTGAACGAGGAATGTGTTCCAACTGAATATCAAACCGAGACATCTTCTGTTTGACAAGCGTCAAATATGGAAGTAACCGAGGTTATTTAACTTCAAAATCTCCATGGACTTGATTTACTAGCAATTGTGAGTCGGAGAATACCTTTAACTTCTTTACATTCATAGAGTCTGCGAGATTTAACCCAGACAATAGGGCCTCGTATTCCGCTTCATTATTTGTTGCTGGAAAGAGAAACTTGACAGAATGACAAAACATCTTGTTTTGAGGGTCTATCAATATGATTCCTCCTCCAGCTCGATGTTGAGTTAAGGATCCATCAACATACAACGTCCATGATTGAACTTCATTGATTGTCTCGATTGCAGGAGTAAACTCGGCAATAAAATCGGATAAAGCTTGAGCTTTTATTGCAGTTCTCGGTTTATAATGAATATCATATTGACCGAGTTCTGTGGCCCATTTGATTAGTCTTCCTGATGTGTCAGGTCGGTGTAAGATCGACTTTAAGGGATAAGATGTTAGTACCGTTATTGAATGTTCTTGGAAATAAGGATGTAACTTTCGAGCAGCAATAACAAGGGCATATGCTAACTTTTCCATTGCTGGGTATCGCAATTCGGCTTCATGTAAGGCCTTACTGATGTAGTAAATTGGATATTGTTGACGTCCTTCTTCGCGAATAAGAACAGCACTGATTGCGGCATCACTTACTCCCAAATATAAATACAACATTTCTTTAGGTATTGGCTTCTGTAAAGTCGGGATTTGAAGAAGTGTTTCCTTCATTTTGTCCAATGCTTGTTGACATTCTTTGGTCCACTCAAAGTGCTTTCCTTTCTTTATGGATTCAAAAAAGGGTTTACATTGGTCGGTTGACTTTGATATGAACTGATTCAAAGCAGCAAGTCGGCCGGTTAGAGCTTGAACTCCTTTTACCGATGTGAGAGGTGTTAGATTCATAATAGCTTTTATCTTCAAGGGATTTGCTTCAATGCCACGTTGAGTAACAATATATCCCAAGAATTTACCAGAGCTGACTCCAAAAGTGCATTTCTTCGGGTTGAGTACCATAGAATATTCTCTCAGGATGTTGAACATTTCCTGTAAGTGATCAATGTGATCGGCTGCATGGACCGACTTGACCAACATATCATCCACATAAACTTCCATAGTATGCCCGATGAGTTTGGCAAACATTTTGTTAACCAATCTTTGATATGTGGCCCCAGCGTTTTTAAGGCCGAATGGCATCATGGTATAACAATATAATCCTCGGGCTGAATAAAAAGATGTATGCTCTGCTTCTTCAGGATCCATAGGAATTTGATTATAACCCGAGTAGGCATCCATAAAGCTCATTAATTCATGTCCAGCCGTGGCATCCACCATGTAGTCGATATGCGGTAAAGGGTAACTGTCTTTGGGACAAGCTTTATTTAAGTCGGTAAAATCAATACAGAGTCGCCATGCACCGGAACTCTTTTTCACCAGAACAAGATTTGACACCCAAGTTGGATATTTCGTCTCTTGAATGAACTTGTTATCAACCAATTTTTGAACTTCTTCTTCAAGAGCCTTCTGTCGATCAGGACCGAGTTTGCGCCGTTTTTGGACCACCGGTTTAATTGTTGGATCCAAATTGAGTCGATGAGAAGCGACCTTTGGATCAATTCCTTTCATATCTTCATGTTTCCAAGCAAATACATCAGAATTGGCTTTGAGGAATTGAATGAGCCGAGTTCGTATGGGTTCTTGGAGAGTGGCCCCAATTTGCACCGACTTGTGACAGACAAGATCGTCGATGAATATTACTTCAACCTCTTCCGATGGTTCAGCTCGTTCAAGTTTGCTTTTCTCCTTGAATTGAATTCGAGGATCAAGTGTATCTTCTTCTTTAATTGGTTCTTTTCCAGGACGTCGTCGACAATTAGAAACCAGATCATTATTTGATTTCGCTGGGTCAAGTTCCATCTCGGTATTGTATGATTCCGAGTTGATGAGTGTTGAATCTTCTTGGCTTTCCTCAATATTCTCCATCATGTGTATAGGTGTGCATGGTTCATGCCAAGGTTTGACCCATACCATTCCACGAGCTTCGTACTGATCTCCGTAATGAGTTCCTTCTCCATTATTGGTGGGAAATTTCAGAGCATAATGAAAGATCGAGACAGCAGCACGAAGTTTATACAGAGCTGTCCTTCCAATGATGGCATTATATTGATTTTTAAGATCCATCACCTTAAATGTTTCCATAATAACTTTGGAAGCTTGTCCAGGGATTCCAAACCGAATTGGCATAGTAATTTCACCAAGGGTGGGCGTAACTGTTCCGTTAAAGCCTTGTACTTGATCTTTACAGGGTCTCAACTCGGCTGGATCGATTCCCATTTGTTCGAACGTTCGTAACATCATAATACTTGAATATGCTCCGGTGTCCACTAACATACGATGTATCGGTATTCCACAAATGGGTGCCGTGATTATTAAGGGATCAGCATGTGGGTGAGCAAAGTAACTAGCATCATCCACATTGAATGTTATCGGGCAATTATTTCGAGCACTAATTTTATCTCGGAGGTCGGTAGTCAAAACAGTTTTACCCGAGTTAAAAGCCTTTCGAGCATATGCCTTCATTTGCCGCCGTGATTCAAACATTGTATTGCTACTGTTATTGACCCGAGGTACATGGTGTGAATTGTCAGGATTATAGTATCCTCCTCGACATATCGTTTCAGTTGTTATCATCGAATCTCTTTCTTTTTGATTCATCATATATATTTCTTTATCGCTTGACCTGATCCGTTTTGGATTAATTGGATGTCCTTCATCGTCGTCATCATCAGGTAAGTCCGACATTCTCCCTTTTCGTTTGTAATCAGCATTTTTAGCAAACCTTTGGACTTGAGGATGTCCAATGAGTCGCAACAGAGCAGAAAGTAAACCAAGGCATTCATCAGTATTATGGCCTGCCGACTTATGGTATGAACAATATCTTGTTTTATCAAGTTTTTCTTCAGGAGTTCTGACAGGTCGAGGATCAGGAAGAATTCATTTCCCTTTTAATTCTTCAAATATAGTTGCTGCTCCTGCCGAGAATACCGTCTGGTAGCTAGATTTGACTTCATTAAGATATTTAGTTCTGACTTCTTGCACTTCAGGCATCTTTGGATTCCCAAATCGAGACTTATTTGGTTTGAAGAATTTACTTTTCTTCTTTTTTGACTCTTGCCCAACTTCCGACTTCAGCGAAGGAAAGTCGATATTTGGAACCGACATTGATTCTTCGGCTAAAATATGCTGTTGAGCCCGAGCTAGAAAGTCTTGAAATGAAGTCGGTTTATTCTGACATATACTCCATCGGAATAACGAATTTGGCTTCAATCCGGCTATGGCTGTGACCAATAGCGTTTCAGGATGGCATTGCTCCATATTTTGTATGCGTTCGTTGAACCGAGTAATGTAATCTTTCACACTTTCATCATCTTTTTGTACAATATTTGCGATTGATTCTTTAAGAATTAAAGAAACTCGGGCCCCAATAAAATGAGAGCGAAAAGCCGTTCTCAATTGCTGCCATGTGGAAATTGAGTACCGAGATAGAGAATGATACCATTTTTGAGCTCGAGGTCCCAAAGTTAAGGAAAACATCCGACATCTGAGTGCTTCATTTGCTCCATGAAGATCCATCCAAGATGTGTACTGACCAAGATGAGCGTCAGGATCGGAAGTTCCATCATATAAACCGATTTGTGGAACTTTTACTTTAGTTGGAATAGGTTCCCTAGTCAAATGAGGGGCTAAAGGAGTTCCAACCTCTTGATATATTTCTTCTGTCATTGGAATTTGTCGTGGTGATTCTCCATGTTCATCTTGCCGAGTTTCTAACTCAGCAATTCTCTTTCTAAGTATCTCCAGCTCTTCTGATTCACGTCTTAAACGATTTCTTTCGATTAGACGACGTAACTCATTTTGCGCACGACGAGTATGGTTATGTTCAAGGGTACATCGTAAATCAGAGGGTTGATCATGTCGTAAGATATCGGGTAACGACGGAGTAGGCTGTCGTGGTCGATGCCCAGAACGGCTTTCTGCAGTTGCTTCTGATCGAACTGCTTCAGGAATATGTGTTTGTACAGGAACTACTCCACGATTTTGAGTTGCAATATTATGTTGTGATGTATGTGTACGTGGATGGGAAGTTGCATGTGATGCAGCAGGAATTTCATTCCTTTGGGAAACTGGTGCAGGATGAGTTTGAAGATTAACCGCTGCAGTTGACTCTATTCTTGTTCGTGCCATAAAATCAGTTAAATTTTTCAAGAACTCTGGATCTTGAAACAAAGCTGAATAATCAATTGATGTAGATGGCACGGTTGAATTTCCAGTTGTGTGAATTGGGTGACGATTAACTCCAGCACCTGGATTATGTTCGTTTCGCCCAGAATTCGACATCTTTGTATTATATTGTATACAAGACAAACAATCGGAAGTTCAGGCCGCCCTCCTTCTAGCGCCAAACTGTTGTTGTCTTGAATTAACAACTTAAAATTAAACACAGCAGGTGTCAAGAAAACTAGGATAATTGTTCAATTTGATTTGATTTGTTATAATCACAAGAGTACAGAAGTCGGTTATTTGCTGAAAACCGAGATTATCTTGAGTTCGTGTACCATGTGTTCTCCCCAGATCCTCGTACTATCATAAATTCAGCTATTTATAGTACGGTGGCTTTTGTCTTCTTCCTTGAAATGGATAAAGATGCATTTAATGTTGAGCTGCTTTACTTGAAGCGGCGGGAAACACCAATGATTGCCTTTTTGTTTTGTTGGTCCAATCAGATGCTTCTAATGATTACTTTCTGTTGGAATATTCAAACTTCGTGATAGTCGGTTGAACTGAAGTCGGTTTACTTGCGTTGGCTTTAGATGTCGGTTCTTTTCGAAGACCTTTGAAAGTCGGATCTTTGAAAGTCGGTAATTCTTCAGAAGTCGGTAATTTGTTTCAATACATACCGACTTGTAGTAAGTTTACTTTCTTGCGAAATTATTTCTTCAATAATATGATTAATCTCCATCTTCAATCTCTGTTACTGAATTTGATATCAACAATTATTATTATTATTATTATTATTATTATTATTATTATTATTATTATTATTATTATTATTATTTATCTTTATTTGTTGTTAATATTATTCGTTGAATGCTAAAATTATTAAATGCCTAATGTGATTTATTTGTCAAATTGCAATTAATTGTTTAATTGTCTAAGTGTTGTTATTTAATTAAAATGTGTATTTGTATTTTTATTAATATTATTTTTTTAAAAAATTTAATTGTGTGTATTATAAATATATATATAACCGGTTTATGAATTTAAATTGTTGAGCCCGAGTAAAACCGAAATCCCGAACCATTAGGCGAACCGGCCGACCCGCGAGCCCGACGACCCAGACCCAGTTTTTCCACCCATTGTGCACGTGTGTGTGGTGTTATCTTGTGCAACAAGATTATTAAACCCAAACCTTGTATATATATATATATATATATATATATTATGCCATTTAATCCATTTTCATAGTGCGGCTATGGTCAAAATCCTACCTTAAATTCAATCCTAATTTGTATAATTTTAATAAGGGATAACCTCTCAATTTCTTTAATTTCGGCTCCCCATATCTCCATACCCCGTAATGCAATCCCTTTGATTTGGAGCAATCCATTTGATTTGGAGCAATCCCTTTTTCCTTTATTCATTCCCATATTCTTGGTAAACATTTTTCTAAATCTTTTTTTTTTTTTTTCGTTTGGTATATAAAAGAAGATTAGTGGAGTATAAAATTTCACTTTCCTCAGCCTTATACGTGTAGAAGCAGAATAACCACTTTATATTTTTCCTTTCCCTGTCGTTTACGCGAGAGAGCAGCAAAGGAAAATTTTTATAATTTCTGCTCAGTTCATCTTCCCTGCGAGAAGGCCTCACGCAAATCGAGCCCGTCAACTCTCGTGTTTGTTCTGTTTTTGTTCGATTCCCGAGAACGGTACAAGGCTCGACCCGTCTCGTTTAATTTTTCTTCTCGTTTATGTTGTGTATTTGGTTGTCATATGTGAAGGTTTAGTTCAAGAATATATGCCTATGTGATTTTATGTATATCCGTTAAACTATTTGTGTCGTTTATGAAATTGTGCGTTGACGAGCCTTTCGATTTTGGAAAATCGAACGAGGCCTCGTCAACTCGTGAATTTGTCGCTGTGGGCTGGAACTTATGTCGTCCATAGTCTTATGGCGAAGACTTCGGACGGATTCATCGCAGAATCAGTCGGTTATGAATTAACAATTTTGTATTGTCGCTGTTTTGGTAGATAAATTATGATAAATTTCATGATTCTCGTATTGCTGTGAAATTTTGTGTGCTCGACCCTCTGCTGGAAATACATGTTGTGTAATAATTTCAATTTTAAATAATAGGTTTAGCTATTTTTAATAATTATTTGGAAATCTGAGCAGAATCTTATAAAATGCATATTAAATTCCGTTGTGCCTCAAAAATTATGAAATTTGGATATGTTCTCTTTCTCTATGTTTTCTAGGTCGTGTAAAAGATTTGGAATTTTTGGACTTCGTTTGCTATATATAAAAATTGTGTGTTGTATTCTGCAGCTTCATAATTTAATTTTAATAAATTGAATTCTTGCTGGAAAATTCTGAAACTTTACTGAGAGGCTTATTTTATGTACTTATGCATGCTGTTAAAATATGAAAATTTTTGGAGTTCATTTTAGTTCGATTTTGATTTAAATTCGATAAACTGCTGAATCTCGTTTGAATTTTTAAAAATAGTAGCAGTTGACGTTAAGGGCTGAGATTTTTATATGTTGTTTATATCATGCTGTAGTGCATTGTGTAAAATTATAAAGTCCTGAATCATTCATTAAGTTTGAGTATAAATTCATGGCTCGGTTTTGCTGATATCTTGTGTGAGAATTTTATAAAATAGTGTACTTGGGATTTGAAGCTGAAAATTTGTGTATTTTCTTAACTCTGGGAGGTAAAATTTATGTTAAAATTTCAGAGCTAAATTCATATGGCAACCTGGTCAACTCATTTTTGTGATTTAAACTTGTATAATCGTAAATGTGGTTTTTAGAATGAAAACTGTTAACCGATTCGTCATTTGTTTCATTAAGTGTTTGACTTGGTCAATGTGTATGATTGGATTATGTGAACTCCCATGTGTAATTAATTGAGTCTAGATGTCGAGTCTTAGGATTCCAACGTCCACAGGACTTCACGAACACCTTAGTTGAATCAAGTTCGACTAAGTATGATTGTGATTTTTCCGTCTAAGTCAGAATAGATGTTGATTATAGCATCTGGACTTAATGTAGGTGTTTGACGAGCCGAGCTCGCATTCTATTTGTGCTTTCGTGATTGTCTCCTTTCCGCGACCAGGTGGGTTATTCAAAATTTCTTATGCATTAAATTCTTTATGAAAGTCGAATGGTATATCAATGTATGCATGTGAACCTGTAACCTTCGATGTGTGCGGTTTCGACCTTCGAACGGTTATCCCCGTCGTCGTGTGCGGTTTTGACCTTCGACGGTGCCTAATGATAGGCAGTCTCCCTAGCCTAATGATAGGCAAGGCCGAGGGGAGTTGTACACCCTTCGGTATTTACTCCCATTATTGTGTGCGGTTTCGACCTTCAATGGCTAATGATAGATGTGCACATGAGTAAAAGGTTATGATTAGGAGATGTGATATTTGAATGATTCGTGTTCATGCTGCGACCATACTTATCTGTCTTAATACATTATTTATTGCATAGCGGTGAGCACTACTTTTTCCGACTGTGCTCATCCCCACCTGAAATTCACGTTTCAGGTTAAGCAAGGCGGGCACAACGGCAGGATGGCGAGTGGATGGTCATATTTACATTATTTGCTTCCGTTTTATTTTGAATAAGTTAACCCGAACTGATGAACTTGGAAATATTGGGTTATGAACATGTTATTTCATTTCAGACCATGTCGTTGAAATTATGTTGGTTTGAACATATGATTTGGTTCTTTTCATGGAACTATGTTTGGGTATTCATATTGAATGTGTCATTTGGATATCATGTGAACTGTTGATTTTAGGACAATGAAGTCCATGTGAAAAATCGGGTAATGTATACCCGTGCGGTTTCAAATATGAATTGAAATCAAGATAATGCCCTAATGTTATGGATTATGAAAAATGAATTTCGAAAATGTAAACTTGATTTTTGAATAAGCCATGGATTATTTCTTAAATTAGAGTGGGGCGTTACAGTTTGGTATCAGAGCCAGTCTGCGTTTCTGTAGACTGGTATGTGTGAATTATGTGAATTATTTGCATAATATGTTTATGACCACTCGCTTCCGTCGTGCCTCGCCAACTCAGGTATGAGATTCCTGATTAAGTTTAAATTGCTGAAGTGTTGTCTGATAACTGAGATGATGTTATATGATATAAACTGGGGCTTAGGAATTTGTCCACCTGTGTTTAATTTTGTTGAACTCTAGTGTTTCATGGCAAACTCTAGAATTTCCCTTGTTAAATATTTGTGCTAAATCTTCTCGGCCTATTTCAATGTAGAATTATGGCCCATCGCAATACCCGTAATACTCGCAACAACCAGCAAAACCCGCCTCCGCCTCCGCCTCCACCTCAGCAGGATGACCACCGCGAGACGGTTATCAAGTTTCAGCGGCTGACTCCATCGGCTTTCACCGGAGTTGAGGGGCCCACAGCCGTGGCTGAATGGCTCCGCAAGATAGAGCGGATGTTCGATCTTTTGATGTGCACCGATGCGCAGAAGATTTTTTGTGCCCAGTATCAGATGGAGGGTGATGCTGACATCTGGTGGCACGACCACTGGAGGCTTAGGCCGGCTGAGCGCGCTAATCTCACCTGGGACAGAATGAAGGAGGTGATACTCGATAAGTACTACCCCCTCAGCTACAAGAAGCAGATGCAGCGTGAGTTTTGGGATCTCCGCCAGGGTACCCGGACTATCGATGAATACGAGCAGGATTTCGCCCGCATGAGCCCCTTTGCTCCAACGCTGGTGGACACCGAGGAGAAGAAGGCCATTCAGTTCCGTGACGGTCTACGTCCTGATCTCTGCATGCACCTCACTAGCCAAGGCAACCTTTCCTATAGGGAGACTGTTGTTCGTGCCCAGCAGCTGGAGAGCTATCAGAAACTTCATGCCTCAACTCATTCTCAGCCTCTTGCACAGTCTGTGCAACCTATCACTTCCGTTCATCCTGGCTCCAATTCCAACAAGAGGAAGGTCGATTCCCACCGGGACAACCGAAAGGGAAAACATGGTGGCTCCAACAAGCGTAGCAACCGAACCTGCAACAACTGCGGCAGATACCATGTTGGGGAGTGTCGAGCTACCCAAAGGACTTGCTACAACTGCCAGCGAATTGGCCATTTCGCCAACATGTGCCCCGAGCCGAAGAGGCAACAGCAAGGACCCTACCAGCAGCAGCAGCCACTACTTCAGTAGCAACCATATCAACAGCCCCATCAGCAGCAGCCCAGACAGCCGCCTCCGAACCAGTCGAGGACTGGGAACCAGGCCCGCGTCTACACCATTTCTCATGATGAGGCCGCCCACAACGCAGGTACCATGTCTGGCATGCTTTCAATATCCAATGTGCCTGTGTTTGCCCTATGTGATACCGGAGCCACCCATTCCTTTATTTCCTCTCGTTGCGTGCAACCCTTATCTGTTTCTAATATATGCAAAGTTGACTCTCTCGAGGTTAGCCTAGCCTCGGGAAAAACTATTATCTCTGATTCTGTGGTCCGCAATCTCAATGTTGTTATCGGTAGACGAGTTTTGGAGGCCGACGCTTATATTCTCGAAATGCGCGACTTCGACGTGATCTTAGGCATGGACTGCCTCACTCGCTATCGAGCCGATATCCGGTGCCAGGAGCATGAAGTCACTCTCTTTCCCGAATCTGATCAGCCTGTTGTATTCTTCGGGGTGAAGTCGAGGACCGTGCCTCGAGTTATCTCATCCCTCCAAGCTAAGAAGTGCCTTTCCAAGGGTAGCTGTCAAGGCTATCTCGTATCAATGGTGTCTGATGCCGTTGATGAGCAAACCCCCGAGTGCGTATCTATCGTTTGTGAGTATCTCGATGTCTTTCCCGATGAACTGCCTGGAGGACCGCCTAAACGTCAAGTTGAATTCACCATCGATCTAGTGCCCGGAGCTAGTCCCGTTTCCAAAGCACCTTACCGTATGGCGCCGAAGGAGCTTCAAGAGCTCAAGGCCCAAATCTAGGGACTACTCAAGCTCGGTTTCGTTCGACCGAGTGTTTCTCCTTGGGGTGCGCCCGTCCTATTCGTGAAGAAGAAAGACGGATCGATGCGCATGTGTATTGACTATCGGGAGCTGAATACCCTTACAGTCAAGAACAAATACCCCCTTCCTCGCATTGAAGATCTTTTCTACTAGCTGAGGGGAGCCAGCATCTTTTCAAAGATTGATTTGAGGTCTGGCTATCATCAGCTGAAAATTCGAGAGTCAGATATTTCTAAGACTGCCTTCCGTACTCGTTATGGCCATTATGAGTTCGTCGTGATGCCGTTCGGACTCAGCAACGCTTCAGCCGTGTTTATGGACCTTATGAATAGGGTCTTTCATCCCTTCCTCGACCAGTTTGTTATCGTATTCATCGACGACATCCTGGTTTATTCTCGAGATATCGACCAGCACAAGGAGCATCTGAGGATTGTGCTGGAGACTCTTCGCCGCGAGAAGCTGTATGCAAAATTCTCGAAGTGCGAGTTCTGGCTGGACCGTGTGGCATTCCTTGGCCACATCGTTACAGCTAGAGGCATTGAGGTGGATCCAGCCAAGATCGAGGGGGTGAGCAAGTGGGAAACACCAAGAAATGCAAGCGACGTTCGTAGTTTCCTGGGGTTAGCAGGATACTACAGAAGGTTCATTAAGGGCTTCTCGAAGATAGCCCAGCCACTAACCAACCTTACGATGAAGGCCGTGAGGTTTGATTGGAGTCCGAAGTGCGAGGCTAATTTTCAAGAATTGAAAGGGAGACTTACCACCGCACCAGTCTTATCTATTCCCGACCCGACTTTGGAGTTCACGATCTATAGTGATGCTTCGAAGATGGGTTTAGGCTGCGTGTTGATGCAGCAAGGGAGAGTCGTGGCATACGCGTCGAGGCAGCTGAAGCCTCATGAGCAGAATTATCCCACGCACGACTTAGAGCTAGCCGCAGTGGTCCACGCCTTGAAGATCTGGAGGCATTACCTTTACGGGGGGAAGTGCGAGATTTTCACGGACCATAAGAGCCTGAAGTACATTTTCACTCAGAAGGAGTTGAACATGCGGCAGCGCCGATGGTTAGAGTTGGTCAAGGACTACGATTGCACGATTAGCTTCCATCCTGGGAAAGCTAACGAAGTCGCCGATGCCCTCAGTCGGAAGAGTCATGGCCAGCTGTCTTGCTTATTCACCCAGCAAGATGTTCTAGTTCGGGAGTTCGAGCGGCTACAGTTGGAGGCAGTGAAGTCGACTTCGACAGCTGGGGGTATGCTGACCGCCTTGGTTGTGGGACCGACCCTTCGTGAGAAGATAGTCACCGAGCAACCGAATGACCGTTTTCTGCGCCGGATGAGGGAGTTGATGGAAGCCGGCAAAGTTGGAGGTTTCGCGGTCGCATCTGATGGAGCATTGGTCTTCGAGGGTAGACTATGTGTTCCGAAGGTGTGGGAACTGCGGAAGGAGATTCTGAGAGAGGCCCATAGTGCCCCGTACACCATCCATCCTGGTAGCTCGAAGATGTACCAGGACCTCCGGAAGTCTTTTTGGTGGAGAGGTATGAAGAGGCAGGTGGCCCGTTTCGTGAACAGTTGTCTAGTGTGTCAGCAAGTGAAGGCTGAACACCAGAAACCGAGAGGACTGTTGCAGCCGCTTGAGATTCCCATGTGGAAATGGGAGCGAGTCAGCATGGATTTCTTGGTGGGTTTGCCGAGATCGAGGTCCACGACTCTATTTGGGTGATTGTGGATCGACTCACGAAGTCCGCCCACTTTTTGCACGTCCGGACGACTATGAAGGCTAGCGCGTATGCCGAGTTGTTCGTTGATGAGATTGTCAAACTTCACGGGGTACCTGTGGAGATAGTGTCAGATCGAGACCCGAAATTCACGAGCCAGTTCTGGAGGACTCTGCACCGAGCCATGGGGACGAGGTTGGCTTTTAGCACAGCTTTTCACCCCGAGACAGATGGTCAGTTGCTGTGGTCTTGGACTGGAGCCTGACTTGAGAAACTGCCCTCCCGTTGGTTGAGTTGACTTACAACAACAGCTATCACTCCTCGATCAAGATGGCCCCTTATGAGGCTTTGTACGGACGGAAGGTCCAGACACCTTTGTATTGGAATGAGGTCGGGGAGAGGAAGATCATGGGTCCGGAGTTCATTCGTAGGACTTCGGAGGCTGTTGAGGAGATCCGGAAGCATATCCGGTCCGCGCAGGAGAGACAGAAGGTCTATGCCGATCGGGAGAGGCAGGAGCATGTGTATGCCATTGGGGACCATGTCTTTCTGAAGGTCTCGCCCATGAAGGGTGTGATTCGCTTCGGGAAGAAGGGGAAGCTTCGACCTCGCTACATCGGACCATTTGAGATCCTTGCTCGAGTTGGGGACTTAGCTTATCGGCTGGCATTACCACCGGATCTATCGGGAGTGCATAACGTGTTCCACGTGTCGATGTTGCGGAGATACGTGCATGACCCCGACCACGTTGTGGACTTTGGCGAGCTGCAGGTCGAGCGAGACCTCACCTATGAGGAGGTGCCGGTTGCTATTTTGGACCAGAAGGTCCATCAGCTGAGGAACCGGGCAGTGAGTCTGGTGAAGGTGCAGTGGAGCCGACATGATGAGTCCGAGGCGACTTGGGAGAAGGAGGTCGAGGTTAGGAGGCGCTATCCGAACTTCTCTTTTTGAGTCCCTTGTATCTTTCTTTCGTTTCGTTTCTTTTGTTTTCGAATTCCGAGGACGGAATTCTTTTAAGGTGGATGGATTGTAATGCCCCGTTTGGAAATATGGAATTTTGAGAATTATTTATTATTATTATTATTATTATTATTATTATTATTTATCTTTATTTGTTGTTATTATTATTCGTTGAATGCTAAAATTATTAAATGTCTAATGTGATTTATTTGTCAAATTGTAATTAATTGTTTAATTGTCTAAGTGTCGTTATTTAATTAAAATGTGTATTTGTATTTTTATTAATATTATTTTTTTTTTTAAAATTTAATTGTGTGTATTATAAATATATATATATAACCGGTTTATGAATTTAAATTGTTGAGCCCGAGTAAAACCGAAATCCCGAACCATTAGGCGAACCGGCCGACCCGCGAGCCCGACGACCCAGACCCAGTTTTTCCACCCATTGTGCACGTGTGTGTGGTGTTATCTTGTGTAACAAGATTATTAAACCCAAACCTTGTATATATATATACATATATATATACATTATGCCATTTAATCCATTTTCATAGTGCGGCTATGGTCAAAATCCTACCTTAAATTCAATCCTAATTTGTATAATTTTAATAAGGGATGACCTCTCAATTTCTTTAATTTCGGCTCCCCATATCTCCATACCCCGTAATGCAATCCCTTTGATTTGGAGCAATCCATTTGATTTGGAGCAATCCCTTTTTCCTTTATTCATTCCCATATTCTTGGTAAACATTTTTCTAAATCTTTTTTTTTTTTTTTTTTTTTGNGTAAACATTTTTCTAATTTTTTTTTTTTTTTTTTTTCGTTTGGTATATAAAAGAAGATTAGTGGAGTATAAAATTTCACTTTTCTCAGCCTTATACGTGTAGAAGCAGAATAACCACTTTATATTTTTCCTTTCCCTGTCGTTTGCGCGAGAGAGCAGCAAAGGAAAATTTTCATAATTTCTGCTCAATTCATCTTCCCTGCGAGAAGGCCGCACGCAAATCGAGCCCGTCAACTCTCGTGTTTGTTCCGTTTTTGTTCGATTCCCGAGAACGGTACAAGGCTCGACCCGTCTCGTTTAATTTTTCTTCTCGTTTATGTTGTGTATTTGGTTGTCATATGTGAAGGTTTAATTCAAGAATATATGCCTATGTGATTTTATGTATATCCGTTAAACTATTTGTGTCGTTTATGAAATTGTGCGTTGACGAGCCTTTCGATTTTGGAAAATCGAACAAGGCCTCGTCAACTCGTGAATTTGTTGCTGTGGGCTGGAACTTATGTCGTCCATAGTCTTATGGCGAAGACTTCGGACGGATTCATCGCAGAATCAGTCGGTTATGAATTAACAATTTTGTATTGTCGCTGTTTTGGTAGATAAATTATGATAAATTTCATGATTCTCGTATTGCTGTGAAATTTTGTGTGCTCGACCCTCTGCTGGAAATACATGTTGTGTAATAATTTCAATTTTAAATAATAGGTTTAGCTATTTTTAATAATTATTTGGAAATCTGAGCAGAATCTTATAAAATGCATATTAAATTCCGTTGTGCCTCAAAAATTATGAAATTTGGATATGTTCTCTTTCTCTATGTTTTCTAGGTCGTGTAAAAGATTTGGAATTTTTGGACTTCGTTTGCTATATATAAAAATTGTGTGTTGTATTCTGCAGCTTCATAATTTAATTTTAATAAATTGAATTCTTGCTGGAAAATTCTGAAACTTTACTGAGAGGCTTATTTTATGTACTTATGCATGCTGTTAAAATATGAAAATTTTTGGAGTTCATTTTAGTTCGATTTTGATTTAAATTCGATAAACTGCTGAATCTCGTTTGAATTTTTAAAAATAGTAGCAGTTGACGTTAAGGGCTGAGATTTTTATATGTTGTTTATATCATGCTATAGTGCATTGTGTAAAATTATAAAGTCCTGAATCATTCATTAAGTTTGAGTATAAATTCATGGCTCGGTTTTGCTGATATCTTGTGAGAATTTTATAAAATAGTGTACTTGGGATTTGAAGCTGCAAATTTGAGTATTTTCTTAACTCTGGGAGGTAAAATTTATGTTAAAATTTCAGAGCTAAATTCATATGGCAACCCGGTCAACTCATTTTTGTGATTTAAACTTGTATAATCGTAAATGTGGTTTTTAGAATGAAAACTGTTAACCGATTCGTCATTTGTTTCATTAAGTGTTTGACTTGGTCAATGTGTATGATTGGATTATGTGAACTCCCATGTGTAATTGATTGAGTCTAGATGTCGAGTCTTAGGGTTCCAACGTCCACAGGACTTCACGAACACCTTAGTTGAATCAAGTTCGACTAAGTATGATTGTGATTTTTCCGTCTAAGTCAGAATAGATGTTGATTATAGCATCTGGACTTAATGTAGGTGTTTGACGAGCCGAGCTCGCATTCTATTTGTGCTTTCGTGATTGTCTCCTTTCCGCGACCAGGTGGGTTATTCAAAATTTCTTATGCATTAAATTCCTTATGAAAGTCGAATGGTATGATCAATGTATGCATGTGAACCTGTAACCTTCGATGTGTGCGGTTTCGACTGTGCTCATCCCCACTTGAAATTCACGTTTCAGGTTAAGCAAGGCGGGCACGACGGCAGGATGGCGAGTGGATGGTCATATTTACATTATTTGCTTCCGTTTTATTTTGAATAAGTTAACCCGAACTGATGAACTTGGAAATGTTGGGTTATGAACATGTTATTTCATTTCAGACCATGTCGTTGAAATTATGTTGGTTTGAACATATGATTTGGTTCTTTTCATGGAACTATGTTTGGGTATTCATATTGAATGTGTCATTTGGAAATCATGTGAACTGTTGATTTTAGGACAATGAAGTCCATGTGAAAAACCGGGTAATGTATACCCGTGCGGTTTCAAATATGAATTGAAATCAAGATAATGCTCTAATGTTATGGATTATGAAAAATGAATTTCGAAAATGTAAACTTGATTTTTGAATAAGCCATGGATTATTTCTTAAATTAGAGTGGGGCGTTACATCGGTACTCGTCGGAAGCTGGCACTCTTGGTCTGGTGGTGTTTGGTCGGAACTCTGCCACTTTTTGCCGAGGGAGATGACGGGAAAAATTGGACGGGAGTTGGGAAATATGAGGGGGGCAGCTGATACAGCTGCTTGGCTTAATAGAGAGGGGCTAGGGTTGCATCATGGAAGGGGATGCCATGGGTGAGTTAGGCCGGAAATGAGAAAATTGCAATTTTAGTCCAGTAACTTAGGTTGTTTCCCACTTTAGTCCAGTAACTTGGGCCGATCGAAAATTGGTCCAAAAATTTCCAAAATGTAGTTACATTATATTAGTCCAATTCCGGTCCCCGTCGCCGGAATCCGAATTGCCAACTCAGCACATTCCGATCGGATTCCGGCGACGGGGACCGGAATTGGACTAATTTAACTACATTTTAGAAGTTTTTGGACCAATTTTGGATCGGTCCAAGTTACTGGACTAAGTGGGAAACAGCCTAAGTTATTGGACTAGAATTGCAATTTTCTCGCTGAAAATTTACAGGAGCGGTTAGGATGAGCTGTGACCGATTCTCGTGAGAGGTGCTGTGTTGTTGCTCGAAAATTATGAAGGAGATGGTCTGGTTTTTCATGGGCCCTAGGTGCTTGGGAAAGGTTACTTGGGCCAAAAACGAAAGAAGCTGTTGAGCTTGCTTGGGCAAGTGTACTTAGCTTACTTAGGATCTAAATTTGACACTTAGTCAAATTTTAGGACATAGGAAAATTTTGAACACTTAGGAAAATAACACAGACAATTAGCACACTTAGGCAATCATACATTAAAACACCTAGCACGAAGAGCACGAAAGACACTTAGCAGAAATTTAATAAAACAAGAACAGAAAAGAAAAATTAAGAGGACAAGGACATCCTCTTCAATCTCAATTTTTTATTAGGTAAAATTATTAGGAAAAATTAAATAGAGGAGGACATCTACTTAATTTCCTTTAAAGATTCAGATTAAGAAAAAAAAAAAAAATTAAACTTAGTCAAGCGAAGAAATGAAATGCAATGTTATGCTTTTACTAAATAAACGGGACGCTACAACTTACCCTCCATAAATGATTTATGTCCTTGAAAATCTAAACAAAGCTCAGAAACTAAACTTAAGATCTTCAAGCAAAATTTCTCTTCTCTATTCCAAGCAGTATTACCCTTGCGCTGGCGACACCACAAGATCTTACTAAGAGCTACCTCTCGGTTCCACAACTAATGTGCATTTTTTTTGCTCAAGATGGCCATAGGCACCGTTTCATAACTCACGTTCTGCCCGAAGTGAGTATGAATGAAGTTTACCACGTCTCAGGTCGAGTACATACTTACTGAATCATTGAGACATTGAAACAATAATGAACATTCTCGAGTGCTTGGTGGTTAATCCAATCGGTAGGCTAGGTCACCGACTTGGGCTAAAAAGCTGAATAGGCTGAAGAAACTAGTTCAACGGTCTGCTTGGCCAACTCAAGAACGAGAATCTTCCGCTCACCAATTTTCGCCTTGCACTCTGATGTTATGCTTTGGCAGTTCTTCTGTGGGGAGACCTAGGTCGCTGCAGCACGCTCGGGGACATTTGGAATGGTACTCCTTGCACGCGGTCGATGAGGTAACTGTGACACGACCTGTTGTGATCCGGTATGTGATAACACTACACATTGCGCGCGGCACACTACGCACGGAACACCAGCAATACGAAGTGCACTCTTGTGTCTGGCACCAGCGCGTAGTACACCTGCATCACCCATCGCTAGTAGCTACGACTCATACGTACGTCACTTGCCACGTCTTCCAGTGCAGTTGCACGGCCATAGACCGGTAATTCCTCGATGTGTTGCGACCCAAGTCTAGTTTTGCCAGAAACTAAATACATCACGTTTCCGCTGGATCTTCTAGCAATTGCTACGGACTGACATCGGAGTACTCTTGTACTACTAGAACTGCTTATGGTGACGGCTTCTTCTCAATGCTCTAGTTTTTTCAACTTTAGAAGACGCTAGTTTTTCAGAAATCATTTGCATTTTCAAAAACTTTTTAAACATTGAAACTTTTCTTGGCACTCCTTGATAATTTATTCTTTGCAAACATTCAAGACATAATAACTTGCATTCATGAAAGAAAGTTTCAAAACCAAATAACAATAATCAAACTTCCGCCATAACAAAACCGTGACGTTTGCGAAAGCATAAAAGTCCTAGAAATTATTTGAGCTATGTTCTTGTTGGTTCATCCACTGTCAACTTGTTCAATCTTGCTATTGGTCTACTTGGGCCCGAGTAAGAGCAAAGACACGAGCTCTGCTGCTTGGGTTCGGCCTCTGCTGATTCTGTTGAGGCCAGTCCTGATGTTGATTGCACTTCGGGCACACATTCGCAAAATATCCCTGCTTCTGGCAATTATAACAGGTAAGATGGCCTGCCCTACACTCTCCTCCATGCGATATGCCGCCAACTACCACACTCGGCGGTCCGTCTGGCACTTCACTGATGGGTTGTATATTCAGCGCTGGGAGTCGATCGTCATGTCGGTCTGTTCATGCACGTTTCCCGCTCTTATGTTCCTGGTAGCCGTCCGCCTTCCTCTTGCCGGAACTAGAAGGTGGCTGGACAAATGGGGTTGCTGGCTGAATGGCTAGTGTGTCTAAACTCTGCCACGCAGCTATCTGTTTGGCCTTGTCAACCGTCTCGGAACCTCAGGTAGTTGTGACTCGCCACTAAGATCCAGATGTATGACCGGATCCCATTCCGGAAGTGGCTCGCCTTCTTCTCCTCCGTATGGATAACATGTCGGGCAAAAACGTTCATACAGGCAAAGTCCCATTGGTACTCATCCACAGTGCGGTCTCCCTAGCAAATATCACAAAACTCCCGCTCTAGCCGCTCGCGGAAATGTTGTGGATAGTATTTATCGGCTACTATTTCCTTTTGCTGAGCCCAAGTCAGAGTGTCATGCTCGTTCTCCGGCTTCAATTTTCAATAATCGAACCACCAGTCACCGGCATCACTGTTTATCTAGAACTCAACACAAAAGTACTGCTCGTCGGTGCAGACGAGTACCCTGAAGATACGCTCCAACTTCTAGAACCATTCGCCCATGGCAGCCGGTCCCTCCTACCCGGCGAATATCGGTGGCTGCATGGTGCAAAGCTGGGCCACTACCTTAGACTGGGTTTGCCTTTGGGCGTCATTCTGTCTTCGTGGAGGCATGATTTGATACAAGGTACTTGAAAGTTTAGAACACTCTTAAACTTATTCTAAAGTTCCAGCCTTAACTAGAGTTCTCAAGTCTTTTCTACGAGAGTAGTCCTAAGCCCCATAAAACATGCTCATGCTCAAACACCTAATCCAAAATACTTACCTTGGAGGCGCGGCACGACGGAGGCGAGTGGTCAAACCTTTTAAAAAAATTTCTAACTTTGAAAAATTGTTTCAGTCTACATAACCATAGACCTGCTCTGATACCAACTTGCAACAGCCGCTTACTTTTCTTTAGGGAACACTTAGTTTTCGAAAATAATTTGAATTTTTCTTTCAAAATTTTTCTCGGGCATTACTCAAAACACTCTCTTTTCGCAACAGCTTTTCTTAACTTATGTTGCTACTCGAGTTCTTACTTGAAAGCACTTCAACCATAATGACACATAATAAACTTTTGGGTAAAATATGCCGCACCCCATGTGTTCAACGAAATGTGCGCTTTTTTCCCCTGTGTTTTAAAAAGGCACCATACCCCTTTATATTTAAGTAATCGTTGCACAGTTTTCCCATTCCGTCCAACTTGCCGGTGCGTGTACCACACCTTCTCTAACTGCAAAAATTGTTCACTTTTTTTTTTATTTTATAGAATAACAAAATTTCATTTATACCCTCTTGAATTTATTGCAAAAGCTAAAATTATGTAAGGAGTGGGAAGTAGGTTTCGAACCTGGGTTGCAAAGATTGCAAACTCCCACACAACCACTGAGCTAAATGTACAATTGTATAAACAATTGAATATAAGAATATTACTAATATCATACGAAAATGAATTAAATAAAGTAAAGTATATTAAGTAAATTTACTATTAATTAAATAATAATTATAATAATAAATTAAATTAACATAAAAAAATTAAAAAGATTAAATTAAAATAAAGTAAGATAGAATTTAATATAGTAGGGTGAATTAAAACTAAATAAATTTATATTTTTTAATTTATTTTCAATTTATATTTTTTAATTATTAAAATAAATTAATTATATACATTTTGAAATGAAAAATAATAATAGTAATTAAAATTTAAATAAATAAAATTAAAATAAACTATTAAATAAAATAAAAATAATAATAAAATAAGATAATAAAGTATAAAAATGGTTAAATTAAAATATCATAATAAATAAAATAACTTAGGTGAAATAATAAATTTAAATAAATAAAAATATTAAATTAATATAATAAAATAACAAAATTATAAATTATCAAATTATTTTAATATGATTTACTCTTACATACAATAAGAAATAAAAAAAATTAAATAAATTATAATTTTTTAGTAAATGATTTTAATTATTAATAAATAATTTTAATTTCTATATTTTATTTAGTAAAATTTATTTTAATTTAATTTCATTGTCTTAAGTTATACAAAATAAATAATGTTTGTTAACTAAGATAAAATAAAATTAATAATGCAACAAAATAGTATGGAATGATATAAATTAAAATAAATAATAAAATATAAGTTATAAGAAAATAATCTAAAATAAATACAATAAATATTATTATTTTAACTGTAATTTTTGTATTTATATATGATTTATTTTAATTATTTTTTTTTCGTTTAATATAATATGTTATTTAAATTATTTTTTCGTTTAATTTTATATAATTTAGTTTATTATATTTTAAGTTATCATAAGTTTACATTTAATAATTTAGTTTAATATAATTTACATTATCTTCTAAATTTAATTTCATTTATTTATAATAATGTCCATATATATTACACATTCCTAAATTTAACATTGTACCTTGAGTGGTGTGGTGATTGCATGCTTTCTATTCTCACATGAGGTCTCATGTTCGAAACCTAGGGGCAGCAATTTTTTTTATTCAATTTCTCACGATATATGCAATATTGTGATAAATTTAATTTATCGGAAATATATATATAATATTCAGAGGGTATAATGAGGATTTTGCGAAAAAATTAACGCCATTAATGGGGAAACAGAAAACAGGGAGCGTGTGCACCAGTTACTTAAATATAAAGGGATATGGTGCATTTTTTTAAACACAGTGGGGAAACGCGCATATTTAGCAAAACACAGGGGGTTTTTACCCATAAACTCATCAAAATATTCAAAGTTTTTAGAACAAACAATCATCGTCTCAATATCAATCAATCCAAAAATAGTATAAGTTCGGGAAAAGTCTGCGGCAGCAAAATTAAGCAAATAACATAAAAATGTTTGACCACCACCGGCTCCTCGTTTTCGCCACCAGCTGTTCAACCTAAAAAAGATAATGTATGGGGATGAGCAAATAACAAGCTCACCGTGGGAAATACTATGCAATATATTCAGTATAATAACAAATAATGTACTTCCATACACAAAAAAATCATGGGGACATACTTCCATAACAGATAATGTACTTCCATAAGTAGATCTGGAGAGTTTCAGACCAATTCAGTCTTTTGATGAATACTGTAATTAGAAGGATATACTTCCATACACAAAAAATCATGGGGATTAATCCTAAGAAAGGGGATTCATGGCTCTGGAGGAGCCAGCCAGAAAGTACAGAGATGCTGAAATAAGGAATTAGGTATCGGATTTGGGATGGAAACTCTGGTCATGCATGGGACTCCTCCTGGATCCCTAATATATCATCTTTCAAACCTTTTTGTCAGTTTATAGGAAATAGTACTAGAGTTAACTGGATTTGGGAGCTCAATAGGCCAGAGACTAGGGTTTTGGAAGAGAATTTGATTTTTCAAACTTTTAACCCTTATGCTGCAGGTTCCATTCTGAGGACACCCTTGAGCTATCTGGTCAGAAAGACAAATTAATTTGGTTTTTTAATAAGATTTGTGCTTACACGGTTAAATCTACTTATGAAGTTTCTATTCCACCGATTCTGAATGTTGAAGGAAGATCTAAAACTAGCAAGGGTTTATCTGGTCCTGAAAAGATGTGGGATGTGTCCTGAAAACTGTCAGTTCAAAATAAACTCATGAACTTTATTTTGGGGTGTTATCAAGGTTACATTAGCACAAAGCTGAGACTATAGTAGAAAGGGATTCATATGGACACAATTTATGATTTCTGTAGGAATCCTGAGGAAGACCTTGAACACTTTCTTTTCAATTACCAAAGGGCCAGAACACGGTGGAAACTCAGTGGGTTGCAGTGGAGCAAAGATTAATATGTTGCCTTGTATATCTTTTCAACATTGGTGGGAGGATATCTGCAGTGCAATAAGACTCCCTTGCATGAACGATAGAATCAGACGGACAACATATCTTATGTGGTAAATAGATTGATTTTCAATAAAGCAATATGCTCTTAAATGGTGTAGTAGAATTGTTATAAAATTATATGATTTTTTACATCTTTCTCCACATGCTCATATTGCTACGCCCCTACACTTTTCTCCAACAATCCCCCACATGCTCATATTTAATGTTTTAAAAGATGTAGAAAAAAAACTTATAATAACTCTATTGTTTTTTAGATTTAAACGTTGATTAAAAGAGGTAAAAGTTCCTAATTTTTTAGACTTAAACGTTGATTAACACCATAGATTGAGAGTTTATATCTAGTAAAATTTCTAATTGTAATACAAAAATTAATTTTTGCTATATTTTAGATTATCTTTAAATTCATTAAAAAAAAAGAAAAAAAACTACAATGAAAAAAACAAATCAGCTATATATCGATTTGTTGTACTCCTCAAATAAACATTCGCAATTTGGCTACAAGGAAAGGAAACTCATTGATTAAAATATTATTTTGTTAATAGTTTTAATGTACAAGAGACTTTAAGACTCTACTAGAATATTATAAAACTTTTATTGAATATTATACAATTTTCTTGCGTATTATAAAGTTTTATTGAATATTGCATCTTATAATATAATATTCTCTAAATAAATATATTTCGTGCTTCGTGTCACGTATTATATATATCCCGTACATTTTTCTTTATTCATGTATATAATTATAAATCTGGATAAATAACCTTATGCACCCCGTGCATCGCAAGGTCTCTGTACTGGTACAAGTGAACATGCATCTACCATTGCTCTTTATTCCATATTTCCTTTGTTTCATTCTTTAACATTTTCCTTTTTCCGACTTTTGTCTCGATGACAACGTCCTATTATGACGGTTGTCTTTCAAGTGTGAACGTAATCCATAGACGTAATTATAGAACAATATTACGATTCGGATCACCTTTTCCCCAAGAGTCGAGGGTAGTTGATTCTTTTTCATTTATTCGTCTTTCCATAAAAAATCATGGCCGCTAGTTACGCCTCAACTTTCGGTTGAAATTGTTGCACTAAATCAATCTGTTCATGATCTTTTACTCTCTTTCTGTTTTCTTCATTAAATCACGGGAACTGTAATTTACCGATGTTTGATTTAATATTAATATAAGAGAAGATAAATAAATAATCTTCAAAGTTATATTTATACTCATGAAAAGTCATATCTATATATATTGAAAAAGAGAGGTCAATAAATCCTTTTGGGAAAGTTTTAAAAAATTGGTCAACAACCCCATTGACTTTCCATTTGTAGAAACTAATTTAAAAATCCTTTCAAAATATATGGTTTTTTTTTTCCTGTTTTTTAGGGATGAATATACCTTTAACGTGATAAGATATATACATGTGATTGCATATTTTGTTGTTGCATCCTAAAAATCATGGTATTTAAAATCTATCCAAATACAATCCATAATTATCTTATCACTTTTGTTAATAAAAAATTGTATAAAAGGATATTCATTACCACCATTACAACTCATCATTCACGAGTTCAGAGAAAAAAAAAATACAGAGAATAATTTTTCATCGCATATACAATATAATGCTTCCAGACTGGGGTAAACTTGATATATAATGCTTCCAGACTGGGTACGTTAACAAAAGAAACAAACTTTTTTTTTGCGTCTGAGAGCAGTCCGCATTATTGAAACCCATCACGAACGGGAGAGCTATAACGCATTTTCATGATGAACAGGTAATATTTACCTTTTTTATTTCAATTTTATATAATTTAGAAAATTATTTTAATTAATATTTATAACAAACCTTTTTTGCGTCTGAGAGCAGTCCGCATTATTGAAACCCATCACGAACGGGAGAGCTGTAACGCATTTTCATGATGAACAGGTAATATTTACCTTTGTTATTTCAATTTTATATAATTTAGAAAATTATTTTAATTAATATTTATAACAAACCTTTTTTGTGTCTGAGAGCAGTCCGCATTATTGAAACCCATCACGAACGGGAGAGCTGTAACGCATTTTCATGATGAACAGGTAATATTTACCTTTGTTATTTCAATTTTATATAATTTAGAAAATTATTTTAATTAATATTTATAAATTTGTATCGTAGGTGCTTTCATTAAATGCATAATACATTATCCGAATATGAGAGCAACAAACTTTATATAAACTGAGAGCAGTCTAATTTTTGTAAAATATGTAAACTTTAAACGTATTTTATATATAAAATTTTATATACTTTTAAACATGTTAGTTGGGCAAATTTTAAGGATATATATATATATGTGTGTGCTAACTTTAAGTATATATATTTTTCTTATAAAATAGTCTAGACAAAATTGAGGTAATTTCACATTTTTCAATAATAATATAAAATATTTTAATACTTTCACATATGTATATAATAGTCTGCGTATTCTTAATGTCTTTTGGTTGTAACACTGTTAACACATATAATATTAGATACTTTTAAACATATTTAGATATTTTTTTTACTCATTCTTTAATATCTATGTGCATAAAAAGAGAATAAGATTTATAAAAAATTTTCCGGCAATATACTAAATGTTAGATAAAAATCTCATTTTATTTGTTATATAATATTTCGAGTTGCATTAATTTTGATTTGTATGTGTAAAATTGATAAATTAAGCGTATGAAAAGGAACGTACGAATTACTGTAAAGATTTAAAAAATAAAAAATAAATCTAATTTTTGAATATTTTCTAAACGAATTTATGTCATAATTCGTCATAATTTTCCCACATCATATCAATATTTATTTTATCTATACTAGGTAAAGGTAAATTATTATCTCAATATTTATTCTATATATTCTAAGTAAATCTTCTCATCTATCTCAACGATCCGCAGGTAGTATTTCATACTTTTCTATTCATAATCAAATATACCAAACCTTCACAAATTTTACTTCACAAAGAAAGTGTTCAATAATTTATTTTTTTTTTCCTTCTTTGCAATCCATTTATTTTTATTACATATATATAAATTATATCATTTTTAATATTTCACACGTTAAACATTTCAGGAAAATATACCATCCCGTGCATCGCACGGGTACTGTACTAGTAATAGATATATATGGAGCAACAATATTTAATTTTATTGTCATTCATTTAATTTTATTATTTCTCCAAAAATTTCATCATTCAATTTTATTCATTTCAATTCCCGTATGAAACTGTTACACATATTTTAATCATTTTAACATTTAATCCTTCCTTAATATAATTTCAAAACGTGTTGAGCCTAAATGGCTGGCCCGTACGCTTCAAAAGCTTACTTGACAACATTACATGCTTCGGCTTTTGGTTCGGATAAAAATTATTTTTGCTTAATTCGATCCCCTCCAACTCCAAAATATATATGATTCTTATATACCTGTAAATAAGTTTTTGTTTAAGATTATAACATATTTTTGCTTAATTTTTGTCAAAATCTGTGTCAAACTATCCATATTGAACCACAAAAATTACACGGGTTAAGAATTCTATATCAATATTATAATATATTTTGGATAATATATTTTTACTATCCATGTTGCTTAATATTATTTTATTTTTTAATAAATACTACAATAAATATATTCATAATCTCCATTGTCTAGAATGTCAATGTTATATTATTTTTTTAATAAATTTACCCTACATATAAAAATATAACTACAACAACTTTTGATTTATAATGTATAAAAAAACACTTTTGATTTATAATGTATAAAAAATCTTGATTTATCACGGATACAAATTCAATCCTACGCAAGACAATTATAAAATATTTCAAAATTATTCACAAAAATATTATCAAAAAAAGTTATCTATAAAATTAGAATGTTATAAAAAGGATGGTGAAAATTTGACTTGTATCAACTAAAAGGACATGAAAATTCAATTTTAATATCCATGAAAATATTTTTACCATGTTCTCAAAATATTTATACAAATAATTTAAAATAATTTATATATAGAAAAGTAAGACTTTTTTATTGAACTATAACAACTATTCATGAATATTTATTTGAACGAATATTGCTAGGTCGGTGCAATTTTTTCATGAATAGTGTATATTTTTAATGTGCTCGAATTCATATTTTTAAATATTTATGTTGGTTTTGTATTCATACAAATTATTGATTTATAATTAATTTTATACCTTCACACTAACACTTATGCGTGCGTGCCATTTATCTGATTGTTATAAATTTCATAAATATAATAACTGCAGCTTATAAAGTGCACGGGTAAGAGATATTCATCCCACCTTAATATAATTTCAAAACGTGTTGAGCCTAAATGGTTGGCTCGCACGCTTCTAAAGCTTACTTGAAAATAAATTATATTTATCTTTATAACAATAATAATTTTTTTAATATTAATTAGAAAAATAAAATTATTTATCAATTAATATATTTATAAACAAAAGGTAATTCATTAGAAACATATTTTTTTTATTATTAATAAAGGGCTCGAGCTGTTATGTTAAATATGTATTGAAAAGAGTGGTTTCGGGGGTTAAACCGTACGACCTCTCTTTAAAAGTGGGATCATATACAATCTTGTCGATAACAAGTTGTTTAAACATTTATAATAAATTATTATATTTATTGACTTTAAATCCACCTTGTCCTTCCATCTTTAGGTATTCAAATAATGGATAAAGAAAAATGCAAAACTTATTAGACACAATAGAATGGCGAAAATGAAAGAAAAGCGTGGACTATCTCCTGCAGGCATTGAAACTATTGTTTCGGGTGAGTATACTTTATGGTACTTACTTTTAAATTTGGTACTATATATAATAACTGCAGCTTATAAAGTGCACGGGTAAGAGATATTCATCCCCTCTTAACATGTGTTTTTTTATTATTTTATGTGTTCTCTATTATTTTATGTTTTATATATTTTTTTTTTTCAGACAACCCGTGTAGTACACGGGTGTCGTACTAGTTAATATATTAATTGCATGTATTTTTCAGCTATATCATTCTATTATATTAAAAAAAAAAAATTTCTTCTCCTCTAGAAAATTTAAATTTATTAGGTCCAATAAACTACAACCTCAAATTACATTAACATAAAACGTGTAAACATTGATATATACTAATTTTAGTTGTAAAGAATTAAACAAGAAGTTAAATTACAAAAGTACAACTTTAAACTGAAACAAATATCAATATCCAATTTGCTTTTGATATGGACCTGCAAAATAATAAAAAAATAAATTAATAAATTAAATATTACCTTCACAACTAAAAATTAACAAACAAAATTGTTTTCTTTCATAATATCATGCTAATCTTACACAAACACAATTGTATCTATTAAAAATTCAAAGTCTGCTATAAAACAACTCATATTTTTTCATAAATTATTATTAAATATAGGATAATGAACAAAAAACAACAAATAAAACAAAGACTGAAATACTTTTTTCCCTATTTTATTATTTTCCCAACAAACGTATCAATTTGTGGAATTTGCATACTCTGATTTTAAAAAATTCTTACACAAATACATAATACTCTTACATAATACACACCTATCATGCATAATAATGATAATAATTGTAGTTGCTGAAATCAGGGCACTATTTTTATTTATTTATTTTTTTTTTATTCTATTATCTTATATCATGCCCCAAAAAGGTGTCAATTTGGAGATTTGCTTACTCTGATTTCAAAAAAATCTTGCACAAACACATAATACTCTTATATAATACACACATGTCATGCATAATATATAATAAATGTAGCTGCTGAAATCAGGCCACTATATTTTTTTTATTTTTCTTTGTTCTATTATATTAAATCATGCCCAAAAAATGTGCCAATTTGGAGATTTGCATACTCTGATTTTGCTTCTTATTACAATTTATTTAATTCCTATTTAGAATTCATTGGCAATATATTATAAATATCTACAACAACTTCCATTTACCGAACAACAAAGCTCTTTTACTTTTTGAAAAATTTCAAGGCTCTAGAAACTGAACAGCAATGGCCCAAAACTTTGAAAAAACTCTTCTTCTTCAATAAAAACATGGATAAGGAAATTGAGATAAAGCTGGTCAGATTTTACCAAAAGACTTCCATGACAGTTGTACGTGACTCTTTCTAGAGTCACAAATCGAAAGGGTTTGAATATAATGATATATGGTGACGGTGATTACGACAATAGGAAAACTATGTATGTTGTATACAAATAAGTATTTAATAATATTTAGAATCATTTTCTTAATTCATATTTTTTTCATGAATTAAATTATGATTATTTGTTAATTTCTAGCAATGCATTTAATAAAAATATTTATTTTTTCCTGCCAAAATACGTTACAAAATTTTATCATTAATATTTTTTTTCTATCACTTTATTCTACTTTTATCTATATGTTACAATCTCTATTATTCAACTTCTATATGTAAAATAATTTCTAATGTTCATACATAATTTCAGTTATTTTTGTTTTGTCAGCAACTTTACTTGGTTTGAATTAGTAATATATTTTGTCAGCAATATATTTTAGTAATATATTTTATTTTATTTTATTTTAATTCTTGGTTTGAAATCGTTACAAAAAATTTATTTGTAATATATTTCTATGTGTTTTGTCAGCAACGGTACAAAAAATTTATTTTGTCAGCAATATATTTCTATGTGTTTTGTCAGCAGCGTTACAAAATTAGTAATATATTTTATTTTATTTTATTTTAATTCTTGGTTTGAAATCGTATATTAGCAAATTTACTCCAAATGATTTAATTTAATAAAAAATTTATTTGTTACTTTCGGTTTTTCTTTTATGTTATGAAAAGGTGTAAGGGAATTATACATTAATATTATATTCAAACAAAATAAAAACTCAATTAAATGAAAAATTAAAAAATATTCAGTTATCTCTTCCAATGGATAATTTGCTCATGGATCATAACAAAAAAACATATATAATTAATCAATTCATAATATATTAAATACACAAAAAAGAAATCTTGATCAACTATATGTGTAGTATTGAAATATAATCTCAGCCTCCAAAGGGAGTAAATTAGTAATACTTGGAAGAATAGATTTTTTCGTCGCCTCCCCCAAATCCCGTCGCCTCCCCTAAATCCCGTCGCCCGTCTATACAATTTTTCGTCGCCTTCCCCGGTAGGGCCCGACAAGTACTCAGTGGTGGCTCAACTGGCCTTCACGGCCCTCTTCTGTGAGATGCGACGCTCTGAGGGGAGCTTTTTCACCGGGGAGATGCTAGCGCCATTTTCCGGTTTCAGCCTCGGAGCTGGGAGTGAGTGGCGGCGGCTGTTTCTCCTCCGGTATCTCCGTTGCGGCGGCCCTTTGGCGCTCTCAGGGAGCGGGCTGCGACCCCAATTTCCTGATTTAGGGTTTGGGGTGGAGACTTTGTCCGACCATTTTGTTCTTCTTGGCCTTAATCTGGGTGTTGAAATCGCGGTCGCCGGCTCTGGTTCGGGGCGATATTCGGCTCTGGTTCGCGGCGTTGGTCGGCTCCGGTTCTGGGCGTCGGTTTCATGGTCGACGGGCCTGGTTCAGAGCGTTCGTCGGCGTTTGTTGGGCTGGGCTATTTGCTCGAGGCTCGGACCATTGTTGTTAACTGTTTTGGTCTGGCATTTTGGTCTCCGGGTGTTAGTGGAGTTGTTCGTCTGGACGAGGATTGGGCCCGATGGCTCCCGACACAGTTAGGCATTCTTTTGCAGTTTCTGGGTCGTGCTCCTGGGCCGTGATTCTACCATTGTTGTGCTTGGTGTGGTATCCCGATTGGAGAGGGGAAACAAAACGGAAAGATTTTAGCCGAGGCGAGTAAAACTCTTTCCACAAGAAGAATTCGCCCCGTGTGGCAGCTAACGGTTTAGGCGTAACTTCCCCAAAGATACAACGGCAAACGTCTCTAAATCTGTAGCACACCAGATTTAAGAGCTCCGGCGAACTGGAACGGAGTCGATAATTGAGCACTTAAAATAGGAATAAAAATATCACTCTTTTGTTATTTCGATAACAAATAAATATTTCTATATTTTTCCCTTTGATATTTTTATCCCTCCAAAATTATTTTTATGCCTCTAATTTTCCTTTCCCTCTTTCTTTCTTTCCTTTTCTCTTTCTTTTCTTCTGTATTCTTTCTCCTCTGCCAAGTATCCCTATTTATGGGGTGAGAAGGCCAACAAATTGCTAAAAAAATATTATTTTTTTTTATTTTATCTTAACAATTGGGGCAGCTCATCCGCACCTACATAACACCTTCCCTTTATATTTTTTTTTATTATTATTTTTTTTAATTGCAATTGGGGCGGCTGCATGTGGCATCGCCCCTACACTTTTCTCCAACAATCCCCCACAAAAGTGTAGATTAAATATATATAGGCTATTGTGCTCAACCCTCACAAAACTCTATTGCATCAGAAAAGGTAGTTTTTGGCTTTGAACCTTTCGTAGCAAACATCATCGGATGCACTGGCGGCCTAGTGGACATAATGCCTTGAACTATTCCTCCATAGTGTACACATAGACAATGACATTCACACAATAGAATCTTAACTCCATTCCGTTCTATCGTTGTGTCCGTTTTGGCCATGGACATCACTTTGGATTCATAAGTGGTTACATTTGAAGCGGCCCACACTTCACACTTATATAGGTGACCTCCCTATCAAGAGTATTCTATATTACTCCACCTTTACAAGGTTAAGGATTCATTAAAGGTCCACATGACTTACCCTCACCACAATCAACAGGTCATCTTGCACTTGGAGTGCTCAAGGGAATAGCTTTGGACATTCATATGTTCCAAGTGCTCAACTGAATTTTCATAGCTTAGTTTTCCCTTTGAACCAAGTTCGTGGGATCTCCACTTAGTATGATAGGGTTACCACTATGATCATTCTTTAAATTGTGGAATTTTAAGCCCATTCCCTCTAGAAAAACTACCAATTGGTCTCTATTCAATCCTTTCGTCAAAGGTTCACATAGTCAATGGAAATAACACCATTTGTGATCAATTGGCGTACGGTATTATGTCTACGACGAATATGTCTAGACTTACCATTATACAAGTTGCTTTGCGCCCTACCTATAGTAGCTTGGCTATCACAGTGAATCATCACAGGCGGCAAAGTCTTATCCCAACATGGAATATCGGATAAAAAATTTCTAACCCACTCGGCTTCTTCACCAGCTTTATCTAAAGCTATGAACTCCAATTCCATCGTTGACCGAGCTATACATGTTTGTTTTGTGGATTTCCACGAAACTGCACCTCCTCCAATACAGAATACATATCCGCTAGTGGAGCGAGAATCTCTCGAATCTGATATCCAGCTTGCATCACAGTACCCTTCAAGTACGGCTGGATATCTCAAGTATTTTAGCCCGTATTCAAGGGTGTACCTCAAGTACTTAAGTACCCTTCTCAAAGCATTCCAGTGTTCATGACTGGGATTGCTCGTAAATCTGCTCAACATTCACCGGGTAGGCCAAGTCTGGTCGTGTACAATTCGTCAAGTACATCAGATTCCCTATTATCCGTGGATATTCTAACTGAGCCACTGGTTGACCTTTATTGGTTACCAAATTTATACTAAGATCAATGGGTGTCTTACACCTAGACTGTGCACCGTCATAGGTATCAAATTTCTTGAGCACTTTCTCTACATAATGAGATTGTGACAAGACAATTCCATCTTGGGTTCTGATAATCCTTATTCCAAGAATAACATCAATCAAACCCATATCTTTCATGTCGAAATTTCTTTTCAACATTCTTTTCGTATCCATGATCACTTCATGGCTACTCCCCATGATCAACATATCATCTACATATAGACATACAATCATAAATGCATTTGATGTACTCTTGATATAAACACATTTGTCACATTCGTTGATTTTGAAACCATTTGACAACATCACGTCATCAAATTTTAAATGCCATTGTTTCGGAGCTTGTTTCAGTTCGTACAAGGATTTGATCAATCTGCACACCTTTCTCTCTTGTCCAGGTGCAATAAACCCTTCAGGTTGTTCCATGTATATTTCTTCTTCCAATTCACCATTTAAAAATGCTGTCTTGACATCCATTTGGTGAATCTCAAAATTGTGCAAAGCAGTAATCGAGAGAAGCACTCTTATCAACGCTAAACGCGTAACTGGTGAATAGGTATCAAAGAAATTATACCCTTCTTTTTGCTTAAAGCCTTTGACCACCAAACGTGCTTTAAACTTATGAATCGATCCATCAGCTTTATATTTCTTCTTTAGGATCCACTTGCATCCTAAAGGTTTACAACCATCAGGGAGATCAACCAACTCCCAAGTATGGTTCTGCATAATGGACTCGATTTCGCTATTTACAGCTTCTTCCCAGAGTGGTCCATCTGGGCTGGACAGAGCTTCCTTAAGGGAACTCGGTTCATCGTCCAACATGTACGTAATAAAATCACGTCCAAACATTTTCGCCGTTTTTACCCTTTTACTACGTCTCGGTTCTTCAGCAGTACCCTCTGGTACAGAACCACTAGCAGTTTCATATGTTCGTTTATTAGAACTAGCTTCTGCTCTTTCCTTTAGAGGAAAAATATTCTCGAAGAATATAGCATTCCTCGACTCAATCGTGGTACCAACAGATACCTCTGGATTTTCTGATTTATGAACCAAAAATCTATATGCTGTACTATTGTACGCATATCCAATAAATATACAATCGACCGTCTTTGGCCCGATTCTCATTTGTTTGGGTTCCGGTACTGAAACCTTAGCCAAACACCCCCACACTTTCAGGTATTTATAAGACGGCTTACGATTTTTCCACATTTCGTAAGGAGTCTCATCTTTCTCTTTATGTGGTATTTTATTCAGGATATGATTTGTTGTTAAAACAGCTTCCCCCCACATGTTCTGTGGTAATCCTGAATTTATCAACATGGCATTCATCATTTTTTTTAAGGTACGGTTCTTGCTTTCAGCAACACCGTTTGACTGTGGAGAATAAGGGGCAGTCATTTGATGAATTATGCCATATTCGGAACATATTTGTTCAAAAGGAGCTACATACTCCCCACCCCTATCACTTCGGATTATTTTAATCCTTTTGCCGAGTTGATTTTCAACTTCGGTCTTATAGATTTTAAATGCTTCCACAGCCTCGTCTTTGCTTCTTAATAAATATAAGTAGCAAAACCTTGTGCAATCATCGATAAAAGTAATAAAATACTTTTTACCCGTTCTTGTTTGCACACTTTTCATATCACATACATCAGTATGGATTAAGCCTAATGGTTCAGTACACCTTTACACCGAGTGAAAAGGCAACTTAGCCATTTTTGCTTCAATATAAATCTCACATTTCTTATGTGATTCAATTTTAGAATTAGAAATTAATTCTAAATTCATCAACCGTTTAATTACATTTAGATTTACATGTCCCAATCTAATATGCCATAAATCAGAGTACTCAACAGTATAAACATAAATAGGCTTTTCATTATCATTTAAAATAGTTACACGGCTCACAGCCATTACATTCATTTTGAACATACTCTTGTCGAGATAGCCACGACCAAGAAAAGTTCCAAACTTGCTAAGAACAAATTTCTTAGCATCAAATACCAGCCTAAATCCATGCTCAACAAGAAGAGATCCGGAGACCAAATTCTTGCGGATGTCTGGGATATGCAGAACATCCTTAAGCTTCAACTCCTTTCCAGAAGTTAGCTTCAGCACCACAGTGCCCACTCCAGCCACATCAGCCGTGGCTGAGTTAGCCATGTAAAGTTTCCGATTCTTAGCAGGAGTATAATCAGAGAACACCTCCTTATCGGAACACACATGATGAGTGGAACCAGTATCGATGTACCACTCCCTTGGGTTATCCACCATATTGGCTTCAAACACCACTGTCGACATATCAAAGTCGGTCAGTTCACCCGGGACAGGGCCGTGTTCAGCCACAAAGGCACTGGGTTGCCCTTTCTTTGGCCTAGCCTTCTTTGGCCTCTTGTAGTCTTTTGTCATATGGTTTGGCTTTCCACAGTTGTAGCATGTTTTAGTAAACTTCCAAACCTTCGCAGACTCCTTCCCTTTGTCAAGGGTCTTCCTCTTGCTCGAGTGGCCTTGCTCCATCATGTTAGCACGAGCCTCTATCATCGGAGTCTTCGCCGATGAATTACGGTTGTCCTCTTCAATACGAAGACGAACAACTAGGTCTTCAAGACTCATCTCCTTCCTCTTATGTTTGAGGTAGTTCTTGAAGTCCTTGCAACCCAGCGGCAGCTTTTCAATCACAGCAGCAACTTGGAATGACTCGCTTAGAGACATTCCTTCAGCATGGATATTGTGCAAGATAAGTTGAAACTCTTGCACTTGGGACACAACGGTCTTAGAGTCGACCATCTTGAAGTCAAAAAACTTGTCGACGATGAATTTCTTCGCCCCGGCATCCTCAGTCTTGTACTTCTTCTCCAAAGCAGCCCAAAGCTCTTTGGCAGAACCAACCGAGTTGTACACATTGTACAACTCATTACTAAGTCCATTCAGGACATAGTTACGGCAAAGGTAATCACCTTGCCCCCAAGCTTCATACGCAGTGCGTAGTTCAGCATTTGTCTCATTTTCAGCAATAACCGGGGGGTCGTCCTTCAGGTATTTCACCAAACCCAAAGTGGTCTGGTAAAAATGCATCTTTTGTTGCCACCTTTTAAAATCAAGGCCATTGAATTTTTCGGGCTCCTCAGCAGTAGGGACATGGACAGCAGGTACATGATTGATCGGATGCTGAGTGTTGGAACTATTTCCGGTGGAAGCCATCAGTCCAGTAGGTTGAATATTCTTCTTGCGATTGTTATTAACTGGGTATCAAATACACGGGAATCCTACGAACTGATATGTATTTTTCAGTTCTTACAAATAATCTAAAAAATAGAAAATTACAATCGAACTGAAAAATAAATTACACTGAAAAATAAATTAAAACTTAAAAAATAAAACAAAACGGAAAGATTTTAGCCGAGGCGAGTAAAACTCTTTCCGCAAGAAGAATTCGCCCCGTGTGGCAGCTAACGGTTTAGGCGTAACTTCCCCAAAGATACAACGGCAAACGTCTCTAAATCTGTAGCACACCAGATTTAAGAGCTCCGGCGAACTGGAACGGAGTCGATAATTGAGCACTTAAAATAGGAATAAAAATATCACTCTTTTGTTATTTCGATAACAAATAAATATTTCTATATTTTTTCTTCTGATATTTTTATCCCTCCAAAATTATTTTTATGCCTTTAATTTTTATTTCTCTCTTTCTTTCTTTCCTTTTCTCTTTCTTTTCTTCTGTATTCTTTCTCCTCTGCCAAGTATCTCTATTTATAGGGTGAGAAGGCCAACAAATTGCTAAAAAAAAATATTATTTTTTTATTTTATCTTAACAATTGGGACAGCTCATCCGCACCTACATAACACCTTCCCTTTATATTTTTTTATTATTATTATTTTTTTTTTAATTGCAATTGGGGCGGCTGCATGTGGCACCGCCCCTACACTTTTCTCCAACAACTAATAGCATTTTTGTTCTGGCGGCGGACTATCTTGTTGTCTTTCTTTCGGTATCCTTATGTTCACCGGTGAACATCTCCTTCGGAGTGGTCAACTCCCCAAGAGCTACCTGCTGCGAGATAAAGTAAGGAACCTTCTTCTTTTCCGCCTCTACACCTTTCGCCGATAAAGCATGAGGGTAAAACTGAGAGTGAATCCTTGAGGAACGATTAGTCACAATTAGAGAATTTTTAGTTTGGAGTAGGGAAAATCTCTTTAACTTCCAGTGCTCACATCTCTAAATGTGGCTGCATTTTTCTGCAAGGAGCTGCTGATATGGATGGAACCAGACTCCAAACCGGGGAAGCCAAAGCCTCCTTTGTAGGTGATGTGCTAGGGGAGCTTTATTTGCAGTTAGATGGATTTTGGAGCTGGCAAGCAAGCTAAGGTGGAACGTTGTTGTATGCAATATGCACAGAAAGGGAGTGGTTGATTGGCTTAATAAGGTGAAGATGTTAGGCTGAAACTCAAACATTTTAGCTGAAGACATTTACACTTTGAGGTACTCTTTCTCCTCTTGCTTCTTTTCTTAGTGTGTTTGTTGTGTTTTGTTGTTTGCCTAGCTGGCTTGTTAACCTGTCCTATTATTAGAGCAGTGTGTTTCTCTAGTGTTTCTCTAATCAGTTGGTTATGCCTTTGAACTTTGATTGAGTTTTAATGACGTTATTGTTTGAAAAAAAAAAATAAATTAAAAATTGGACACTAGTGTTTTATTTATTTATTTTTGGACACTAGTGTTGCAAGTAAAATGGCTTGTGGATATTAGTGTTCCAAGTAAATGGTTATAAATAATTTGTTTGTAGACGTTACATTTACATAGACATTATAAATAAGTGCTTAAATCATTGTCGATGTGCATTATATCTCTATACTAGTATTCGATCATGTGCACAGGCATAGGTGCAAATAAAATATTAATATGTTATGTGTGTGTAATAGTTAAAATCATGAGTTCAATAATAAGCATATCATATTTTATATATTTTAACATTAGTAAAAATTAATGATATAAATATAAAATATTTTATTGAAAATAGTTTTTTTCTACATCTTTCAATAAAATAATATTTAATTATTATTTTATTATATAATAAAAAAGAAATATTGTTAAATTGTGTAGTAGAATTGTTATAAAATTATATGATTTTTTTTTACAATATGGATTTAATATATTTTTATGATTTGATAATATAAATAAATCTATACTTAACTTTGACAAATAAAACAAATAAATACTTTAGTAAGTATTTAATGTATATGAATCTCCCCCAAATTGTCTCCCCCAAATCTCTCCGTCTCGACTTCCATCTTCTCTCGCAAGGTCTGCTCCCTCAGCAGCCGTCCGTGATTGGTGGTGGACTGCCCCCTTTCGCTCATCCATGGCCGCGACGCCCTCGTCCTCTGTCTTGACGCCACTGGGTTAGGGCTAGGGTTTCGGCGGATTCATTTTCTGCTCGAAGGCTGCCGGAATTCAGTGGAATCGGGGATTGGCGGGGTGTGGTGGTGCGTGGATGATGCTTACGTCGCTTGAGTTGGCTTTGGTTGGGGTATTTCTTCTCGGCCAATTTGAAGGTCTGCCGTGGGTGGATTTCCGGCTTCAGGAGGGATCTGGTCGTCGGCTTCTCATTTGTGAAGTGGGGTGCAAAGGTGGCAGTCGGGATTTCTCGTTGAGGTTTGGTCGATAGGATATGGCTTCGTCTAGGCTGGGTCGGTGCGGCCGAGCAGGGATGTCTCTCGTCCCCTTTCTCCCCTTTCTCTGTTCCGGAGTTCGGGGAGGCCGATCGTCTTCGGAGTAGGCTAGTGGTGTTAGGCTGCTTCGGGATGGAGTCGGATCGGCTAGTGGTATTAGCCAGTTGGGGGGCGTTTTGGGCTTCTTGTGGCTGGAGTGCGGGTCGATTTTTTGGTTTGTTTTTGAGGTTGGGATCATCGTCTTGCTAGGCCTTATGCAGTGGCAGGCGTGGTATCAGAGCTTCGGAGATCTCCTCGAAATCGACTTAGTCTGCCGTCCTCTTCGGATGTATTTGCTGAGGGAGGCTGTGTTGTTAGTTTAGTTGTTTTTGTTTTTAGTGTGTTCGTTTGTGTTTGTCGTTTGTGTCGGTGTTTGTGTTTGTACTTGTGTTTTAGGTTTGGGCGTTTGCCCCTGTGAGCCCGAGTGTCAACTTATTATCCTGTTGGGCTCTGACGCTCGGGCATTACTCTGTTGGGGTCTTTTTTAGTTGTTTTAGTTGTTCGAGTTGTTGGTTAGTTTAGTTGTGAGTGTTTTATTCTAGCGTTGCTAGACGGGATTCTAGGCGATCTTCTGACTTGTCCTCCCACTTTTTCAGCTGTTGGCTGCTGTGTATTCGCACATTTGTGCATTTTGATTTATAAAAGTTCCTATCGTTTCGGCAAAAAAAAAAAAAGTATTTAATGTATATACTAAATAGGAATATATTTGGTATAATCAAATACCAAATATAATCAAATAAGTCAAAGTGTACATTTTTATTTGGTATTTGATTTTTTTATTATTAAAATATTTTTATTATACTTACCTTTTTAAAATAAAACAAATAAATAAATCAATTAAATAAATAAAATATTATAATACCAAAATAGTAATGACATTTAATGCAGTTGACTTTTCTAGATAGTAAATGTAGTAAATAGAATCTCTTTTTATATTAGTATAGATTGTATAATACGGAAATAGTAATGCAATAAATGCTGTTGACTTTTCTTTAAAATAAATCTGGTAAATGGTATACCTTTTGATATAAGTATAGATTTGCTTCATTATTTTACATCCTTTACATAATTTTAGAATGTGTTAGACATCGAAATTTTATGAGACAATTTTTTATATTTTTTATTTAATTTTAATAGATTTCAATTTACTTTCAATCAAAAGATATGAGGTCTAAAATACTCACGAATATATTAGGCCGACAATCCTCCAGCTGAGGGCTATGGTTGACTGCTTGGGTTGGGGTTGTGTCCTCAGGATGCGGGTTCAGTTAGGCATTTGCCAGTTTCTGGAGCGTCTTCTTGGAGCGTGGTCTGGCCCAGTCGGGTGGTTGGTTTGGTTGTCGCTAGTGAGGATCTTGGTGTTTGTGCTAGCTGTGGAAGGATTGTTTCTGTTTGTGTCTTGTTTAGTAGTTTGTGTTTATTTTGGAAGTGTTTTATTTTTTTCTTTTCAGTTGGGAGTGTGTCCCGTTTATTCTCCTGTTGGGAGGTTTTTTGGTTTTATTCTCCTTTTGGGAGTTGTTTTTAGTTTTTAGTTGTGTTGTGTGTTGTAGGTTGATTTTAGATTGCCGTCTGGTTGTACGTGTAGTCCTCTCTACAAGAGTTAGCTACTCAGCTTATTCGGCTATTGGCCGTATATTCGGCTGAATAGCTGGTTTCTTGTCTCGGCTGGTTGGGAATTTAAGTTCTTCCTATCGTTCCGAAAAAAAAGATTATTTTTAATAACATTAATTATATTATAATTTCATTTTCTAATCAGTTTATAAGGCATATTTTTTTTTGGAAAATGCTACAAGTACATAATAAATGTAAATAGAGATGTATATAACACTCACATGGAGTGAGTTCCACTTGATTTTTTATATTTGGTAGCTCTCACACAATGTGAGTGTTATGTACACCCTTATGTACAATATTATGTACCTATAGCATTTTTCAATTTTTTGTCTTCTTTTCCTCATCTTTATTTTAGAATATAAAAGGTTTACTAACTTAAATTATAAGCATATTTAAAATTTAATAATTTTATGTATTTACCAATTATATATATATATATATATATATATATATCAAATTAATCATATTTTGGTGAAATTCAGCCACGTCCTCCCACACCGGGTCAAACGAGGGTGAGACACCAAACGCGACATGACGATTTGTACTTTGAAATAGATTAGTGCGGAAGAAAATAAAACAATATATATTTAAATTATGGTATCAAACTTAGCCTGGTGAAACTAAGACTGAAATTTAAAAATGCAAATCATACAACTTTAACCTTTTTTTTAATATTTATTTTGCAAAATTGGCAGTGAAAACATTTAGGTACAACTGAAGCACTAGGCATGGGAGGGAAGGTACAAGGGATGATTACAATGAGGCGTGGCTCAAGACGTACGTGAACGACTGTGGCTGCATTGCCATGGTGTTCAAGTATACCCTTGACTTCTCCCCGTCGACTGAGGCACCTATTGCCCTTGTTTGGTGCCGCTTTCAAGGTCTTCATCCGCATCTTTACGATCCTACCGTTCTTTTCTCGATTGTCAATTCTATCGTCAATCCGATAGAGGTTGACGCCACCATTACCAATCGGACCAGGATATCTGTCGCACGGGTGTGTGTCGAGATAGACCTATGTGGCAAGCTCATCGATGAGATCCAGCTTGACCAGGCGGGGAAGAGCACCATTCAGAAGGTGGTCTACGATAGGGTCCCGCCGTACTGTTCTCTTTGTGAACACGTGAGTCACGTTGGGACTGATTGCTACACCAGTGGCAACAAGCCCAGGCCGTCGCTTCTGTCGCGCCGCTATGCGACGAGATCGGGCCCCATAGCTGCTCTGGGGGACCTAAGGGGAAGGGTAAGGCCCTTGCTCGTGCGCCTGTATCACCGAAGGGACATAAGGACAAGGGTAAGGCTGTTGTTGAGACAACCACTTAGGATGAGAAGGTTTCATAGCCTAACCAGTCGAATGAGGCAATTATGGGCGGCCAAAGGCCAGGTCCACGGGCTTCTTCCCCTCACAATCTCTCCAAACCGCCTCCAAGGCCAACCATTCATATTTCTCTATCCTTTCTTCTATGTCGGTCGATGAGCCCTAATCCCCCTTTTGTCCTTCAAGAGACACGACTAGTCCTTCTCTTGATGACGACGACCTCCTGGACGATGAGACAGACCATCCTAACATTTCAGTGAGTGCCACGGTCGTACCCCTCCACAACGACAACTCTTGTGACGTAGCATCATCCAATGAGCGTGATACCTCTGAGGAGGAATCTCAGGTATCGAGGCCCACTCCCGCCACTGTTCCCCAGAAGGGACTGAGGCAACCCCTGTTCTTTCCACCGAGAGAGAGCACCTGCCTATGCGCACAGCCAGTGCCACTTCTCCGCCTGCGGTCGGAGACACTAATGCCTCGCCATCTGGCTCTCCCCCCCCTCTATGAAGGAGTTGGGTTTTGTATCTGACCGGGCTCTATACGAGGCCAGGCCGGAGGTGATCCAGTCTATGGACACTACTTTAGAGCAGGTGGACCAGTTGGGGGTTCGCACTTTGAGAGCACCGATCGTCACTGCCCTTGTACGAAATCCAGGACACGCTCGGCCAGCCGATCGTTACCCCACTTAGATGGATCGATTTATTCTAGCCACAAGCAGACCAAGTCGGGTGGCACCTTCGACAATTGATATTTCGGTCACATCCGTGACTTAGAACGCCCGTGGCCTGGCGAATAGAGCCACCCTTGCTCATATTAAATCCCTTGTCCGTGACTACATGCTCGACTTTGTTGTTTTTCTCGAGCCTATGGCTCGCACACCTTCTTTTGACTTCTACTCACACCACCTTGGTTTCTACTCTGGTGTGAGAAACATATCTAATAAGATCTGGTTTTTTTCACTCACGCGACTACAATTGTCGGGTCATCAGTGATACCGTGCAGGTGTTGCACGTCGAGCTTTTTGCTGCCCATCTCACGGAGTCCATCTTCCACCCTCTGGGTTATGCTATTGGTGCGAGGGTTAGGCAATACGACCTTTGGGGCACCATGCGTGAGACTGCTGAGAGTATAGAGGGATCACCGTGGATGGTAAGCGCTGATTTTAGTATCTTTTTGCATCCCGATGAGTGCGTTGGTGGCCAGTTAGATCGTCCAGCGGAGATTTTGGATTTCTTTTAGGCGGTGGTGGACTGTGAGTTAATTGTCGCTGGTTACAAAAGTTCCCCCTTCACAAGGGAGCGGAGTGGAGTCAATGAGAGGCTCGACTGTACCTTGGTCTCTAAGGCATGGGCGAGTGTGTTTGCGGTTACGACCGTCACACATCTTTCTCGAATTGAATCTGATCATTCCCCACTTCTCATCCGGTGTAGATTCTCGAGCACTCCTCGTCGCTCTTCTTTTCGGTTCCAAAATATGTGGATTCTCCACTACACATTTCATGACACTGTTAGGGATTTCTGGTTGCAGCCGACTGGGCTCTTTGGGATGCGTAACCTAGAGGCTAAGCTCAAGAGGCTGCGACGCAGGTTGAAACAGTGGAATTGGGATGTTTTTGAGACCTCTCTCAGCACCTTTCTGCAGCTCAGAGTGCGTATGTTGACGTTGAGCAAGCCTATAAATCTGCACTCCTCTATGGAGAGTAGGACCGCGATGAATTGCTGTCACGCGAAGTACCAGCTCCAACTTCTCATAGAGGAGGATTTCTGGAAGCAGAAGGCTGTTGTACGTTGGGTTGCTGAGGGGCAGCGTAATACAAGTACTATCAAGGGTTTGTAAGGTAGAATCATGTCAATTCGTATATCCATAGTATCGAGGACAACGGGTCATCCCTGACTCTAGAGTCCCAGATACAGGAGACGGCCGTGGCGCAATTTCAGTCTCCCTTCATTTCAGAAAGGTACTTGCTTACAGCCCCCAACGCTTTCTTCTTCCTCACCATCCCTCAGTCGGTCGACGTTGTTAGCCTTTACGAGCTCCCGAACAGGGAGGAGGTTAGGAAAATCTAAACAGTGTCTGTAATGGCCTGTTATTTTTAAAGGTAAAATCCCAAGTTTTAAAAAATAGAATAAAATTTTCAAAAAACATTATTCAATTTAAAACCGTTTAATGGGCATTACTCAAAAACCATTTTTACTTGGCTCAATTCACATATGAAATAAAGGAACTTCGTTGTCCAAAATCACATCACAACAATTAGCCATACTCAGCATAGAAATCTCATAACAAGTTCAACCAGTTCAAAAGTCTCGAAACCAAACAATACGCGAGTTTTGAAAACGTTAAGCGAAAGCAAATAAAATTTAGTTTAAAACAAATAGACCACCCTCGTCTCGTCATCGCCACAACCACCAACTCAACCTGAAAAGATAGAAATAATGGAGGGTGAGCAAGCAACAAGCTCACTGTGGGAATACTATGCAATATATCCAATATAATAATTGTAGACATAATCGTAGCATGAACACAAATCACAACGTCTATCTCCAATATTACCCTACGCTCATGTGTACACACCTTAATCGTCAGAATTCTCAACGACGAGAGCTAATCCGTCAGAGTGCTCAACAACGGGAGCTAACCCACCGGCATTACCATCAGCGGGAAAATACTCTAATTAGGCTAAAATGGGTCAATCGTCGGAATTCTCAACAACGGGAGACCCTATCATAGACTAGTGGTTCACATGTTTACATTGATTATACAAACACGCGATTATACAGAATAATGGCATAATAAAGTTTATCAACACCCACCTGTTCAGATAAGACATAAAAGAAGCAACAACGGCTCGATAGGTTTGAGGATTTGACTCCTCGGGAACCTACAATCAATCAAGATAATTTTTTTAAATAAATTATCTTGATAACTCAGACATTTAACAGAAATTCTCACTTAATCAAAATTATAGATTAAGGAGCTTATGAAATTTTTACTGGAACTTGGAATACTCAATTTAATGGAACAAGACTCGGAAAGATGGTCACGAGGCTAAACCATAAGGTTCGGCTCGAAAACGGGCGAGTGAATATATAAAAACCAAGTTGTTGGAAATTGGATAACTCTTCTATGCGTAGTCAATGTACTTTGAATATAACTTTTGATGTAGAAAATTTTTGGGACTGATTTCTAAAAATAAAAAAGGTCAAAAGACAGAAGTACATTTCTCGTGAGGACCTCGAATGCAAACGAGCAAGTTAAAGGGATGAAAACTGGTCAAACTTAAATACAGAAAAACTGCTCGTAGTGATCATATTTCGAACATAATTTTTTATATAAAACTGCTAATTGGAAGATTTTTATGCCCTTAGAAACATAAAAGACAAATCTACAATTCATGTTCAGATAATAAAAATGTTTAACTAAAATACGATGCCCAAAACAGCAAGGGAAATACAAACTTGTACAGCCACAATTTTAAAGGGCACTGACTGCACAATGGACAAACTTTCGACATACCTTTCATTATAAAAATGATAATCACCTGATTCTTATTAGAGATGAAACCTAATAGACTGAATTTCAAATTACCAGAAGAGTTGAAAATCATTCAACTGCGCTTTAGAGGGTAAAAACAATGACAAAACAACAAGCATCACAAGGGTCTCATATAGGGTTTTCAAGGCTCAAACAACACAAGATTGAACGGCAACACGAAGATGGTTCAACAAAATGAGGCTTGATTTTTGCAACAATAAAAGCACTAAGAGAGTTCCAATTATCCACAAGAACAATAAAAAATCAAGATCCAACATATTCTTCAACCAAAATGAGAGATCTTAATTTTTAATCCAAGATCCAATCTCACAAACTCGGGTCTATTCAAAACTCACACCAAGACGAATAAAATAAGAGAGGATTGGATTAGATTACCTACCTTTGGGAATCTACAAATAAAAAGGGTGATCGGATCAGATTTGGCAAGGAGGGCGGTCTCGGATAACTTATAGCGTGGCCTCGGCTTCGAATGGGCGTGGGTTGAGGCTTGTCTTAGTGTCGGTGTGGACGTCGAAGGAGTAGCATGCAGTCGGTCTGGGGCATACTGTTGTGAAGTGGCGGGGCTCGCCGTGGGCTGGGGATCCGCTCGCGTGGTGTGGGCGTCGACAGACGATGCACGCGGCTGGGGGTGTGTGTATGGGAGGAGCCGAGGGAGGGAAAAATTCCGGGGGCTTAGGGAAAACTTTGAGAGGTTTTTCCCTCACTTTTTAAGAGCATTAGAGAGGAG
>BKCP01010181.1:1737679-1762066 GCA_008636005.1 Striga asiatica
ACTGAGGCTATGGATGTGTTAAACAATGTATGAGAAAAGGAGAGAATGAGTGAAATTTCTTAAGTTATCACCAAGGAAAAATAAGGCAAGATTTAATGGTGATTAAAGTGAATGAAGACAGGCAAAAAATAAGGCATATCAATGCTCCATCAAGAGCTAGAGGGCCGGTCATTAAGATGAAATGAGGTTACAAAATTACCAATAAAAATCATACCATAAAAAGGACCTCAATTATTTGAATTTTTTAATTTAACAATCTTTGCCAAATGATCATAAGGAGAAACGGTTTTTAGCCTTTTAGGTGTAATTTGGGCCGAGTTAAACTACACCAAAGGGTCGAAATATTGGCAAATCATGGCTTAAGTACTCGGTCCAATTTGGAAAGAAAATATCTAGCAAAGGGTTCACGGGCGAAGTTATAATGAACGATGATAAGCGAACCGGCTTCGATTGACTAAGAAAATAAATTTTGAAGTAATTTAAGTAGACGAGATTGTCTATAAAAATTATTCGACTTAGTAGATTAATTAAACATGTATATCTAAATTGTCATAATAAGTTTAAACGAGATTTGTCAAGCAATGCAACTAAAATAAAAGCGAGGCGAATAAATAAATAATATAAAATACGCTAACTCATCTAAAACGAATGGGGCGCTACAATCTACCTTCCTTAAAAGATTTTTGACCTCGGAAATTTATCATGAACAAGCATCCAAAACAAGGTATAACAACCACAAGAGGGAGAAGTTCAAATTCTGAAGTTCGGATACCTCCTCCGAAACTCGTCCTCGCTCTCCTGAGTCGCACTGCCCTATACTCATATGTACACACTCTTGTACAAGACCCAATCGGACTCGTCATATGCTCATATGCAGACTTTCACTCATTTTTCTGTGCATCAAAGTATCTTTTCTATCAATTATTGTTGCACGGGAGGTCAATCCGTCCTGTTCCATGCTCAAATATACACACTCTTGCACGGGATCCAATTCGACTCGCCCTATGCTCATATGTAAACACTCTTGTACAGGACTTAATCTGACTCGCCCTATGCTCATATGCACACTTTTGCACGGGAGGTCAATCCGGCCTGTAACGCCGCACTTTATTTTAAAGGATTTATCGAATTTTTATTTATAAAAATCAGAGTTAATTTTTCGCAAATCACCAATTAAATTTAAAACTCAGTGGGTGCTACTCAACTACCAAGAACTATTAATCGAAAACACAAACACATCAGATGAAATCTGTACATGCATGACTAATAGTTATAAAACTTTACTAGCATTCAATAAGTTCCAAAACCATGAAATCCAATCATAATCCAAGGTTTCAACGACATAATCAATTTATCCCAAAACAACCAGGGAAAGAAAAATCCAAGTCATTGCAACAGGCATAGATAAACGGAAGCATAATAATAATCAATAGTTAGCAAGACCACCCACTCGCCTTGCCTCGTCACACGCCAACTGCTTAACCTGCATCTGTGAAGAGCAGGTGGGAGTGAGTACAGTTAGAAAATATTGTACTCACGCTATGCATATGAACAACATCAGAATATGTTAGGATGGTATGGTCGCAGCATGAACATAAACTATAATATCATCATGTCTCATCTCTAGTCACATCAATGACTTTAGTCTAATCAAAGACTCACTCATGTGCACATCTACGCTTAGCCGTGCCACATCAATGACACGGGAGTGCGTGCCACATAAGGATACGGTCTTTTCTAAAGGACTTAAGGAGATTTACCTCGTAAGGGTAACCGTAATACATCGACGGGGACAACTGTACCGGTGGCCATCAAGCTCACATCGATAGGCTACTTGCTCACATGCATACATAGATCATACCGGTTTAACACATATAAAACACATATGCATAGATATTTTAGAATAACTAAGCCACTTGGATTCCAGATTTAGAGCAAAAATAGAAGGTACGTAGGTCGTGGCTTGACTCCTCACACACCTACATTAAGCCAAGATTCTATAATCAACATCTACCTTGACTTAAACGGAAAACACAAATAAGTTGTTTGTGAAGTCTTGTGGACATTGGAACACTTAGACTCGGCACTTAAACTCAACCGAACACATATGGGAGTTTACATAAATCCAACTAAAAGACAACCAAGTCAACCAAACAAGGTACAATATGCGTGTCGGTTTACAGTTTTTAAAACAAAAACTATATTTTTGAAATATTAGTCGATATATCACATAATCAGGTTGATTAGGTTACCGAATGAGTTAGACTCTGAAATTTTAACATAAATTCTAACTCACTGCACTAAGTGAATCCACCAAATTTCAGCCATTAACGCAAAACACGTGATTTTATAAAATTTGAATAAGTTTTCAGCAAAAACGAGCACAAATTTAAAGGCTGACATAATAAACGATTTAACCTTTGAAATTTTACACAAGTAACCTCTGCATGTCAATAACAACATATAAAAATGTCAGCTTCAAACATTAAGCATACGAATTATGAAAATTGTAACAAGATTCTACAGATTTTGAATTTTCAACATTACTGAACCAAAATGAACTCCAAACATTCTAGGCATTTTTTCACACACTTAACATCATTAAGAAAGCACTTCATCCAAAAATTAACAATTTACAGCAATGGATCAAATTATGATAATTAAATCAAATTTCAGTAGAATATCAAAATAAATTTTCTACCCTAGCAAGCGATATCCAAAAATTCTGAAACTTTTATAGAACGTGTAAATATGTTAAAGAAAGAACATACTCAAATTTCAGCCAATTTAGAGCACAAATCAATTTAATATGCAATTTACAATATTCTGTCTAGAAATGAAAATAATTAATTAAAATAGCTACAGTTGTTATTTTAATCTGAAACTTTTACACGACATACATTTTCATCAGAAGAGACTACACACAAAATGTCACATCAAACGGATCAGTATGCAATTTATTACGAATTTAATACCAAAACAGCAATTATACGAGTTCATGAATTCATGTATGACTCGACAAGACTCGAAATTGTCTGAGACCTTCTCCATAAGGCCAAGGGCTCACTATGTTCCAATCCCACAGTAACTAAACACGATAATAACGTGATCTCGTTCGAGTTCGCACGAACCGAAGAGATCGATACATAATTAAATTCACATAAGGCTCAATATATTCACTTCTATATCGACATGGCATACGATAATAAATAACAAATCAAAAGTAACACATATCACGAAATAAAACGAGATGGGGTTCGAGCCTAGGTACCGTTCTCGGGAAAACGAGACGAAAGGAACGAACAACACGTCGAAGGCGGCTCGCGGCGGCGGCAATTTTATTGACGGTTGCGCTTCGTCTCACGGAGGAGGAGCAGCGGCTGACAAGGGCTCGTCGGGAACTTGCTGGATGCGGTGGAGGGTCGCGGCGGAGGAGCGGCGGCACTTAGTGCTTGTCGCGGAGGCGCCGCGCGAAGGAGCAGATGGCGGTGGTCGTTCGGCCTGCTCGCGGTGGCGTTACACAGAGGGAGGGCTCGTCGGGGTTGCTACGTGTGGACAGGGGAGCGGCGGAAGTTGGTCGCCGGTTGCTGCTGGTTCGCGGCGGAGGAAGGCTCACGAGGGCGGCGATCGGTTTCCTCTGCGAGAGATGACGACGGGATTCAGGGAGAAGGTAAGGATGATGATCGGGGGAAAATTTCTTTTATGCTGTGAGGGACGAGAGTTGAGATGTGCTGAGGGATTTTATGTTTCTTCTGATCGAGCGAAGGAGAAAAGCGAGAGAGAGAGTAGCGTGATTTTGCGAGAGAAAACGAAGAGAGATTTGTGCTGAGGGATTGTTTATGACGAGAGAAAAGAATGTCTGCGGTGTGATTTTCTGAACGAGCGAGAGTGAAACATTTAATATAAGCTAGGGTTCAAAAATCTTCTCTCACAAGAAAACACAATCATACGCACGGGGAAAGAAACCGGGTCGGGCCAAAAGGGAAAACCGGTTCGGCTTAGCTACGCCGGTTCGGTGGCTTGGGCATGCGGTTTAATAAGCTCGGACCGGTTCATACGGGATCGACTTAGCCAAAACAAAATGGCTCGATTCGATCGCTCGATAATTTAAATAACATTCGGATAATATTTATACGTATAATACACACATTAATTATTTAATAATAATACACATTTAAACATTTAGAGACAAATAAGCATTTAATAATAATAATAATAATAATAGCAAACAATAAATAATAATAATAATAAATAATCCCAAAATTGTTCAAAAATAAACGGGGTGCTACAGTCTAACCACCTTACAAAGAATTCCGTCTTCGGAATTCGAAAACAAACTACGACAAAATATTAACGAGAATAATGGGGGATAACATCCACACATGGAATTCGTGTAATAGCCCAGTTCTAATATTAGTAAAAATGACAGTTTTTAGTTCCAAGTTGAACTATTTCTTTTTATTAATACTGCCCGTCTTGAGTTCCGATCCCAGTTATCAGCTATTTAATCTCAGTTATTAATTCTAGTCCATTTATTTTAGAAATGGATTTGATTCAGTCGGAATTTAATTATTCAAGTTGATGAATAATCGAAACCGAGTACGTTTCGATATATCGTCCAAGTCAAGCCGTGTCCAGAACCGAGTCGTTCGCTCACGGGTATCGCGCCTAGTTCGCGCCTAGTCGAGTATCGAGCCCTAGTAGTGCCGAGTCTCGTTCGAGCCCTAGCCGTGCTCATAATCTTACTTAGAATATTTTCTAAGTATGAGTCGATCATTTTATCAAGCCCTAGACCAAGTCTCTCCGTCACGAGTAACCCCGCACCGAGCTCGTGCAAGGGTTCAAGCCCTCGCGCCCTAGTGCCGCGAGTTGAGACCAAACCATGCCGAGAATGCTCAAGTCTTGCCCGAGCATGTGTAATATCCCATTCAGTAATTAATAAAAAGTAATTATTCTAAGTTGAACTAATTACTTTTATTAATAATGATCGTTCCTAGTTCCGAGCCAGTTATTAAGTTATTCAGTTAAAAGTTCGACTTTAAGTTGAAAGCATTCTTGGTTAAATTTTATTCAGTAATCGAGCCAGTTCAGTAATTAATTAATTCCGGTCTGTTTATTTTTATAAATGGATTTATAAGATGGGATTAATTAATAAGATAACGAATAATCGAAATTGAGTATATTTTGATTAATCGTTTAAGATAAGTAGTGAACTGAACTCAAGTATGTTCGGTCATTAGTTGAACTTATTTAAGAAATAGCCGAGCCTTAGTACTAAATACTTAAAATTTTTCTAAGTGTTCAAGTCATCAAGATAAAATCATAATATTGAGCTTTAGCATAAGTTGATACAAGTTAAGTCTCGAAGTGCAGTTAAGTATCCATGAACATTTAAGTGATAAATGTTCAAAGAAGTGAGAAAATTTATTTAGACATTATAATCTATTTAAATTATTTTAAGAGAAACCGAAATTTTTAGAATTTTCGGTTTTACGGTAATCGTTCGGTTTAAGTCCGAATGTGGTTCCGTAAATGTAGAATATTTCAAGATAATTATATTAGATCCTAAGAAGCAATATGTTTATTAAATTGAAGAAAAACTGTGAGTAAAGAATTTAAATTTTAGAATTTTTAGTTTTACGGTAAACGTTCGTTTTAAGTCCGAATTGAGTTCCGTAAATTATATTATTCTCGGTTTATTAGCATGATCCAAGACCATATATGAGCATTACTTTTCAGTAAAAGAGTTTTAAAAATAAGCCATTTTGAAAGAAAATGCATAAGTAATAAAAAAAAAGATGATTTTTATTATTTTTATTATTTTGTTCCAAAGATTTTTATATGATGAATGGTGACATTTTTTCAATAATATATGGAATCAATTAAATCACATTAAGCACGAAATTTTGGTCATTAATTGGTGAGAATGAGATGAGAAAATCACAATAAAGTCTTGCTAAGTCTTTAAGTTAGCATTGTTTTTCAACAATTGGTGAGAATTTTATTAAACTTGGTGGAATAAGTTTTATCTACCAAAAAGCTCATTCATGGCTATGAATAGAGGTCATTTTTTATGATTAATTATGTTTGGATAAGAATACAAGTTAATCATAAAATAGTTTATGATTAATTAAGTTTATAAGTTTAAATTGTTTATTTTGTTCATTTCTTCACTCCATTATGATGTCTTGCCAAATTTTGCCTATAAATAGAGGCCTAAAAATCAGAGTTCTCACACCAAAGAAAAGTACCAAAAGATATATATGAGTGTAAGAGAGATAAGTAATAGAAATTGTGAAGAAGTGAAGAATCAAGTTGCGATTCTAGCAAGAATGAGGTAATTTACTTATCTTAAAGTTTTATGCTTAAGTTCATGTTTTGATAATGAGTTTACATGTTTATAAGTAAGTATATCATGATTTAGAAGTTAAATTTATAATTGATTCTATGAATACAAAGAGTTAAAGTTGTTCAAGATCAATTATATGATATATGTGCTTGATTTGATGAGATGTTGATAAAGATATGAATAAGCTGGAAAAGTATGATTTAAATAAATGATTCTTATGTAAAAGAGGTGTACATGAGAACAAGAATTAAGTGATTTGGCAAAGTATAGCTTGAGTTATGAATTTTTGAAGTTGAACATGCAAGATGAATTTTATTTTCACCATGACTTTAAATTTTAATAACTTGATGTATATGCATGCTAAAATTATGAAATTTTTATGACATGTCTAATTATGAGTTGAGATTATGACTATTAAATTTCATGATTTGAAGATGAGAAATGAATGAGTTATGATAATTACAAGGCATATATGTAAAGATGAGTATATATGCAAGAATATTCATGATATGATCAAGTTATTAAAGTGAGATTATTATGATCAATTCTCATATAAGTGATGAGCAATTTGGCAAAGTTTTAGTTTAATATGTTGAGTATATAATCTCATAAAGATTGTATTAAGTATGACATATTAATATCATGATTAAATGTTATAATAAAAAGTTGAAGTATGACTTGAGTTTATTTTCACTTTCAAGTTAATTAACTGAAAATTTAATATAAGCCAATATTTAAAATTTAGGAGATATGATGTATGATGAATTAAGTATTTGATTGAGTAAAAGATTAAGATGAGTTTATAAATCATGTTGATGATGTTGGAAAAAGTTAAGATGTTTAATGACTTAATATTTATTTGAGACATATTAAGCTTATTGAATATCTTTAAGATTCGGATAAGTAAGAGTTAAATCTTATTGAGTATACGAGCATAGTACTTCGTATATTTGTTTATATTTTTATGTAGCTTGCAGATATAGCTACCCAAGAGCAACACTTACATTTTTTAAAAGTTTTCAAAAGAAGAAAGGTGGGGACCCAGACTGGGTATTACATTGAGTATAATATTGATATCATGTTCAAGGTATGTATACAGTTTAAGTTCATACGCTTGGGATGAGGAGGCATTCAGTTGTTTCAAAGTATATCCTAAGTTCTGATGGAGGCCGCTTGAGTTGCCTTGAGAAATATCCATCAGATTGTGCACAAGTATCCGATCAGATATCGGCCAGATTCAGTTTAAGTTACTGGAACAGATTTCCAGTTCAGATATATACCAAAGATCATGATATTGTATTATTATTGCTGTTTACTTTAGTATGGGTGTTTTTTGGGGTACAAGAGGATCAGTACTCACCCCCATTGTGTTTTTCAGATAACAGGGTCGGGACGGAGGTGTGAACTGAGCAGTGGTGGTGGTGGTCGTGCACTTATTTCAAGTGGACATTTATTAAGTATTTGATCGGTCTGTATAATAAACCACGTTTTTAAGTATTTCCGCTATGCACATTAAGTATTGAACTTGCATTTTAGATTTCATGTTTTTACCATTTCGAGAAGTATGAATATGATACAGTTAAATGCAAGTTTAAAGGAAATCTGTTTTCTTTATGTCTAAAGAAGTATTAGACCAAAGTTTAAAGATAAATAGATTTTCAAGAAGATGAGTTTGAGTAGAATCCCGAGTTAGTCGCAAAAGATTTCGAAAGATTTATAAGTATTTTCGAAGTAAAAGTTGCGAAAAATTTACTCTGATGAGTGGGGTGTTACAGGTGGTATCAGAGCTAGAGTTTTAAATGCTCTGTATACTAAAAGTTTAAGTTCTGAAAGAGAAAGTTTTCAGAGAAGCCAAAGTTTTTGCAGAGAATTTCAAGAAAACCCGACCACACCACGCTCACACCTCGCCAACTACCAGGTAAGTGTTGTTAAAAGTTTTTATAAAAGTTTTTAAATATATTCAAATTTACTAAGTCTATGCTCAATAAGAATTCAGATATCCGAACTCTAGAAATCAGTCTATATGTTCAGATTAGTATTAAAGTTTGAAATCTAGTTTATCAAGTTAACTAGATCAAGAAAGAGATTCGAACATTCTAAGTTAAGCCATCAGATTAAGATTTGAGTTAAGATCTGACTATAAAGGTTGATTATGTATTTGAGCCAAGTATTAGTGTAGCGCCCCGTTCGTTTATAGAATATTTGGAATATTCTTAATTAATATTATTATCATTATTATTATTATGATTAAATGAATGTCTAAATGTCATTATTTGTCTAATTGTAATAAATTGCTTAAACGTGTATTCTTATTTTTGTTGTTATTATTACTTTAAATATATATGTGCAATTTATTTATTTCCCGGTTTCTATTTATTTATCGTGCGATGTATCGAGCCCGAGAATTAACCGCGAGAACCGAACCCTCGGCTCAAACTCGTTGAAACCGCGCGACCCGGTCCATGGGCCGAGCCGAACCGGCCCGGCTGACCCCAATCCCGAGATCCCTTCTTTATTTCGCACGTGAGGGTGTGTGTGTGTGATTTGTTGGAAATCAAGAATATTTGACCTAGTTATATATGTATATATATATATATTTCCTCTCAACTCTTGTATCCTCAAAACACATCGCGCAGCTTTCTAGATTTTTATCCTTCAAGCTCTCAATCGATCTCTCTCTCTCTCTTATCCTCCTGCAACTGATCGTCTCTCATCTCACCCCTCATCTCCCTCGCCATAAATTCCCGATCACCACGTTCAGTCCCCGTCATCGCAACCTCTGCGAGCAGAATTTTTCTGGCAACTCCGAACCACCGACGAGCCCTCCTCTCTCAACTCGCGATCAGCAGCAACCGGCGACGACCACCGAGCGACGCTGCACCTCTGACATCCGCGACCATCAGTCCCGACGTCATCATCGCCAACACACAGGAGCAACGCCGACGACCCCTCTGTTTGCGATTTCCGGCGAGCCTGTTCCTCCCACGAGCAAGCCCGCGAACTTCCAACGACGAGACCTCCTCTGTTTGTGATCCCAGCCTTCCGTCCTCGACCTTTGCTTCCCTCCCGGCGAACCTCCATAGACGCCGGCGACCTCCTCCGCCGCGTCAAGCCTGCTCCTCTTCCGCGAGCCAGCCGTTGAGCCCGTGTCGCCGCCTTGTGCCGCCGCGAGCTGCTCCTCGTCTCAAGCATCGAGCGCCGCAGCAACCGAGCAGTCGAGAATAGCCGCTGCTGCACCTTCTTTCCCGACGAGATGCGAGAATCCGTCGAGCCCGTCATCCCCGTTCGTCTTTTTCGTTTCCGTTTTCTGAGTTTTCTTGAGAACGGTACCTAGTCGATCCCGTCTCGTTTAAATCGTTTATATGTTAATTGCTTATCGTGTTTTAAATGACGCGATGTTCCCCTTGCGATTTGATTTACGAGATGTGAATATGTTGCGATTAATGGGTTCGACATGAATTTATATGAAAGATATGATTTTATGTGTCGTTTATGTCGTTCGAAATCTCTTCAAATATGAGAAATTGAACGAGACCTCAAAAGTCGTGTAAGTCAGTGGATATTGGAACAAAGTCGAGTCCTTGGTCTTACGAGAAGGCCTCGGACGAGAAGTTTCATGTTATGAATTAATTGCTTAGTTGTCGAGTATATATGTTGCTGTTTTGGTGTTTGAATTTTTAAAAATCGCACACTGCTCGGAATGACTTGAAATTTTGAGGGATATGTTATCTGTTCATTGCCAGCCTTGTGTAAAAATTTCGTAATTTTTAGAGGCCTGTAGCTATATTTAATAATTAAGGTGAAATCTGATCAGAATGGTGTTAAATGCATAAAAACTTCATTCGTGAATGAAATGAGCTGAGATTCGAATATGTCATGCCTCTGTGACGTTTATATGTTGTGTTAAATTTTTAGAATTTTCGGACTTGATTTGGTATGGTTATTAATTTAATTTCTGTTTTTGCTGAAAATATTTTGAATTACTATAAATCGGTTTGTTCATGAAAAATTCTGAAACTTGGCTGAGATGTTTATATTTGGTGTATATGCATGCTGTTAAAAGATGAAAATTTTTGGAGTTCATTTTAGTGCTGTTTTGATTTAAAATCGATAATTGCTGAATCTTGTGTGAATTTTTAAAAATAGCACATTTAATGTCCAGGGCTGATATTTTTACATGTTGTCCGTATCATGCTGTAGCTTGTTGTGTTAAATTTTCATGTCCTGAATCGTTCATTTGGTTCAGATATGAATTCATGTGCGTTTTTGCTGATTTCTTGTAAGAATTTTATAAATTAATGTGCTTTGAGTTTAAAGCTGAAAATTTATGGTTTTACTTATTACTGGAAGATGTAATTTTTTGTAAAATTTCAGAGCCTAGGTCGTAGGGTAGCCTGACCATCTATTTTCATGTGATTAATGATTAATATTTTCGAAACATGATTTTGAAATAAAAATTGGGAATCAACTTGCTTTTCGTTTTGATGTGAATTTGACTTGGTCAATCCTTAGATGGATTTATGTGAACTCCCATATGTGGTTTGGTCGAGTTTAGTGTCGAGTCTTAGTGTTCCAACATCCACAGGACTTCACGAACTACTTAGTCGAAACAAGTTCGACTAGGTCTGTTTTGTGTTTTCCGTTTAAAGTCAAGATAGATGTTGATTGTAGCATCTTGACTCAATGTAGGTAATTGAGGAGTCCAGCCTCGACCTACTACCAATTGCTTTGAGTTATTATCAATCCAGAATCCAGGTGGGTTATTCTAAAATTATCTATGCATATGTGTGATTTAAATTGTGATGAAAGTTTGGTGTTATCTATGTATGAAAATGAACATGTAGCCTATCGATGTGAGCTTGATGGCCATCGGTACGGTTGTCCCCGTAGATACGGTTACCGTTATGAGGTAAATCTCTTTAAGTCCTTCAGATAAGGCCGTGTCCATACGTGGCATGCACTCCCGTATTATAGATATGGTACGGCTGAGCGTAGATGTGCACATGAGTGAGCCATAGCGATGGCAAGGGTCATAGACATGACTAGAGATGAGACATGATTTTATTGTTTATGTTCATGTTGCGACCATACCATTATTATGTTATTCATATGCATAGTGTGAGTACGATAGTTAACTGTACTCACTCCCACCTGCTCGTAACTGATGCAGGTTAAGCAGTCGGCGGGTGACGAGACAAGACGGGTGGTGGTCATGCTTTTATTTATTGGGTTATTTATTTGCTTCCGCTCATTTATGTTGAGATATTATGACTGTGTCGTTTTGAACTTGAAATTGTGAATTATCTTTATAATTTGGAACTTAATGAATGCTAGTATGGTTTATGATTTATTATTCGTGCATGTTGTCTTTATTTGATACGTTTGCATTTTTGGTTAAAGGCTTATGGTAAATTTGAGTAGCGCCCACTGAGTATTTAATTAAATTAAAGTTTGCGAAAAATTTATTGTGATTTTTATTAAATAAATTCGATAAATCCTTTAAAATAAAGTGGGGCGTTGCAAATATAATAGCCAAAAAGTACGGGTAAATCATGGGGGATTGAAATAAGAACCAAAAGCCGGATAAGATCCTGTAGGCTTGAAACTGAACCGTAGAAATAAAGTTTCAGAAAATAGTCAATCTTTATAAGACAAAAGTTTTGATATCTTATCAGTTAGATATCATAAGCTTAAAATTGGCAAAGTTCGAGATTAAGTTATAAGTTATTTTGTATTAGTACTTGTTAGTAACAATACAACTATACAAAGTACTTTTCAGAAATCAATGAGTATAAGTTTAAGGTATCGACATATAATAGTCACTTAGCCGGGAAAATTATGGAAACCTGAAATAAGGGTTATTAGTCCGAGTTTACCTGAAGACTTGAAAATCGAACCTTAAAAGATATCAGTTAATAAGTATTACATTCCAAATACCAAGATAATTATTTAAACTTCTCGGAAGAATTTTTGAAGTTAAGCAAGAGTAATCTGAACATGTGAAAGTTAAAGATAGTCTGTTTAATAAGTAAAGACTAATATGTTTTTTTATCTCTTTGGAGAAAGTATTTGTCCCCAAAGATAAATGATGAGTTAAAAGCCATAAGTAAGAAATGGCAAGAAGAAGCTAGAAAGATATTAACCGGAACTCTAGCACAAGCTAGGTGTTTTCGGAAAATTAACAATTTCCTTAAAGTTTAGTATTGCTATTTATTAATGGTTATACTGTTCAAGTCATATAGTTAGTGGTTTTAGAATGCGCGAGGCAAAGTTTCAAAACCACAACTGAGTAAAGTTTAAGAAGCATAGAATCTTGACTAAATCAAGAAGTTATCTCAGTCCAGAAACAAGTAGTATTGATGTGTGAATCAAGTATATAAGAGAAGATTATATTTTGCACAATCAATCTACTTGATAGATGGAAATTCTAATATCATTGAAAGTCGAAAGCAAGACCAAGATTCGAGCACACTGTTGAGAATTTCCTTATTTCTAAAAAGCTAGTATAGAAATATCAGAAAAAGGAGATACAGATAAGCATAAAGGAATTCTCAACTAGTACAAAGTTATATTGCATAAAGGGAGGGTGCGTCTCTAGAGCACAAGAATCCATAACTCTGCCACCCATCATGGCTGTAGTTTCAAAAAGATAGATCTAAAGGATCAAATACTCGCTTGCGTTTGAATCCTGGAGTTTCCACAGAATCTTGAACTGTTGAGATGCTGTTTTGAAGTTTCTTGATAAGTTCAGAGGAAGTGTCAGCAGACTTGAATATTTCTCTTTGGAAAGGAGATATAAAAGTTTGATACACTCCTTCATCTAGAAATCCAAGCAAGTGGTGGAAAAAGTTATTGAAATTTAACAGACCAATAGGTTTGGTATGAAATTTCATTTCTGCCCAAGTAGCAAGGGTAAAAGTAGTCATTAAAGTTGCATATCCACCAGGAAGAACGATGAAAGCATCACAACCAGATATCATAGACATCAAACATTCATAAACTGAAAGAGTTATATACTGCTCGTCTTGAGTTTCGAGCCCAGTTATCAGCTATTCAATCTCAGTTATTAATTCCGGTCCATTTATTTTAGAAATGGATATGATTCAGTCGGAATTTAATTATTCAAGTTGACGAATAATTGAAACCGAGTACGTTTCGATATATCGTCTAAGTCAAGCCGTGTCCAGAACCGAGTCGTTCGGTCACGGGTATCGCGCCTAGTTCGCGCCTAGTCGAGTATCGAGCCGTAGCAGTGCCGAGTCTCGTTCGAGCCCTAGCTGTGCTCATAATCTTACTTAGAATATTTTCTAAGTATGAGTCGATCATTTTATCAAGCCCTAGACCAAGTCTCTCGGTCCCGAGGAACCCGGCATCGAGCTCGTGCAAGGGTTCAAGCCCTCGCGCCCTAGTGCCGCGAGTTGAGACCAAACCATGCCGAGAATGCTCAAGTCTTGTCCGAGCATGCATGGATAAATTTTCCTAAGTATTTTGGTTCCTTATCGAGCCACAAGTTCAGCCCTAGCCAAGTATCCTACTCGGCCCAAGTGATGCCGAGCCCAAGCCAAAAGGGCCGCGCCCTAGTCCGCATGAAAGTGGCTAATGCCGTGCGAGATAGAGCTCGAGTCATGTCCAAACACTTATGGGATTTTTCTAAGTGTTGAGAGCTTTATTTCAGCCCTTAAGCTCGGCCCAAGATCATCCCGCGCGCAGCACAAGTCCAGCTCATCGCCTCGGGCCAGCCCAGCAATGCCGCGCCCGTGTCCCTCGCGCCAGGCCCAGCGGCAGCATGGTAGTCCATCTTCTCGAGCCCAATGTGGAGTTTTCGGCCCACTTCTCCATAGCCCAACTTCATGCGTGTATTAAGGGGTTGATTAGGGATTAATTCAGCTATTATTGCCCTAAGAAAGTTTAAAGAATGGTCATCTATGTCGCACCCCGCCTTACTACTAGCTTTGAAAAATCAGAGTAAAATTTTTGTTTTTATTTTCGAAAGAACGTGCGAGCTGGGTTTTCGAAAATACTGACTTATTGCGGGATGTGGCAGATAAAAACGTAAACTGAACTTGGGCTTGCCCACAGACATAATAAAAACATGCAACCAAACTGTCCGCTCGCGGATTATGGAATTATACATGCATAGTCTGTACTGTCTCGCACTGTCTAGAAAGACTCGCTGGCGGAAGCATCCGAAATACGAATACATAACATGCGTACATAAACTGAATAAATACACATGATCATAAATCTAGGACATAAAAATGCTGGAAAAATATGTCCGACTCTCATGACCACGCTGCGCCACATCTATGCTCATCCGACACGCTCGACTCCGTCTCCTGAAAAACACAATGGAGGCGTGAGTAATCCACTATGCTCCGCAAAGACTTGTACTGAACAAAACATCATCTATAATAACGTATCATGAAACAAAAATATATAAGAGCTGAAACTATAAATTGATCTCTGATGTCTGGTCTGATCTGTGGTCAAAAGAACCTCGGCCTTAGCCGCTCGTGTGCACACGCTGATGGGGTATAAAGGGCCTCGCCCCTCCCAACGGTCATCAGGTGGGTGTAAAGGCCTCAGCCACCCAACCCGAAACTAAACTGTCTCAAACATACCTCTGCCATGGTACAGATATTATCTATGATGTGACATCCAGTACATGACCCCAACCTGAAAAACTTAGAATCTGATATGCAAGTGCGGATGCTGGAGTAGCGGTCGGAGGCTCGACTCTCCTTAGGCTACATAAATATTTAAGCAAAATAATGCTAAGTATAATGCTCAGAATATTTAATTATATGCTAAAATGCTTGGACTTATCTACGCGATTAAACTGGACTGGACTGGCTCGGAAAAATACTGAAATTTCTGGAACTGGACTCGGATCAGAAATCACGGATCAAAACTGACTCGAACTGTCGGTCGAACCGGCAAGGTTCGCTGGCTGGCCGGACCGCCGGCTCGACTGGGCCGGGCGGTCGGGCTGGGTTCGACTAGACCGGGCTCGGGCGAGGGTGCAAGGCGCGCGATAAGGGCAACGCGTGGGAAGCGCAAGCGCGCGTTACCGCGCGCGAGAAGGAATAGGCATGGCGAGGCGGCGCGACTCGGATAGCTAGGGTTTGGGCGCGCGATTGTCTTGCCGATCAAGCAAAGGGGATTGGCACATGATTTACTTAGCATAATTAGGAATAATAGTTTGGTTAGGATTTGGAATAAAAGGCATGTGCCTAATAGTATCTTAGTAGTATGGTAAGTCTTTATTCATTAGATATCTAGTTTCCTTAGGACTTTATTTATTTCCATGCATTAGGAATCTTCTTAGACTAGGATTAGACTTAGTTTGGCATCTATAAATATGCCCATTGTCATTCAAAATTAGCATGCAGAAAATAATGAAAAAGTCGAACCTTGTGTTCAAATTCTTGTGTTAGATTTCTTTTGAGATTTAGTGCAAAACCCTTGTCACGAGAAGGGCGTTCCACCGCATAGCTCGAGCAAGACGAGTGTGGCAAGGACATCCGTTCGAGCTGTCTCACCTATCGCGAGAAGATAAGGAGATTAACCTCCGAGTCGTCCACACCCTCGCCGAAGGCCGAGTTCACGCAACGTCCGAGGCTAGGTCACGAGTCGGGAACACGCGATTCCTCATCAGCGCGGCCGGGCGCTGTCGAGGTGCTGGGCGCGACGGGCGCCGTGACCCCGGGTGCGACGCGGACAGGCGCTGTTGGCACGCTGTCGCGGACTCGGGTACCACGCGCACGCTGGCGCGGGTACGCACTGGCCCTGGCCGGGCACTGCCGCGCTATGTGCGCGGACAGTGACCAAGGTCGGCCCTTGCCGGCCCTCCGGTGACTAATTCCGGCAACATGCATGACCATACATCATAATATGATAAAATAAGTACAATTAACACATAAATCACTAGTAGACCCGGGTCGACATGCATGCTACCAGGTAAGGCTTAAATGGCATGACCGAGTAGGTTAACTCCCGAACCAACATTTATAAATTGAAAAACTACTCAGGGTCGAATGTTTAACATGTTAAATCATTGCTATAGGGACTAGAACACATATCATATCTTGCATGCATGATGATTGACCTCGGTGGCTCATTTTAACATAAATTTAAGCATGATTTGACTAAGGCAATGAACTCCTTTAATTCTCAAATTTTTACAGCATCAATGGTACAATAGTTAAGGGTGATTTAACCCACATTTTCGACTTAGGCATGCTTCCTACTCAAATTTTATTTTTAAGGCAATAATTTCATTAAATTCGGAAATCACATAATAATGCATGCATGGATCGGTTTTAACTCATGAAAAATCTTAAAATATCATAAAATAATTAAGGAACTCCTAAGTCACGAGCTAACCTTGGCTGAGAATGTAAAACAGATGTTAGGGCTTAAAAGGGTGTTGGTCACGGCCTTAGGGGTTGGCTTGGACTTAGGTTGTGTTTTGCTCGTGTCAAACACCTCCAAGAGACTTAGAGAAATATAAGGTACACTTATATAGTGCTAAGCCTCGAGAGATTATGGCTGGAACACGAGGTGGCTGCCTCCTCTCCTTCCTCGGGCTGGACGCGCGCGAGCAGGGCTGGTTGCCTTAGCTTCGGTTTTTCTCCTCCCTCCTCACTATTTTGCTCGAGCTATAATTTGTGCAAGAGCTCAAAATGGACTAAGGGAGGGGTCTTAAATAGGTGTTTAGGGCGGAGCTTACTATGTTGGTCATGGGAGATCAAAGATCATGACTTATGCACCCACACTTGTGCATGGGAACTTGGCATCACTTAGCTCGGTTTTTGGAGAGATTTTTGGTGGGTTTTGCAGAGAATATTGACCATGAGAACGTGGTCTGGTGGTAGGAATAAAATATTTGCACTAGGTTAACAAACTCTTACACAAAGCCATTAAAATATTAGTCCACCCATACTCCACTAGGGTTAAACATAAGTTGACTTTGGCTAATCTTGCTTCGGGCCAACTTAGCTTAATCTAAACCTTATTAAGTCCTAAATAACCGCAAGAGTTGGGCCATGAGGAAAGTGGGCCAAAAATACACGAAATGGGCATATGAAGTTGGGCTTGTTCGCGGAAAAATGGTCTTGGGCCGAGTAAAATGGTTTGAAATGGCTCCCCAACACTTAGAAAAATTATGGGATATGATGCTAAGGACATGGTAAGGTCTTGGGGCTCGGTTGTATGCTCGGGCGCGGCTAAGGCGCGAGCTCGGGGCTCGGGCACGAGGCTCGACTAGGGCTCGATTAAAAATGATCGAAACTTGCCTTTGATATTTTAATTCACTTAGAAAAATATTCTAAGTATTAAAATATCAACTCTCAATTATGACTTAGAAAATATACTCGGAACGACGACTAGGGTTTGTGTCCGGTAATTTCTCGAATTGACTTGCTATTATTGACCAACCCAAATTAATGGATTAATCTTAACTTATACTTGAGATAGAATTATTCCAAGAATAATTTATCATAATTGAGCATTTAGCACAATAAATATAACTCGAGAATTTCTGAAAATTACGGATTTCACTTATAGTCGAGCAGTGAAACCGTTCTGAATATTATTACTGTTTTGGGGCGTTACAACCTATCCTCCTTAAAATATTTCCGTCCTCGAAAATAAAAAAAACTAAGGTGCTAGGCCAAAACTCCTACTACATAACTATATACATCAAAACATAAAAATAGAAAGTACATATATGCACATCTGAAAATTTCAAAACTCGAAATCTGGATAACGAGCTCTGATCTCGGCCTCTCTCTCCCAAGTGGCTTCCGACTCGTCGTGGTGACTCCAGCAAACTTTGACGAGCTCTATATCTCTGTTTCTCAGCCGACGGACCTTTCGGTCCAGAACTGCTACCGGCCGCTCATCATACGTCAGGTTCTGCCCGACCTCTAGCCCGTCAAAGTTCACTATGTGGCTCGGGTCATACACGTATTTCCTCAACATTGACACGTTGAAGACGTTGTGTACACCCGAGAGCTCTGGGGGTAATGCCAGACGATAGGCGGTGACGCCAACTCGCTCGAGAATATCAAAGGGCCCTATAAATCGGGGCTGCAGTTTTCCCCTCTTCCCGAATCGGACAACGCCCTTCATCGGCGTGACCTTCAGGAACACCTTATCTCCCTGCTCAAACTCAAGCTCCCTTCTACGCTTGTTAGCGTAGGCCTTCTGTCGGCTCTGAGCCTCTCTCAATCTCTCTCGGATCTCGGCGACCTTCTGCACTGTGTCCTCGATCAGCTTGGGATCGAGAACCTACTTTTCGCCGACCTCATCCCAATAAAGGGGTGAGCGGCACTTGCGGCCGTATAAAGCTTCGAATGGCGCCATCTTGATCGACGAGTGGTAACTGTTGTTATAGGCAAACTCCACAGTGGGTATCAACTGCTCCCACGAACCACCATGCTCTAGGACACAAGCTCGGAGCATGTCCTCAAGCGTCTGGATGGTCCGTTCCGACTGACCGTCGGTCTGTGGATGATAGACGGAGCTAAACTTCAACTTCGTCCCTATGGACTCGTTCAGACTCTCCCAAAAATGTCCGGTAAACTTGGGATCTCTATCTGATATAATCTCGGCTGGAACGCCGTGGAGTCGAACGATTCCCTGGAGATACACATCGGCTAGCTGCTCCATGGACATGTCCATCCTGACAGACATGAAATGGGCCGACTTCGTCAGTCGATCCACAACTACCCATACTGCGTCATGATGCTTGGCCGACATCGGAAATCCCGTGACAAAGTCCATGGTCAGCTTCTCCCACTTCCACTGCGGGATCTCTAAAGGCTGTAAGAGACCCGGTGGAACCTTGTGCTCAACCTTCAATTGCTGGCAGATCAGACACTTCTCAACAAACTCGGCGACATCTCTCTTCATCCCCTTCCACCAGAAGGACCTTTTCTGGTCGTGATACATCTTGGTGCTACCGGGGTGCGCCAAGTAAGGAGCACTATGCGCCTCAGTCAAGATCTCCTTCTTCAGAGCCTCGACATTTGGCACAACGATCCTTCCCTTGTACTCCAAGGCACCATCAGTGCCTCGGTAGAAACCCTCAACTCCTCCGGCATGAATCTTTACCCCCATCGAGCGAATGAACTCGTCGAAGGCTTGATTCCGCCGGATCCTATCTCGTAACGTGGGCCACATTCTCATCGCTCGAATACCTCCTACAACTGGCAACTTGGGAGGTGATTCGACCACCTCTAGGTGCATCCGGGCAAACTCATGAATCAACTGACGCTGCTGAGTGATCATACAGGTCAACTCGCCCTTTCCCTTCCGGCTGAGGGCGTCGGCAACTACGTTCGCCTTCCCCGGATGATAGTTGATTGTACAGTCATAATCTTTCACCAGCTCCAACCATCGCCGCTGCATGTTGAACTCTTTCTGGGTGAAGATATACTGTAAGCTCTTGTGGTCGGTATAAATCTCGCAGTGGCCCCCGTACAAATAGTGCCTCCAAATCTTCAGGGCATGAACCACTGCTGCCAACTCAAGGTCGTGAGTCGGGTAGTTCACCTCGTGCGGCTTTAGCTGACGGGAAGCATAAGCCACAACCCTGCGTCTTGCATCAAAATGCAGCCTAGACCCTGCTTCGAGGCATCACTAAAGATAGTAAAACCCTGTGTGGGGTCCAAAATGGTCAACACGGGAGCCGTCGTAAGCCTCGCTTTGAGCTCCTGAAAGCTCGACTCACAGCGACTATCCCACTCAAACTTCACCGATTTCCTCGTCAAACGAGACAAGGGTAGGGTAATCTTCGAAAACCCCTCGATGAAGCGTCTATAATAGCCTGCCAAACTGAGAAAACTCCGAACCTCGGTGGCATTTCTCGGCGTCGACCAGTTCCTAACGGCTTCAATCTTGCTTGGGTCAACCTCAATTCCTCTGGAGGTGACAATGTGGCCTAGAAAAGCCACTCGGTCAAGCCAAAATTCGCATTTGGAGAACTTGGCGTACAACTTCTCACGCCTAAGAGTCTCCAAAACTGTCCTCAGGTGCTCCTCGTGCTGCTCCGGGCTGCTGGAATAGACCAAAATGTCATCAATGAAGACGATGACAAACTGGTCCAGGAATGAATGGAAGACACGGTTCATGAGATCTATGAATACCACTGGCGTATTGCTCAAGCCAAATGGCATCACAACGAACTCATAATGGCCATATCGGGTTCTGAAAGCAGTCTTGGCCACATCGGCCTCTCTGATCTTCAGCTGATGGTAGCCAGAGCGGAGATCTATCTTGGAAAAGACGCTGGCTCCCCTCAGCTGATCGAATAAATCCTCAATTCTGGGAAGCGGATACTTGTTCTTCACCGTCAACCGGTTCAGATCCCGGTAGTCGATGCACATCCTCAGAGACCCATCCTTCTTCTTGACAAAGAGGATAGGGGCTCCCCAAGGTGATACGCTCGGTCGGATGAAATCGAGACTCAAAAGCTCCTGAATCTGAGCCTTCAACTCCTGAAGCTCCTTCGGCACCATGTGATACGGCGCTTTCGACACTGGTCCCGCTCCGGGGACCAAGTCGATGGTGAACTCCACCTGGCGGTTAGGTGGTCCTCCCGGGAGCTGATCGGGAAAAACATCCACGAACTCTCGGACAATGGGTATATCTCCGGGAGACAGCTTCTCCGAAGATTCCCCAACGACATTGACGAGAAATCCTTGACAATCCTCTCGCTGCATGTACTTCGTCGCTTTCGCCATGGAAATAACGCTCGGCAAGGTTCGAGCCTTCGTCCCGAAAAACGTGATATGGTCAGATAAGTGTAGCGTCACCTCCCGGTCGCGACAACGGACGTCAGCACGGTACCTCGTCAACCAATCCATGCCAAGAATCAGGTCGAAGTCATTCATATCGATCACGAACGCGTCTACAGCTAGAGTTCAACCTCCGATATCAATGTTAAGGTTCTTGGCCAGGGAACTCATAACTATCTTCCTTCCCAATGCGAGACTGATCTCGAGAGGGTCGACAGTACTCACTCCCTGGGCTCCTAAGACAGATAAGCACTTGGCCGAGACGAACGAATGTGTCGCCCCGGTATCGAATAAAGCGAAGATTGGAGTGTGGAACAATGATAACATGCCAGACATGGTACCTGGCTGCTCTGCGGCCTACTCCTGGTCAAGTGCGTAAATGTGGGCGGGTGCTCCACGCTGCTGCTGCTGTCCTGGGGGTCTCTGGGCTGGCTGTCTGGGTGCTGGCTGTCTGTGAGCTGGCTGCCTCGGGGCTGGTGGTCTCTGGTCCTGCTGTGGCTGAGGGCGGTCTGGGCAATCTCTGATACGGTGGCCTGGGCGACGACAATGGAAACATATGTCCTGCCCGACAAGACACTCCCCGCGGTGCGGACGTCCGCATGTAGCACATGCCGGCAGGTCCTGTCGGGCTGGCTGGCCTCCCTGAGCTGGGCCTCTCTGTCTGCGGTTCCTCTTGTCCTTGCAACCGTCCCACTTTCTCTTGTTCGTCTGCTGAGCTGGATGGGGTGGCGGAATAGCGGCTGGCTGTCTGGCTGGTGGCTGGGTACGGGTGTCTCTTAGAATGCACGCCTCGATCTGCTGAGCACGCTCAACAGTCTCGGCGTAGTCAAGGAAGCCATTGCTGGTGATCAAGAGTCTGATGTACCATCGAGGAACTGTGCTGCCTTCTTCTCCTCCGTATCAACAAGATGTGAAGCAAAGGCACTCTTACGAGCGAACTCGCGCTCGTACTCGTCCACTGAACGCTCACCCTACTGAAGAGCGGCAAACTCCCGTGCCATCCTCTGCTTGAAATGGCGAGGATAGAACTTGTCCTCCAGTATCGTCTTAAACTGAGCCCATCTCATAGCGTCACGCTCATCCTCAGTGCGTAGACGCCAGTAATCCTCCCACCAATCTCCGGCGGCTCCCTCTATCTGTAGTTCGGCGCACGCCATCTTGTGCACCTCGGATATCCCCATGATACGGAAAATCCTCTCCATCTTACGGATCCACTCGGCCACGGCTAGCGGGCCATCTTCCCCGGTGAAACGGGGCGGATCATACGTACGGAAACGGCTGACTACGACAGCCTGGTCTGGCTCAGTTGGGGCTTGTGGATCTCTGCGCGGCGGCATTCTGGAGATCCAACAATACTTGAATTGATTAGTATAGCCGATTAAGAAATAGCCATACTACTCTTGAAATAATAAAGAAATAATATCCGAAAACACCTAGCTTGGCTAGAGTTCTGGTATACTTAAACTGCTATGTTCTGGCTCATACTAGAGTTCTGACTTAGTCTAGAGTCCTTGGACTTAGCTGTTCTAGAGTTCTGTCTAGAGTTCTTGTCTTAGCTTATGTTTCTAGAGTTCTCCATCTAGAGTTATTTCTTTTCTTATAGGAGGATAGTTATCTAGGCCCCATACTTGAACTGAATTTAGTACTTGCAAAACTTAAACTGAGTCAGGTGACTTACCTCGGAGTCGGCGCGGATGAGCGTGGCGTGGTCATGCTTTTCTAAACTTTGAAAGTATACAGAAACGCACTCTGCGCTCTGATACCACCTTCTGTCGCACCACGCCTTACTACTAGCTTTGAAAAATCAGAGTAAAATTTTTGTTTTTATTTTCGAAAGAACGTGCGAGCTGGGTTTTCGAAAATACTGACTTATTGCGGGATGTGGCAGATAAAAACGTAAACTGAACTTGGGCTTGCCCACAGACATAATAAAAACATGCAACCAAACTGTCCGCTCGCGGATTATGGAATTATACATGCATAGTCTGTACTGTCTCGCACTGTCTAGAAAGACTCGCTGGCGGAAGCATCCGAAATACGAATACATAACATGCGTACATAAACTGAATAAATACACATGATCATAAATATAGGACATAAAAATGCTGGTAAAATATGTCCGACTCTCATGACCACGCTGCGGCACATCTATGCTCATCCGACACGCTCGACTCCGTCTCCTGAAAAACACAATGGGGGCGTGAGCAATCCACTATGCTCCGCAAAGACCAGTACTGAACAAAACCTCATCTATAATAACGTATCATGAAACATAAATATATAAGAGCTGAAACTGTAAACTGATCTCTGATGTCTGGTCTGATCTATGGTCAAAAGACCCTCGGCCTTAGCCGCTCGTGTGCACACGCCCATGGGGTATAAAGGGCCTCGCCCCTCCCAACGGTCATCAGGTGGGTATAAAGGCCTCGGCCACCCAACCCGGAACTAAACTGTCTCAAACATACCTCTGCCATGGTACAGATATTATCTATGATGTGACATCCAGTACATGACCCCCACCTGAAAAACTTGGAATCTGATATGCAAGTGCGGATGCTGGAGTAGCGGTCGGAGGCTCGACTCTCCTTACGCTACATAAATATTTAAGCAAAATAATGCTAAGTATAATGCTCAGAATATTAATTATATGGTAAAATGCTTGGAGTTATCTACGCGATTAAACTGGACTAGACTGGCTCGAAAAAATACTGAAATTTCCGGAACTGGACTCGGATCAAAAATCACGAACCAAAACTGACTCGAACCGCTGGTCGAACCGGCCGGTTCGTTGGCTGGCCGGACCGCCGGCTCGACTGGGCCGGGCGGTCGGGCTGGGTTCGGCTAGACCGGGCTCGGTCCCGTGCCGGGCCAGCTGGTGCCCGGGCACGGCGCTGGGCACGGCTGGTGCGACCGGGCTCGGTCCCTGGTGCCGCTGGACTTGGCTAGGCGCGGACTGGCGCTGGTGGGCACGGATAGGCACTGGCCAGACACTGCTGGCACGGGGAAGGCACGGACAGAGACCACACGGGCGCTGCCGGGTGTCCCCGAGGTCACTGGGCACTCGGGCATGCTGCTGGGGCATGCACCGAGGCCAACTGGGCTCAGCTGGCCCGGCTCGGGTCAGCCCTGGACTTGGCACGAGGCTCTGGCACGAGACCTCGTGCACTGGGGCTTGCACGGGCGCTGCCGGGCGCCGTGCGCATGGCTGGGCACGCTGGGTGCCATGGCCACGCT
>BKCP01010181.1:1762189-1795397 GCA_008636005.1 Striga asiatica
CGCTGTTGGCACGCTGTCGCGGACTCGGGTACCACGCGCACGCTGGCGCGGGTACGCACTGGCCCTGGCCGGGCACTGCCGCGCTATGTGCGCGGACAATGACCAAGGTCGGCCCTTGCCGGCCCTCCGGCGACTAATTCCGGCAAAATGCATGACCATACATCATAATATGATAAAATAAGTACAATTAACACATAAATCACTAGTGGACCCCGGGTCCACATGCATGCTACCCAGTAAGGCTTAAATGGCATGACCGAGTAGGTTAACTCCCGAACCAACATTTATAAATTGAAAAACTACTCAAGGCCGAATGTTTAACATGTTAAATCATTGCTATAGGGGCTAGAACTCATACCATATCTTGCATGCATGATGATTGACCTCGGTGGCTCATTTTAACATAAATTTAAGCATGATTTGACTAAGGCAATGAACTCCTTTAATTCTCAATTTTTTACAGCATCAATGGTACAATATTTAAGGGTGATTTAACCCACATTTTCGACTTAGGCATGCTTCCTACTCAAATTTCATTTTTAAGGCATTAATTTCATTAAATTCAGAAATCACATAATAATGCATGCATGGCTCGGTTTTAACTCATGAAAAATCTTAAAATATCATAAAATAATTAAGGAACTCATAAGTCACGAGCTAACCTTGGCTGAGAATGGCAAACGGATGTTAGGGCTTAAAAGGGTGTTGGTCACGACGTTAGGGGTTGGCTTGGACTTAGGTTGTGTTTTGCTCGTGTCAAACACCTCCAAGAGACTTAGAAAAATATAAGGTACACTTATATAGTGCTAAGCCTCGAGAGATTATGGCTGGAACACGAGGTGGCTGCCTCCTCTCCTTCCCAGGGCTGGACACGCGCGAGCAGGGCTGGTTGCCTTAGCTTCGGTTTTTCTCCTCCCTCCTCACTATTTTGCTCGAGCTATAATTTGTGCAAGAGCTCAAAATGGACTAAGGGAGGGGTCTTAAATAGGTGTTTAGGGCGGAGCTTACTATGTTGGTCATGGGAGACCAAAGATCATGACTTATGCACCCACACTTGTGCATGGGAACTTGGCATCACTTAGCTCGGTTTTTGGAGAGATTTTTGGTGGGTTTTGCAGAGAATATTGACCATGAGAACGTGGTCTGGTGGTAGGAATAAAATATTTGCACTAGGGGAACAAACTCTTACACAAAGCCATTAAAATATTAGTCCACCCATACTCCACTAGGGTTAAACATAAGTTGACTTTGGCTAATCTTGCTTAGGGCCAACTTAGCTTAATTTAAACCTTATTAAGTCCTAAATAACCGCAAGAGTTGGGCCATGAGGAAAGTGGGCCGAAAATACACGAAATGGGCTTATGATGTTGGGCTGGCAGGGCTGCCGCTGGGCTGGGCGCGGGGACGCGGGCTGGGCGCGAGGGCGCGGCCTGGGCTGCGCGGTCACGGGCTGTTCGCGGGAAAATGGTCTTGGGCCGAGTAAAATGGTTTAAAATGGCTCCCCAACACTTAGAAAAATTATGGGATATGATGCTAAGGACTTGGTAAGGTCTTGGGGCTCGAATGGATGCTCGGGCGCGGCTAAGGCGCGAGCTCGGGGCTCGGGCACGAGGCTCGACTAGGGCTCGATTAAAAATGATCGAAACTTGCCTTTGATATTTTAATTCACTTAGAAAAATATTCTAAGTATTAAAATATCAACTCCCAATTATGACTTAGAAAATATACTCGGAACGACGACTAGGGTTTGTGTCCGGTAATTTCTCGAATTGACTTGCTATTATTTACCAACCCAAATTAATGGATTAATCTTAACTATACTTGAGATAGAATTATTCCAAGAATAATTTATCATAATTGAGCATTTAGCACAATAAATATAACTCGGGAATTTCTGAAAATTACGGATTTCACTTATAGTCGAGCAGTGAAACCGTTCTGAATATTATTACTGTTTTCGGGCGTTACAATCTATCATTAAGCCAAAGTGGAGCATGTGGAAAGGATTATTTTATTCAAATGTGTCATGCCTTGTCCCCCTCTCACCTCAGGCCCGACCAGAACCTGCTCCCTTCAGCCAATATGCTCCAAAATGACCACAATAATCGTGCTAAGTCAGGTGGTGAAGTTCAAGATGACGCCCACTCAAGACTCCATTTTCCCATGCGCATGTGGAGTGAGTTTGGACTCCACTTCTTGCCTTGTTGACTCCGCCCATCAGCCCCTATTTAATCCTCATTGTTCAGCTGAGGAAAGCTCTTAGACACTTAGAGCATTTGAGCTTATCATCTCCTTAAATATTGAGAGAAAAACCGAGTCAAAGTCTTGAGCACCCACACGCGCGCGAGAGAAGGGGCAAGGAAAGGGAGTCCGCACCTCAGCTTGATGTAGACATATCTCTTGAGTCTTATGATTATCCAAGTGTATACTGGATTTTTATAAGCCTTTTGAGCCTCTCAACCTCAGCAAGCAAGACTCCAAGTTGAGCCTAAGCCCACAAGTCGCGAGTGTGCCCTAGTTGTGGCCAACAGCACCATTTTGAATTTTGAGCAAGGTAAGCTCCTACCTATCATTTTTCCCAGCTTAATCATGATAAAATAGGAATTATCATGTATAAAAATGATGTCATGCTCGTGTGATATAAGGAGTTATGATTTTTCGAAAGTTGGAGCCCTAATTTCGAAAGTTCTTGTACATGCATGATATGGCTGAGTTTCATAGCTTAAAAATCCTGAAAAATCATGAGTATGACATGGTTAAGAGATTAGCATGCTTTAAGTTCATATGTTTGGTCAAGTTGGTTAGTGAATTTGAGCCATTTTCACCCCCGAACCAAGTCTATGTGCATGCAAGTATTTAGCCAATGTCCTAGCCTCCATAGCATTGATTTTTGATGTAGATTATTCGGCCCTAAGTCAATTTGCATGTTAAGTAAGTTCATTTCGATGACCTAGTGTGGCCACGAGCCGTGTCGGCCCTATAAGCCCACCTTATTATCCACCCGAGGTCTCTCAGTGACTTTTGACATTTTTAAGTGTATTATGTCATATTATGTTGGGTTGGTTCAGTAGTCACTGGAAAAAGTGGCCGGAAGTCCGGCAAGGACCGGCTAGGGTCACCAGCCGCGCTAGTCGCGCGTGCCGTGCCTGTGCCGCGTCGCAGAGGCCAGGCAGTACCTCTGTCCGTGCCCGCGCCTAGCGCTCGCGAGGCACCGCAGGGATGAGAATGTGGCACGACAACTCAAGAATGCCGCGAGTCGGGCTTATCATGCGAGGAAGAGGTTAGCGCGAAAGGGCGGTGACGCGCTCGTACTCGAGGCGCGCGCAAGTAATGTCTGGCCGCGTCAGTCCTCGCGCCAGCCGCACTCGAATCGTGTCAGCCGCACGCCCGGTGCCCAGTCAGCCCGGGTACGCGTCAGCCTCGCGTCCCTCGTGTTCGGTCATGCCCAGCAGCGCGCCAACACTCCCAGTGACCCTTAGCCGTGCCCTGCAATACCTAGTGGCACCAGTCGTGCCAGGGCCCGTGCCAGCCGCACAGCCCGCGCCCAGAAGCACCTATTGCCTAGTGCCGTGACAGGTCCCCAGCCGGCCCAGCACGGGACTGAGCCCGGCCAATCCATGCACCCCGTGACCACCCGGTCCAGAGTGAACCGATGGTCCGACTCGGTCCGGTTCAGCCCGACCCGGTTCAGTTAGTGACCGAACCAACAGGTTTAGCCTGCGTCTCGAGTCAGTTTTGGTTCGTGATTTTCGGTTCGAGTCTTATTCCGAAATTTTAAGTAATTTTCCGAGCCAAACCAGATCAGTTAAGCGCATCAGTCTAATTTCCGGACTTAGAATTATTTTAGTGAACCTTTAGAGCGTTCCTTCATATTCGGATGAGTAATCTGATAGAGTAGAGCATCCTAGCATATTATTGAGCATATGACGAGCATAGTACTTAGTATATGTGTTTGCTTATATTTTTATGTAGCTTGAGGAGTCAGCTACCAGCACAGCCGCACTTACATATTTTCAAAGCAGATCAGGTGGGGACCCAGTCTGGGATATACATTGAGTATAATAGTCGATATCACGTTCATGTATGTATATGAGTTTTATCCGCTTGGGGTTAAGGCCAAGTTTGCCTTCCGTAAGTTCTGATGGTGGCCCAGTTCGCCATAGTTATACCATCAGAGTGTGCACACGGTACCGGCCAGAGTATCCGAGAGTTACCGGCCAGAGTGTCCGGGAGATTACAGTTACCGGCCAGAGTTTCCGGGAGTTTCAGTTACTTATATATACCGGATCTGTGATATCATCATTATTATTGCTGTTTACTTTATATTTTCAGATGGCAGGGTCAGCGGGCAGGCGTGAGTCGAGCTGTGGTGGTTGTGGTCGTGGAGATGGCACAGCGAGCCGTTCCAGGGACATTTGTTATCATGTTTTGTATAACTAATATTTCCACGCATTTTCAGACTTTCCACTATGCTTGCTTTCATTTCGAACTTGCATGACAGTACTTTCAGACTTGAATAATTTATCCAGTTCGCCAGTACGAACGGGACCAGTTAAAATGCAAGATTCGATAAAAGATTTAAATCTAATTTTTTTAAAGTCCAAACCAGTTGATAGACGTAGTTAAGGAAAACGGATTTCCAAAGCAAATAAGTCATTAGCAGCATCCCGAGATAGTTTGCAAATGATTTCGAAAAATTTATAAGCGTTTTCGAAAGTTAGTATTTGCGAAAAATTGGCCCTAAGTAGCGGGGTGGAGTCAACCATCAGGCTAAATCATCGACTTGGTCGAGAATCATAATAGGACTGAGTACGCGTGGCAGTAACCAGAACAACGACATACTCCTCCTCTATTCGTACCAGTCACCTCGCACGGTACCATTAGGGTTGTTGCTAGATAACCATCGTTACCAGCGTACCTCTCCATGGTAAGGAATTTCTCACACTCTACTCATTTATCAATACACAAGACCCTAACCTGTCCTTTCGTGTCTTGATAGCATACTCCGACAGACTAACCATATAGGGTTGATTTGTAATGTCGAGCTTCGGTCTCGTTCCCGGGTCACGCTTGAAAACTCGATCATTACATCGACATGATCTGTGCGTCCTTATAAAACAGGCCGTCACGGAATCCCATACGAACGGCTAACAATCATCAGTATCACTATACCCTCAATACCGGTACCTTCAGAATACACGGCTCTGTTCGATACCGCTGACAATGCCTCCTTCCTTGCCGACACGAGTAACACCTCGTATGCAGTTCAGGAAGTATCGACTAGATGTTCGAAAACAATCTCCTATCGTAGAATCGGTCTCACGATTAGGGATGCTCGATATTCCCATACTACCGATCTAACACTAATACCCTCTCACTCTTCGTAGGTCTTGATCCCTACGAAGTATACACAATCTCTAATCGAGGCTCGGGACACTGCCCGAAAATAATTAAGGACCTATATCTCGCCATCTCGAGAGAATCTCGCATATGACAAAGGAAAACTAATCGACAAGCCTCATATATCGAGAGTTATTGATTAAGGACTTCATACAACTTGAAGTCCTCGGTTTAAAGTTCGAGAGGAAAGGTCAAAAGGTCAACATACATGACAAGAACCCAATAGAACATAGTCGGCTCGGAGTTTAATGCACTGTCACCCGAGAGATGACACACACACTGGCACTGCATAAGCGGGGCACTTGGACGCGTGCGTGCACCTGTTCGGAGACCAGCTGCAAGGTCAAGGTTTGGCCGTACACACTGGCCTGGGGAGCTCCTGCGTTCGGTGATGGCGGCGGCAGCTCTGAAGCGAGTCAACGGTCGGCCACTGCAGTTGGCCTTACGTCTCTCAGCACGGGCGTGCGGGCTCGACCACCACTTCGCGTGGCTACACCCAACCAGGGTTGGCGTTTGGTTCAAGGTACATCCCAGAAATTTCAATTTCCGGGTTCATAATTTCCTAAGTACTCAGATATGAAAGAGGGTTTTTTCTACAAGGCTTCCAACACTACCAAAGTTTGGGTTTAACAACAATTTCTCAAAGGAATCTGACATTGACATCACTGCCAGGAATAATCCTATCTCGGCGGTCATCTCTGAATAATAGAATTGTTAGCTCCCTTGACCCTTCCGACTAACAGTGTCGGCCATCACGACAGTTTTTACTCAGGTAGCTAATCGTGCCGGCGGTCCTAAACGAGTTCAGCCACATATATAGCTTATAACTTCCACACTTCGAGATCTTAGCGTAAAGCTTCTCTCGCAAGTGTTTCTAGCCAACATTATAATGCTAATCAGATTAAGTCACATAGGGCACATAGACATGAAAATTGACGAAAAGCTAATTTTTGAAATTCACAACTTAATTTGGCAAAAATAATAAAATGCAGCGATTTTAAAATCGGAACCAAATGCAGCACGTAATTCAAATAAACTCGAATCCAGTTGCATATGAATTCTAAGATATGCCTCTACGATTCTTATGAAGTAATCAAAAATAAATAATGGCATTTAGCAGGTAATAAATCATCAAACATTCAAAACAGGGTTGCTGTAAAAATTCTGGGAACCTACGACTGACAGGACCTCAGTATATTCAATTCAAATGAAGCTACAGACCTCCAAAAGACATGATTCAAAAATATATGAATAGCCAAGAAGCATAGAAACAATTTTCATGAAGACCACGTTCCCATTTGAGCATGTTAGAACATCAATTTCAGACTAAAAATCAATATCTTATACACAGCCCGGTTTTTAGAAAAACACTTTGCACAACATTTTTATAAAAACACATCTCATACTACCCTTATCATATTGAAATGATTCCTACCTTTTTAGAAACCTAAGAGATAGCCCTACAATTTTCATTTAGAACACTAAAGCAGATAAGGTCATTACAGAGGGCAAAATCAATTAACATTACGAATCAGTTTCTATCCAAAAGTATAAGTACACTTCATGCATATCCTACTTCAATTTAACATAAACCGAGCTACAGTCCTCATATCTGCATGAATTTTACCTCATTAGAAAGCTTATAAATATACCAACAACTCTCATGAAGATCACATTTTCATTTGAGCACATTAAGATGCAACAAACAGATCAAACTTTTAACATGAACTTGCTGCCGGGTTTTGTTTAAAACTGCTCGCGTAATATTTTTGCAAAAATCATAACTCACTCGATATAACTAGGATTTACAAAATTCAAAATTTCACTTAATTGAAACAGGATAAATTACATTTTATGTGAAGAGCACAATTTCATAAAACGAGTACTTCAGGGTTATTATAGCAGCACAACAGAGGCAGCAATTTTGCGTGTCATACCCAAAACAACATTTAATATCATTCTTTACATATACAAGCCATAGTAATAAGGCGAGGGTCACGATTTAGCATGTCATAACATAAATTTAACATAAATCATCGAAAATCACATATATATCAAACGAACCCGAACAAACCTATCAAGATATAAACGAGACCTTCAACCTAACACACTTATCTCATTGTATCACAAGTTTCAAAAGGAATTTCTAGCTTTTAACCAAGACACATAATCATGCCAGAGCATCAATAAAACACATATCCTTCTCTTACCCAACACATCATGCTTCGAGCTAACATGAACTCACTCTCACATAAGACACAAGAGACATTAAAACATATAATACCCCAGAGGTTGAATAGAGGGCATAAACATCCATAATACTGGCAGCCTATAAAACATCGACCCATCTCATACTTTTCGAACCTAGCAAGGTCCGAGGAGGGCGAATACATTCCCGGTTCTTATTGACTGGTTCCTCACTTGAAGACATTGAATAGAATTATATAGCAAGGGAAACTGCTATGGGCATAACTTATCTCGATAACAACATACTGAAACTCTCAACGAGGAACCTCTAGAGTCCAAACTTAACTCTATATCACTTGAGTTCAACATTAAACCAAAGGTGGATAGATCCTATGCCCCAATTTCAATAAGTCATAACATAAGCGGTTTCATTACTTCCTATGTAAAAATATAAAATTTCACATCTTAACATTATAAGTATTTTCATCGATACTTATATAAACACATACCTTAAGCAGCGCGGCGTGATGAAGACGAGTGGTCATAACATGAGGTCCAATCACATAATCACATGATCACATATAAACCAGTCTACAGAAACGCCGGTTGGCTCTGATACCAAACTGTAACGCCCCACTTTATTTGAAAGGATTTATCGAATTTTTATTTATAAAAATCAGAGTTAATTTTTCGCAAATCACCAATTAAATTTAAAACATAGTGGGCGCTACTTAACTATCAAGAACTATTAATCGAAAACACAAACACATCAGATGAAATCGGTACATGCATGACTAATAGTTATAAAACTTTACTAGCATTCAATAAGTTCCAAAACCATGAAATCCAAACATAATCCAAGGTTTCAACGATATAATCAATTTATCCCAAAACAAGCAGGAAAGAAAAATTCAAGTCATTGCAATGGACATAGATAAACGAAAGCATAAATAATAATAATAATCAATAATTAGCAAGACCACCCACTCGCCTTGCCTCGTCACCCACCTGCTCTTCACGGATTCAGGTTAAGCAGTTGGCGGGTGACGAGGCAAGGCGAGTGGGTGGTCTTGCTAATTATTGATTATTATTATGCTTCCGTTTATCTATGCCCGTTGCAATGACTTAGATTTTTCTTTCCTGCTTGTTTTTGGATAAATTGATTATGTCGTTGAAACCTTGGATTATGTTTGGATTTCATGGTTTTGGAACTTATGAATGCTAGTAAAGTTTTATAACTATTAGTCATGCATGTACCGATTTCATCTGATGTGTTTGTGTTTTCGATAAATAGTTCTTGGTAGTTAAGTAGCGCCCACTGAGTTTTAAATTTAATTGGTGATTTGCAAAAAATTAACTCTGATTTTTATAAATAAAAATTCGATAAATCCTTTAAAATAAAGTGGGGCGTTACAGTTAACTAACCCACATGGATTTCGGATTGATAAGAGCAAAAATAGAAGGTACGTAGGTCGAGGCTTGACTCCTCACACACCTACATTAAGCCAAGATTCTATAATTAACATCTACCTTGACTTAAACGGAAAACACAAATCAGACTTAGTCGAACTTGATTCGACTAAGTTGTTCGTGAAGTCCTGTGGACATTGGAACACTTAGACTCGGCACTTATACTCAACCGAACACATATGGGAGTTCACATAAACCCAACTAAAAGACGACCAAGTCAACCAAACAAGGTACATCATGCGAGTCGGTTTACATTTTTTTAACACAAAAACTATATTTTTGAAATATTAGTCGATATATCACATAATCAGGTTGGTCAGGTTGCCGAATGAGTTAGACTCTGAAATTTTAACATAAATTTCAACTCACTGCACTCAGTGAATCCACCAAATTTCAGCCCTTAACTCAAAACACATGATTTTATAAAATTTGAACAACTTTTCAGTAAAAATGAGCACAAATTCAAAGACTGACATAATGAACGATTTAACCTTTGAACATTTTACAGAGGTAACCTTAGCATGTCAATAACAACATATAAAAATTTCAGCTTCAAACAATAAGCATGCGAATTATGAAAATTGTAACAAGATTCTGCAGATTTTGTACTTTCAACATAACTGAACCAAAATGAACTCCAAAAATCCTGGGCATTTTTTCACACACTTAACATCATTAATCAAGCAATGCATCCGAAAATTATCAATTTACAGCAACGGATCAAATTATGATGATTAAAGAAAAATTCAGCAGAATACAAAATAAATTATCTACCCAAGCAAACGAAATCCAAAAATTATAAAAATTGTACAGAACATGTAAATATGCTAGAGAGAAAACATAATAAAATTTCAGCCAATTTGAAGCATAAATCAATTTAATATGCAATTTACAATATTCTGCCCAGAAATCAAAACAATTAATTAAAATAGCAACAGTTGTTATTTTCATCTGAAATTTTTGCGAGACATACATATTCATCAGAGGAGACTACACACAAAGTTTCACATCAAACGGATGAGTTTTTAATTTATTACGAATTTAATACCAAAACAGCAATTATACGAGTTCATGAATTCATGTATGACTCGACAGGACTCGAAATTGTCAGAGGCCTTCTCCATAAGGCCAAGGACTCACTATGTTCCAATCCCACAGTAACTAAACACGATAATAACGCAATATCATTCGAGTTCGCACGAACCGAAGAGATCGATACATAATTAAATTCACATAAGGCTCAATATATTCACTTCTATATCGACATGGCATACGATAATAAATAACAAATCACATTAACACATATCACAAAATTGAACGAGATGGGGTTCGAGCCTAGTTACCGTTCTCGGAAAAACGTTCGAAAAACGGGACAAAAGGAACGAACGACACTTCGAAGGTGGCTCGCGGTGGCGGCAATGGGCTCGACAGCTATGCTTCGTCTCGCAGAGAAGGAGCAGCGGCTGACGAGGGCTCGTCGAGAACTTGCTGGATGCGGTGTAGGGTTGCGGCGCAGGAGTAACTGCGTGAAGGAGCAGACGCGGTGGTCGTTTGGCCTGTTCGTGGTGGCGTTACGCGGAGGGAGGGATCGTCGGGGTTGCTGCGCGTGGACAGGGGAGCGGCGGAAGTTGGTCACCGATTGTTGCTGGTTTGCGGCGGAGGAAGGCTCGCGAGGGCGGCGATCGGTTTCCTCTGCGAGACATGGCGACAGGATTCAGAGAGAAGGTGAGGATGATGATCGGGGGAAAATTTATTTTCTGCTGTGGGGGACGAGAGTTGAGAAGTGCTGAGGGATTTTCTGTTTCTTCTGATCAAGCGAAGGAGAAAAGCGAGAGAGAGAGTAGTGGGATTTTGCGAGAGAAAACGAAGAGAGATTTGTGCTTAGGGATTGTTTATGACGAGAGAAAAGAATGTCTGCGGTGTGATTTTCTGAACGAGCAAGAGTGAAACAGATAATATAAGCTAGGGTTTAAAATTCTTCTCTCACAAGAAAACACAATCCCACACACGCACAGGGAAAGAAACCGGGTCGGGCCAAAAGGGAAAACTGGTTCGGCTTAGCTGGGCCGGTTCGGTGGCTTGGGCGTGCAGTTTAATAAGCTCGGGCCGGTTCATACGGGCTCGATTTAGCCAAAACAAAATGCCTCGGTTCGATCGCTCGATAATTTAAATAACATTCAGATAATATTTATACGTATAATACACACATTAATTATTTAATAATAATACACAGTTAGACATTTAGAGACAATTAGACATTTAATAATAATAATAATAGCAAACTATAAATAATAATAATAAATAATAATAAAGAATCCCAAAATATTCATAAATAAACGGGGCGCTAGACGGCCTATTCTATACTCATATGCACACACTCTTGCACAGGACTCACTCTGTTCCTAATACTTCGCAACGCACCTAACACACAAGACTCCAACCAGTTTTCTAATGTATTGTCAGCACGCTCTGACTGTCCAACCATTAAGGGTTTATACGTAATACCAAGCTTCAGTATCGTGCCCAGACCACACTGACAACTCGCCCACGATCTCGTCATGAACCGTTGTTAGCATATGCTGTAAAAGATTGGCTTTCAAATTCCATTTTGATCTGGCAATCATGGTTTAGTCAAAATACTTATACTTGCAATTTATTTATTTATGCAATCATAACTCCTTTATTTTACATTGTAGATAGTATGGTTCATCGTGTCGAATAGAAAGATCGTACTATCGGTTCCTTGTAAAATATAAACTAATTGTTCACAGTCCAGACAGACAGTGAGACCCCTGTTGGAAGAAGACTGTAGTGTAAGTCTTGATTCGGTTGGTCTTTTACTGATGGATCACACTAGTACTTATGATAAGTATTGAACGGACTGCGGAAGGATAAGATTATAAGAATTACTGATCGAAGTTATAGTCTAGACCTTCAGTAATTGGTGCGTACTCTTAAGCCATAAGATAATATAAAACGGGCATATATATTCATTACTTGTTTATTTGATTTACCATAGGTGATTCCTATTTTACTAGGATGACATACTCGGTATTTTGGTCAATAAGGGTGTGTATATAATGTGATGTTATAAATTATTTATGGTCACTATGTCCCAGCGCGCTGGGTTCATGAAGTACTCGAATGAGCTCAGGAAGGAATATTATGTCAAGCCCTGCAGGCAGATGTGTATTCGACATAATGATTAAAGATCTGAGTGGTACTAGTTTTGGAAATGAATAAAAAGTTGATCTATTATTTTTTCAGTAATTTAATTAATCAACGGACGTTATATTTTAAACATGGGGAGATAAATCGATCAATTAAATTAATATTAATTTATTAACTAGAGACGACTGAATTGTAATTTGGAGCTAAATAGGGAGAGCATAATATTACTCTAGTAGAATGCTTTATTATTTAATTTAATTTAGGAATTAGAAATTAATTATATTCCATAATTTAGATTCATTTAGGAGAGGAATATTCCTTCTAGAATATTACCCTAGGATTATGGAACTTTGGAGTCTTCTAGAAGGGTGATTAGGGTTATGAGGAATAGGACTCCTAGATGGCAAAGGATATGGAACATAATTAGAATTCCTAAACCTAATGGGATAAGGCAATATTTAGCACCTCATTAGGGTCCCTATTATAGCCTATAAATACAATAAGTCCCCTGACCTCAAGATTGATGATGATCATGTTTTTCCTTGACACGTGAAGGCTGATCAATCGGCCAAAATAAATGAGAAAAATAGAGTTCATCTTCGAGAGAAAATTCGGATAAAACCGAGAGGTCTTAGAAAAAAAAATCGATAGGCTATGGGAAATCCCATAAATCGCTCCACCAAGATTTATTGGAGATCGTGTAAGGTCGTACAATAGAAGATTCGAGGCTATTAATTTGGATCCTGTCGAATATATGTATACTATCATCCCGTCAGATATATACAACCCTGCCGCACCTCCGAGGGCTTCAAAAACAGGAGAGGACGACCACCGGAGAAAGACAAGTTCATCGGGATGTTCACGACGACCAGCCGCCGCCGTACGCGTCGTTGCCAGAGCACCACACGCCCTCACGTGCCTCCGCAGCACCGCCCGTGACGCGAACCAGCTCAGCCGCTCGTGACCCGTGTTCTTCGCGCGCGCCCAGCGAGCTCCCAGGAGATGACCCGCCAGTGCGCCCAGCAAACTCCTCGCGCGACCCGCAGCACCCCTGCATGGGTGCATCCATGACCCGCCAGTGCGCCCAGCGATCTTCTCGGTGACGGCAGTGCCCACACGCGTGACGACTGCGGGAAGTAGCAGCCTATGCGCGTGGAGCTGCGCCCAGTGCGAGCAATCAGCAGCCAGCGAGCCAGCCCTAGGGCCCAACGACTGGACCCGGTCCGATCCAGCCTAGTTCGTGATGGTTCCCGAGTGGTCCGAAAAGTCCGACTAACCTACCGAAGGTCCGAGACAACCCAACGAACCTGATGAGCAACCGAAGATGCATTAATGAGGTCAAGTCAGGCTACCCAACGGATTCTGCAGTTCAGACGATCTCCTACAGAGGAAATCAGAAACATCTCAGAGTCGGCAAAAATTTTAACCGTAAGTCCTAATCCTAACTATAGATTCCTTTGCATTAGGATTTATTATTAAATAGATTTGCATGTGCACATTGCCGACGTTCCTTATAGAACCTAACAACTGGTATCAGAGCCCAGTCTAATTCGTCTTTGTGCACTATTCGAATTAGGACTTGCGTGATATATGTGACTTTATTGTGTACGGGCACAACATATAATAGATTAGAATCACAAATAAGTGTTGTTTGGAGGTATTCTTGAATCCGACTATTATGGCCCGTATGTATGTGTGTTTTTAATTCATGTATGTCATTTTATAAGCCTCGAACATGTCGAGGATTTTTGGGTCGGTGAATGTTTGTAATAATTTATTCGTGTGGTGGGACATCGCATAGTTTAAATGATTTACTAGATCATTCATGTACGACCCTTGTATGGGCCATAGGATCAATGTATGAAATTTATATTATGTAATTGTTCGATGGACCCGGTGAACGCGTACATCTCTCGACGAGACGAGGCAGGCTACCCGCGAACCCGCAATTGACAGGACATGTGGTACCGAGCAAATGCAGACATGTTCGTAGGCAGCTTGCTGCCAGGTGCGAGCATTGTCAAGGCATGAGAGACGAATACGCACGGACCCAGGTCGATAGAAGTGCGAGCGATGGCGGCAGTAGGCACACGAACCGAACCAACGGTTGTGACCCGATGGCAACTTTCCCGATGACGACTTGTTCTAGAAGAGAAGTGAGAGTCACAGTGAAAAACAAAATTCCAAGTTCGGAAAAAGAAGTCGCAGTTCGACAGAGACAGGGATTGCTTTTCTCCGAAAGATTGGAGATTAATTAAATTTTTTATTCCTTGTTTATCATTGCTTTTAATTATGCATGTCCTTATTTGATTTAATTGCTTTATGTGCAAATTAAATTATTAGGAGCATGTTTAGGAAAATCTCTTAAATTAAAATATTAAGTGTGAATGGATTTAAATAAATTGTAGCCACGACCTCCATTATAGGTTTGTCAGTGAAGTGATTTAATCTAGCCCAAAGGACAGATCTCCTTTGGAATGGTAGTAGCGAGCTATTACAAAAGCGTACGGATCACCCAAAGGTGGACGTGTAATTTTGGTAGTAAAGTTAGTACCAATTAAAGGGTTACACTTAAAGTGTAAATAATTATGATATTCTCAAAGGAAAAGGCCGTTCTTGTTTTGCGCTGGACTAAAGGTAGACCAATTATTAACTAAGTGTTGTTGGGGCAACATGTTAATAAATGGGTTAAAACCCTCTTCTTGTGATGGCATGAACCGTAGACGTCCACACTCCGTGGCCTGCGGGGATTCGCTGTATTGAGGTATCGATGAATTTATTCGAATATTTTTTTGAAGAGATCAATATTTGAAGATAAATTCGAAACACTTGACTGAGTAAAACTATGTTTGCATGATCCCAGGAATTCAAAAATGTCTTTCAATCCGTTGTAATTGTCAAAGATAATTTACTTGTTCAAACATGATTAAAAATAGAACTTGGATAGTGTGCCATTTTGCCCAAGAATACAAGCGGAAGGGCAAGTGCATCTGGTCTAAGCAAAATGGATATAGGAAGATGAGTTGTCCTATCCTTACGACAAGAAAGTTAAATCTTATTCACTAGGAAGTCGAAACATTTTTAGTGGTGTTATCTATCAGTACATGGTGAATAGATACGCAACCACTAATTATGTAAAAAGGTTCCAGGAAACCAATCGACATGTGATAGGTAGATTACCATCTAGAATAGGTTTTGCTACAAAAGTGGCGACTATTGCAGTGGGAGTTTTCTATAGAATTTATGGTTTATGAGTAATTGACTTTACGTGCCAAGTCTTAGAAAGAACTCACGTTCAGTTTCTAAATTATGTATGGGTGTTACGTTTGCTATTTTGAAAAGCGAAATGTTTTATCCATTTGGTACAAGGTTGGGCAGTTTGTGAACTCAAAGGTGCCAAAATATCTCAGAAAGAGTTCTCTATAGAAATCTTGTTTTTTGAGTGATTGTCTTTACGTGCCAAGTTTTAGAAAGAGCTCGTATTTGGTTTCTAAACTGTGTATGGGTGAAAACGAAATGTTTTATCCATTTAGTACGTGGGCAGACAATAGGTAAACTTAAGAAGCCAAAATATCTCACGGTGCAGTAGATGAAATTAATAACACGTCAACTAGAACCAATAAATAGAAAGGTCCTTCGATAAATGAATCATACATTATTTTGGCATCAAGTATTTGGGGATTTTAGCATTAGTTGAATTCAAAGGTGGATAGCCATTGAACTCATGGGTTTTTTGGGAATGGATGAAACTATCAGACCTATGAGTTATACTTGGTAGCTGAAATCGGATAAATGACCTTTTGAAGGTCGAGGGGTTTAGAAGCAAAATAAATGTTAGGATTGATTCATCCGATATGTGAAGTCCTTTTTTTTTTTTTTTTTTTTGTACAAAAGGTAGTTTTGAATATTTTTCTTTGAAGAAATTTGTTCAAGACAAGGTACATTAAGTAACATTCCATAAGCTTGAGTACTTCGAGGGAGTACAAGAAAGTTGTGGAAAGATGACGAGGTTAATGTATTAGCGGCATTACAATCAAAAGTGTAGTGATTAATACCTTTTGGAAAAATCATGGAAATACTTATTGGATGTTGAGATTTGATCTCAATAGGTTGCACCTGGTTTATTGAAACATGAAGGTGTAACAGAATGAAGGAAAATGTCTCTTAAGGGGATTGGTTATGTCAATGATGAGTTATTAGGAATTTCATTTTTCACGTTGGAGTTGTACGAATAGCAGGTTAAGTTTTGAACATAGTTCCATCTAAGTTAGTAGTCATTACTCTGAATGAATTGTGGAGGAAGGCATAGTCCTAGTCGAGAACGTATTCAGATTCAGAACATTTCGACACACGTGCTGGAAAGTTGATACTAATAGGATTGGAAAGGATATTCGAAAAATAGGTTGACGAGAAATGAGTGGATTATTATAGTAGTAAAAGTCAGAAGGTGATTGTTAGCGCAAATGCCTGATTATTGGAGGAACACTTAGTAATAAACCACAAAGCCCATTTGTAGAATTGTTTTAAGGAAAGATAAAGGTGAAAGTTGGACTTCGATGCCGAGTGTACAAATGTGATACCACAATAAAAACTGCAACACGTATTTTGTGCTATACACCTTTACAGAGGGAACCTCGTTGTAGTGGGAGGGTTGCAGTGCACTCCATGAAATCATGACAATGAGAGAGTCGTTGGAGTCAGTCTCTATTAAACACGAGATTATGAGATTCATATTTTGAGAAAGTCTTGGACTTAGTCTCTAGTAAACTTGAATCGATCCCTAGTTATACAATGTGTAGATCCAGACGAGGATGTAGAAACTTAACAAAGTTTTAATGATTTCTGATTGGGGGTCATGAACTTTAATCAGATCTGGGTTCTTATAGAATTACCAAGTAGCATAGAGGCTATTAGATGAAATCTATAAGTGAAGACTTTAGTGCAAGGTTTGTTGTGAAATAGTAGACTTAGAAAGAATGGGATATATTATGAGTTAGCGTTTTCACCGATAGCCATGTTTAAGTCTGTACAAATGCAAGGCTTGTTGTGAAATGGTAGACTCGGAAAGAATGAGATCTATTATGAGTTAGATTTTTCACTGGTAGCCGAATTTAAAGTTGTTGCCTCATATGAGTTATGAGATTAGGAAGAGTAGATATCAAGACATTTTTCTTAACTTGGAGTCTTGTGGGATATTCATGGAGCAGCACCCAGAAGTGTTCATTGAAAAAAGGCCAAGAGCATCTAGTCAGTAGACAGGTCATTTATGGACAACATTTTTATCACTAGAGACAATGTGAAAATGTTAACAGACGCAAGTGTGTGGTTAACCCAAGTAGTTAGATATGAAGGATTCAGAATCATCACATGTTCTTGAGATCAAGGATCAAGAGAAAGAAATATTGTGGTTATCCTGAACTTCGTATATAGATACTATCATAAGGCTCATTCTAAGAATGCATGATACAAGGGCGGTCCTTATGGATGGCAATAGGAAGCCTAATATATGCAATAAATGAGGCCTGATATTTATTGCCAAGGGCAAAGTTAGTAAATATTGAATTAATCCTAGATAGAAGCAGTGGTTCATGGTAGAACATATGATCAAGCACCGTAACTGGTCTAAGGATAATATGTAGGGTTACCAAACGAACCACAAGCAACCTATGGGTTACAAAGGATTTTGATTTCTAATTAGACATGAACAACAAGTAAAAACCACCTTATGCTTTGTGTTCACTTGTCGGAGCCAAGCGGATTGGAGGAATGTCAAGCGATAATACATTGACAGATTCCACAACAGAAACTCGGTACGTCCATTCCCAAATGGCAAGCGACGTAGAGATTGGACTAGCCAGTTGGACTCAAACTATGAAATCCTCGTCTGACCGAGTCAGATCACAATTTGATTGTGAAGACAGTTGGAGCAGTTACAATCAGAGAGGGATCACGAGTTGTGTAAGGAGCACATAGAGCAAGTACGGCCCATTGCAAAGGACTGCGACATGGTGGATGTTTGTCGCCAAGTTATGTCAGTAGACAACCTAGTGAATTCTTTTAGAATTGGCTTTCCAGCGAAAGCGGATGATGGCCATGATACATGATTGGGAGTCAGATGTATGGCAGAAAGGACAACAGTTCTTTGAGAATTAGATTGAAAGAAAATCTTAGTTAGTGATATACATGAACTTATTAAGCATAAGTGGGAGATTGTTAGGATATGTTGTAAAAGCTTGGCTTTAAGATTCTAGCAATTCCATTTTGATCTGGCAATCCAGTTTTAGTCAAAATACTTATGCTTGCAGTTTATTTTGTTTATGCAATCATAACACCTTTATTTTACATTGTAGATAGTATGGTTCGTCATGTCGAATAGAAAGATCGTGCTATCGGTTCCTTGTAAAATATAAACTAATTGTTCACAGTTTAGACAAGCAGTGAGACCCCTGTTGGAAGAAGACTGTAGTGTAAGTCTTGATTCGGTTGGTCTTAGACTGATGCATCAAACTAGTACTTTTATTGAACGGACCGTGGAAGGATAAGATTATAAGATTTACTGATCGCAGTTATAATCTAGACCTTCAGTAATCGATGCGTACTCTTAAGCCGTAAGATAATATAAAACAGGCATATATATATTTATTACTTGTTTATTTGATTTACCATGGGTGATTCCTATTTTACTAGGATGAAATACTCGATATTTTGGTAAATAAAGGTGCTTATATGATGTGATGTTATAAATTATTTATGGCCACCCAGTCTGCTGGGTTGTGACGTCCCCGAAATTAGCTCAGGAAGGAATATTATGTCAAGCCCTGCAAGAAAATGTGTATCCGACATAATGATTAAGGATCTGAGTGGTACTAGTTTAAGAAATGAATAAGAAGTTGATTAATTATTTTGTCAGCAATTTAGTTAATCAACGGACGTTATATCTTAAACACAGGGAGATAGATCGTTTAATAAAATTAATATTAATTTATTAATTAAAGATAAATTAATTGTAATCCCTAATCAGCAATCAGATAACTCACGAATCAAGTCTATTCCGTTGACCCGTATGGACGAGAATTTGAATCCACGAGAAATTGAAGAAAAAGCCGCTTCGGAGCTAAATTGTGAGAGCAATAATATTACTCTAGTTGAATTTTTTGTTATTTAATTCTATTTTGGAATTAGGAATTCATTATATTGCATAATTTAGATTCCTTTAGGAGAGTAATTACAATTCTAGAATATTACCTTAGGCTTAAGAGACTTTGGAGTCGTCTGAAAGGGTGATTAGGGCGAGGATGACTAGGACTCCTAGATGGGAAAGGATATGGAACATAATTAGGATTCCTAAACCTAATTGGATAAGCCCATATTTAGCAGCTCCTTAGGGTCCCTATTGGAGCCCATAAATATACTAAATCCTCTAGCCTCAAGATTGAGGATGATCGAGTTTTTCCTTCACACGTGAAGGCTTATCAATCGGCCGAAATATGTAAGAAAAAGAGAGTTCTTCTTCGAGAGAAAATTCGGATAAAACCAAGAGGTCTTAGAAAAAGAAAATCGAGAGGCTTTAGAAAATCCATTAAATCACTCCACCAAGATTTATTGGAGATCGTTTTGGGTGTTCTCGAACACTACCATAAGTGATAGCTGTGTAAGGTCATACAATAGATGATTCGAAGTTATTGATACGAATCTTGTCGAATATATGCATACGTTCATCCCGCCAGATATATACAAACCCGAAGCACCTCCGATGGCCACAAAAACAGGAGAGAACGACCACCGGAGAAAGACGAGTTCATCGGGATGTTCACGGCGACCAGCCTCCGCCGTACGCGCTGGTGTCGGAGCCCTCACGCGCCGCCGAAGCACCGTCCGCGCACGGTCGCGCACGCCCGCGATGCGACTTAGCTCAGCCGCCTGCTCCCCGTGTTCTTCGCGCGCACCCCGTGTCCTTACCGCGCGCCCAGTGAACTTCTCGCGCGACCAGCAGCGCCACTGCACGTGTGCATCCGCGACCCGCCTGTGCGCCCAGTGGTCTTCTCGATGATGGCAGTGCGTGGACTGCGGGCAGTAGCAGCCTGTGTGCGTGCAGCCACACCCCAGCGCGAGAAGTCCGCGACCAGCGAGCCGTCCCTCAGCCCCAGCGACCAGACTCGGCCCGATCCAGCCCAGTCCATCCTAGACCTGACCCGACCAGGTCCAGACCGGTTCAACCCAGCTCAACTCAATCCAAAAGCCCCAATTTGAGTTCGTGATGGTTCCTGAGCTGTCTGAGCAGTCAGACTAACCTACCGAAGGTCCGAGATAACCCGACGAGCAACCGGAGACGCTTTAATGAGGTGAAGTCCGACTGCCCAATGGACTCTGCGGTTCTAGACGATCTCCTACAGATGAAATCAGAGATGCTTCAGAGTCGACAAAATTTTTAAACCGTAAGTCCTAATCCTAACTATAGATTCCGCTGCGTTAAGATTTATTATTCAATAGATTTGAATGAGCACATTCTGGACGTTCCTAATAGAACCTAACAATCATGCGTCTCCGCCGGAAACGGTCGACACGACACCCCATGTAGTCGGTCTAACTTCACTGCACTCTCTTTCACAGCAGTTCCAACACATACGAAAGAACATAGCCTCTACTCGAAACTTAACGCTCCGTCCGATATCATTGCGAAACATTCTACCTTGCCGACTCGAGAAACTCTCGCATGTGCCATAGGAGACTTATCGAAAAATTCTCACTTAATCCAAATTATTGATTAAGCAATTCGTGAAATTTTTGTAGAACTTAGGATTCTCTGTTCAAGGAATAAAACTCAGAGAATATTCTAAAAGGGTAAAAATAATTTGGGCTTCGGCAATTAAATGGTTCAACGGCTCAGGGTTCGTACGTTGTGACCCAAGAGGCGGCGCGCTCGCTAGCGCTGCTGACATGGGGAGCTGGAATGCGATCGCGCGCACCTGCTCGAAGACCTACTGCAGGTCGAGGTCTGGCCGCACACACTGGCCTAGGGAGTTCATGCGTTCGGTGATGGCGGCTACAGCTTGCATGCAAGTCGATGGTCGGTTGCACGCTAGCCTAGCGTCTCTCAGCACGGGCGTGCGTGCTCGGCCACCTCTTCGTGTAGCTACACCCGGCCAGGGCCGGCTTTCAGCTCAAGGTTCCGACAAGGAAATTCTAACTCAAGGTTCACAACAAAAATCCAAGGCAACCAAAACAAGGGTTTTTCATGGTTTTCCCAAAGGTTTCCAGTCAACATAATAACACCAACAATTCAAGTAAAAAACAAGGCTGAGTCCAAGGCATAAAATTTGAGTTCCTAGTCCACTATTTTTCACAAATCAACATAATCTCTCACCCAAATATCCAACAATTAAACTAAGCAAAAATTCTTAAAAGAATTCTAACATCTGTTTAGAATAATTACGGCACTATGGGAACCTAAAAGCAAGGAGGTATGGATCGGATTTTTGCTCACAACCTCGACCACTCCTCGGCTATTCGTTCCCGGAAGAAGGCTCGGTTCTATTTCCAAAACCCATTTTGATTTAGTATACATTTATCTCACTTGGCCTAAACATTTTCTCTTCTAATCTAAAACAAAATCTGAATCCCAAAGCTCAAATCCTTGAGTCGGTTGGGTTCACGTATGCTCTCGATGTTGAGTCGATTTCAAACTTGTCTTGCTCGCCTGGTGGTCCTACTGGCAGCTCATCCAAAAAGACTCCTAGATGCTCCCAAACAATCAGTACGTCCTCTAGAGATGGTTGCTTTTTCTTGATCCCATCGGTGTTTTCTAAGTATTATGTTCGGTTTCTTTGTCTCGATCCCGATGACGATCTTGCTTTTTCAGGTTCTTCATAGTTTTCAACATGTGTGTAACCCTTGGCATTGTTCTCGACTTTGCTCCATAGAAGATAATCTCCTCATCTCATTCAAGATGAGAAGTCACTTTGCGGTCATGGCATCGGACATCCACTCGCTATTTGTGCAGTCCATCCGTCCTGAGAATGCGTCGAGTCCTTCAACTTGTTATTTATATTTTGCATATGTTAAAATCTCAGATACTTTGGTTCGAATTTGACTATATTTACAGAGTAAAAACACGAAATATGAGAATTGATCGAACTATATAATATATATTATTTTTATATTTTATTTGTATATATATTATTTATTTTTCAACGAACAATAAAATAAAATATATAAATACTAAATATATTTTTATTATATAAATAATTTGATAAATACAAAATGATGTTGATTGAAATACAAATTATTAAAGTTTCCTAAAATTGAAATGCTCGTGAAGATACCAGATAAATAGACAGAACAATAAGGTAAGGCGAAATGCACAATAGTGTACGTGGGAATGCACATTATCGATTTCGATATGTTATATAATAAAGTTTTTTATATATTACGTATTTTCAATCAAACATAATATAAAAAAAATATAAATATTAAAATATTTAATATAATTTTATGATATAAATAATAAATTATTTTAATTATTTAAGTAAATTTAGTTAACAGATCAAAATAAACCGATTATGTCGCTGTTAGGTTGTTTTGGGACAAACTTTTAAAAAATCAGTGCTATATAAGTGCACCTTAGTGTTAGACGGAATGCACAACAATGTCTATCATATTGCAAAATAGCAACAAAAACCAACCAAACTAAATGTTTTTTGGTACAAATATTATCTTTCAATTCGATTATATGGTTTTACGTTTAAAAACTCAGTTATTTCGTTCGGTACCAAACCGGCCAAACTATTCAAAAAATATTACTTCTTTGCATTCTTTTTAAAAAAAATAATAATTATTAATGTTTAGCCAAAATACATATTAAAAATCACATAAAAACATTAAAATACTAAATATGTTTTTAAATCCAGTTATTTTGGTTAGTTCAGTTACTCGATCGAATAAACAAAGTAATTACGTTCAATATTAATTTGGATTAGGACAAAAAGTTCGATCGGCTCAGATTGCATAATAGCAACTGAAATAGTGCACAATAGTTTTAAACTAATTGCACCTTAGTGTATGTAAGATTGCACAAAAATGACAAAAGCCGATAGACCTTAAACATTTTTTTTTCCTAATATTTATATGTCGGTTTGATTATATGGTTTTACTTTTAAAATCTTGGTTATTTCAATTTATATCATTAATGTGCATCTATTTCATTTTTTATTAAATTACACATATGCATCGTGTACTAAAATGCAATAAATATAAAGTTACAAAATTGCAAATAAGTCCTTATTTTCTCTCATCTCGCCGGCGTCCCTATTCCAAAAAAATGTTCCCAAACATCATTTTCTCTCATCTCGCCGGCGTCTGAAGATCGGAGACGACGACAAGGATGGGCTACGACGTTAGCCTTGCCGAACACCACTCTTAGCGTCAGACTCGCCAGAGTTTCCAAAAAATGTTCCCAGTCATCATTTTCTCTCAGCTCGTCAGCGTCGGACGATCAGAGACGACGAAGAGGATGGGCTGCGACGTTAGCCTTGTCGGACGCCACTCTTAGTGTCAGACTTGCCGGAGTTTATTGAATGGACTCACCGCATAAGCTGCAGGCAAAAAATACATATCTTTGTCAGAATTATATTCTGGCTGTAGCACATAGACGTGCGTGCGGTGTCGGGACTAGGCATATGGAAGACGACGGCAGGTGGTGGTTGCAGTGGGCGGCGGGACGACTTTAATTTTTTTTTTTCTCCGGTTAATTCTCGGCCGACGTTTTAGCAGTTCAACCTTGGCCAGCAAGGCTCTGGAGGCCATTAGTTGTAGTGATATGTCGGGACTAGGCATATGACGACACGACATGATGTGCAAGGAAGAGCGCGGCGGGCAGCCGAAGGCTGGCAGCGAGAGGCGGATGGAAGTGAATGTGTGGGAGAGATAGAAGTGTGTGTACTATGTGTGAGAGAAACGTGAGTGGGTTGGAGAGATGAAAGTCACCAGTTTTGTGGTGAGTGTTGATTGTGCGGGTCCCACTGGTAGGTGGAATTATGCCAATGACATTTATCCTTAATAAATGGATAAATACATATATTAGACCAAATATGTCCACTTATTTACCATATTGTTATTCCATATTTAACTGTCATTATTAATGTTTGACTTGATCAGAAAATTGATTTGATGAATCATTAATTTAAAATTATTCTTCTTTTTTTCACTAACCTTCTTTCTCATATTTGATCCTTTTTCTACACACACACACACACACACACACACACACATATATATATACATATAATAAGAATAATTTTAGATTATTGGATTCATCAAATCAATTATATATATATAGAGAATAGTTCAGATGCGCCTCCTTTTTAAAAGTGAGGACGTGAGACCAGATCTGGTCCATTCACCACTCATCTAATCTAACGTTCATAATTAATTTATTACATTAATTGATATTTCGCGGGCGGTACGTCTTCAGAACTCTCTACTTTACTTTCCCTCTCCATTTTCGCACTTGCTCCTTGTTTCTGTTCCATTCTCTTCCATTTTAGATTTCGATTTCAATTTCGCGGGTGGTACGTCTCAATTTCTGTTTCCGTTTTATCGTTCGTAGTCTATTCTCGCAGATTCTCGTCTTAATTGGTGAGTATTTTTGCTGTTGTTTTTGTTTGTAATAACTTTTTCGATTTTAGGTTTTTCATTCTTTCATTTAATAGATTAAAGTAATATGTTTTGGTTGTTTTTGCTAGGTTAGTTGACTGATGCTGCTAGGTTAGCTGTCTGATGCTGCTAGATTAGTGTATGATGTTGCTAGGTTAGTTATCTTTGCCGCTTGGTTAGTTGTCTGATGGTGCTAGGTTAGTTGAGTTTGGTTGCTAGGTTAGTTACCTGTAGTTGCTATGTTAGTTGTTTGATGTTGCTAGGTTAGTTGTCTGATGTTGCTAGGTGAGTTGTCTTTTGCTGCTAGGTTAGTTGTCTGATGCTGCTAGGTTAGTTGTCTGATGGTGCTAGATTAGTTGTCTGATGTTGCTAGGTGAGTTATCTTTGTTGCTAGGTTAGTTGTCTGATGCTGCTAGGTTAGTTGAGTTTTGTTGCTAGGTTAGCTGCTACGTTAGTTGTCTGATGTTGCTAGATTAGTTGTCTTTTGCTGCTAGGTTCGTTGTCTTTTGCTGGTAGGTTAGTTATCTGATGTTGCTAGGTTAGTTGTCTTTTGCTGCTAGGTTAGTTCTCTGTAGTTGCTTGGTTAGTTGCAAGTTTACTTTTCTGTTGATGCAAGGTTTGTTATATCTATTTGACATTTTTTTTTTGTAACTCAGTTCAATTTGAACAAATGGAGCCTCAGAGGGATGATGACATTCTTTTGCTGACTGATTCGTCTCACAATCCTGTACGTCAACGGCAGTTTGATGCTAAAATTCATTTCCATTGCTCAATTAAATGATGTTCAGAAAAGAGCTGTAGAGAAAATGGGGTTTGGATATTTGCTGCATCTTAACATTAAAGAGATTCCAACCAATTTATCTTTCTGGGTGTTGGATAATTTTGACCCAATTAGCTCTGTATTGCGTTGTAGTGAGGGAAAAATCCACATTTAATCTGTTGATGTGAAGAAGGTATTAGGCTTCCCTAGAGGGGATAAGACTATTGAATTAAAGAGGAAATCTGAGTGTTGTGAGTTTGTTGTTGTATGAAATTAACAACGAAAGATTACAAACAGCTGAGTGTGTTTAAACAAAGATTAAAGTAAAATTTGATTTTATTTGATATAGTCACAAGAGTACAGGAGTCGGTTTTTTATTGTTAACCGAGATCATCTTAAGTCCATGTACAATGTGTTGGGAAAGATCCTCGTACTATCATAAATTCTGCTATTTATAGTACGGTAATTTTTGTCTCCTTGCTCGAAATGGATAAGGACGTATTTAATGTCGAGCTGCTTTACTTTAAGCGGTGGGAAACATCAATGATTACTTTTTCATTTTGCTGGTCCAATCAGATGCTTCCAGCTTTGTTTTCTGCTTGGATATTTGAACTTTGTGGTAGTCGGTTTGAATAGAGGAAACTTGATTCGTCTCGTCATAATATTTGTTGAACTGAAGTCGGTTTACTCGCATCTGTTTCAATAGTCGGTTCCTTCGACAATCTCGGAAGTCGGTAATTAATTCTAATAAATACCGACTTGTCCTTAGTTCACGTTTTGCTCGAAGATTATTTCTTCAATAAAGTAATTAATCTCCGTCTTCAATTATGTAATCAAGTCGGATATCAACAGTGAGCCCCCCGACATTAGTAGGTATTTTGAGCTTTTTTGAATAGCTGCTGATGTCGTTTGTTGTTCCACTTTATTCCGACTTGGTTTTCTTTGACTACCGACATGAGAATACTTTGCTCTATTTGCAATTTCTTGTATGGTACTTGGTCTGACATGGCGGCTCTTAAAAGATGTGTCCGCAATTAATGGGTCCAACGGATATAAATTTGTAACGACATGGCGTTTTTGGACGTGTCCACGTGTATTAATAATTACTGTAACGTTACACCGTTCCGAGACACGTCCGTTACACGCGCCGTTTCCAGATTTCTCCAACGGTTATAACTCAAAACCTATAAATTATAGTCGGTTTTGATATGTGAAAAGTTTCTGTACCTTAAATCTTCTCTGCTTTTTCCTGTGCTCCATCTTCCTTGACTTTTTCTTTCAATTTCTTTCTTGTGCACTCTGTTTGTGTTTTCTTCGATTCAGGGCTTTCGGAAATTTCGGTAAGAATTTGCCCTAACCCTTTCAATTTCTTTGTCTGTTTCGAATTTGCTTTTGCTTTTATCGATTTCGAAAAAGATGTCTGCTCAAGCTGAAGATAGCAGTAGCCGTACAGTTTCAGAGATTACAATTTTTACCGATGAGGATTTGGAATTGCCTGTGGAATTTTACCGGTGGGATCCTCTTCTGGTGAAGCGATTAAATCTCAATAGAGATATTGTCGAGGAGGATAAACGAGTCGAAGAGGATGCTATGTCACTTCCCGATTACTGGAGACGTCCTGCTCGTCGGTGGCCTGATTGGTCGGAAAAGAGTGTGCATTTTATATATTTATTAGCATATTTTTATATGCTTAATTTTATCGCACTTATATGTTTTTTCGACTTATTTATTTAATAGATGGATTTGAGTACTATGATACTTTTATGTTTTACTTTTAGGATATTGGAGTATATTTATGGAAGACGATACGGGCCAAGGAATTACTAAGGAGTTGGGTTAATGCTAAGTGATTAAAGTCCAATATGATAATTAATTTGGTCCAAGAAGGATTAGAATTGAATTGGTGGGCAATGAGCTAAAATCAATCAGGCCCTTGGGGATACATTCAGAATCAATCACGTAGGATTTATTTGGGCCGTTCATGAGCTTATTTGATGGTATTTATTTGCTTGGAGTATTTATTTGAGGAGGGCACTTAACAGAGACATATCAGATACGCACAGCAATTGAAAAGAAAAAGCCGCAGCCGCAACATAACGGAGGGGAAAAGAATTATTTACGAAGGGAAATTCACAGAGCAGAGTACATACGCGAGGAACCCGGCAATCGCGGAGGGAGTCCGCACTCGTACACGAAAGGGGATATTCTTATTCTCTTTCTTTTATTATTTATTATGTTAGGCTAGGTTTTTATTTCTAGTTCCGGTGATGTTGAACCTTACGACTTGACGATGTTTGATTAATTTACGTGGTTGAGGATTTTAATATCTTTTTGGAATTGCTTGTGTTATTTTGAATAATTCACCATGATGTGTTACTCTTGTTTAGATTGATCACCTATATTAGGCTTTTCATATCTACATCTGAGTTAGATCTGCAATACGTAATTGTTGTTGTGTTTAATTCATAAGAGGTAACCGGAAGATGGTAACTACCGGGGATAACACGGCCTATTTAAGTGAACGAACGCGGTTGAGTTCACTACTTAGTCTAGCCTATTTTTCTAATTCGTAAAGCGGCTAATTGTATTAAATCTTGAAAACGTTTTTTCTGGACTGTACAAGAAGTCAGGTTTAATCGTAGAGCGTCTCGCGGTTAAATTAAAAATAAGGAAAAATTCGGGTAACTGACCGTGTCGTTGCCTAGGGCTAGTAATTTCATAAGATAGCGAGATTTGATACCAAAATTGATTAGACGAGTCAGTCGAGGTGTAGACGGAACCGTGAACTAGAATCTTTCTCTTAATTTATTTATTTTTATTTTTATTTTATTTGTTTAGATCTTATTTATTTTAGTTAGTTTAGCCATTAAATCACAATCCCCCCTCTTTTATTACTTTCATAATTTCAATTAATACGAGAAAATTCCCGATTTGATTCACACTCCTCGTGGGATCGACCCTTGCTCGCCACTACTACTAGTTAGTAGAGGTTAGTTGAGGAAAATATAAATTATAATTTTGCCGCGTTGCGACGCGCGGTTAAATTTTGGCGCCGTTGCCGGGGAGTGGCGTTATTGAATTGTGATTGTTTTTTAGTACTAATTGAAGTTTAATTTTTTAGGATTTTATTTTTATCATCTTTTATTCCTCTTTTACTTGTTTTATTTCTTTTATTTTCTTGCAGAATACTGGGAGACCCCGTACTCTGCTGGACAGATTAGTTCGCCCCCATACTCTTAGGAGTAACTTGAATTTTGGCGTTTTTTATCGAGTTTGGCGCAACTTTTCAAGATGGCAGCCTATTATCACGACTTTTATACCCACCAGGTACCTTACCAGTATGAGAGGGAGGTACGAGGCCCGTGGATTGGAGATCAAGGCGTAAGAGGACACAGTGGTTGGCAAAGGGACGAGCAAGACTTCTTTTATCTCGATGAGTATGAATACGGCTTGAGAGAGCACTCGAACTCTTTCTATGGGTACTCCGAGCCATCAATTGCGCAAGATCCCAGCCCATCGCTAGAGGATATGGTGAAGGCACTAGAGGCTCACACGTTGAGATTTCGGCAAGAGTATTGCGAGCCAATAGTTGAGAGAGATCCTGGTCCGTCTCTCGAGGAGATGATGAAGGAGTTGACGGCTCACACACTTAACTTTCAGCAAACTGTTGAGGCGAGCATCAAGAGCCAAGAGACGAGCATCAAGAGCCAAGAGATGAGCATCAAGAACCAAGGACTGCGCATAAAGAATTTAGAAAGCCAACTGAGCCAATTGGCGGACCAGATGGACCGACTAGTGTATCGGTTGGAAACGAGTCCAATGAGTTCGAGTGTCATCCATTCGTACAGCGAGGACCTCGAGAAACTTGAAGAGTACACACAGGAGCCGGAGAACGAAAAAATCACGAATATCGAGAAGAATGAGAGCGAAAAAGAGAACCAAGCTGCAGAATATGGGGCTGAGCAGCAGAATACGGAGGTACCCCATACTCGACCTGCTGTAGCCAAAAAGCGTACCGTTCTTCCCGCTCTTGTGCCGATAGTAGCTGAACCGTGTCCTATGTATTCCAATATGAAGTGGGTGTTGACCAAGGATGCACTGAAGCATGTCTTAGGCCTTCACATACCTCCTCTTGAGACGATCGAGCAAAATGAAAGGTGTAAGTGGGAGTTTCATGAGATGGTGACCGTGATTGAGCGTGGGTTGCTACACATTTATGGGGAATTAGCGTCATGGAGAAAAGATCCGGTGAAGCACCCAACACCGAGGATAGAAGATGCCGTCAAGCAGGGCGTGGTGAGATTGGTGCCTCCCTTGAGGCCACCGCCGAAGCCGCCATGGATCCTTTGATGAAAGGGAGGAGAACTCACGCACAGCAGCCATAATTTTACCCACGTAAGCCAGAAAGACGCAGGAGCAGGGAAAACAGAATAAGAGCCGCCGCAAACAAAAAGGCAGACGAGAAGCCCGATCAATTGCGGAGGGAGGCCGCACCCATACACGAGGGAGATAATTAATCTCTCTCTTTTATTTATTTTTTTTTCCTTATTATTTATTATGTTAGAGTAGTTTTTATTTCTAGTTCCGGGGAAGTTGAACCCTACGACTTGACTATGTTTGATTGATTTTCTTGGTTGATTATTGAGTTATCTTTTTGGAATTGCTTGTGTTATTTTGAATAATTCACCATGATGCGTTAGTCTTTTTTAGATTGATCACCTAGATTAGGCTTTTCATATCTACATCTGAGTTAGACCTACAATCCGTAATTGTTGTTGTGTTTAATTCATAAGAGGTAACCGGAAGATGGTAACTACCGGGGATAACACGGCCTAATTAAGTGAACGAACGCGGTTGAGTTCACTAATTAGTCTAGCCTATTTTTCTAATTCGTAAAGCGGCTAATTGTATTAAATCTTGAAAACGTTTTTCTGGACTGTACAAGAAGTCAGGTTTAATCGTAGAGCGTCTCGCGGTTAAATTAAAAATAAGGAAAAATTCGGGTAACTGACCGTGTCGTTGCCTAGGGCTAGTAATTTCATAAGATAGCGAGATTTGATACCAGAATTGATTAGACGAGTCAGTCGAGGGTGTAGACGGAACCGTGAACTAGAAACTTCTCTTTATTTATTCTATTTTATTTATATTTCCTTTGTTTATTAGGATTTTTAATAAGTTTAGTTTTTAAACCAATCCCCCCCATTTATCGCTTTTTATAGTTTCAATTAATACGAGAAAATTCACGATTTGATTCACACTCCTCGTGGGATCGACCCTTGCTCGCCACTACTACTAGTTAGTAGGGGTTAATTGAGGAAAAATATAAATATTAATTTTGCCGCGTTGCGACGCGCGGTCAAATTTTGGCGCCATTGCCGGGGATATTTATGGAAGACAATACGGGCCAAGGAATTACTAAGGAGTTGGGTTAATGCTAAGTGATTAAAGTCCAATATGATAATTAATTTGGTCCAAGAAGGATTAGAATTGAATTGGTGGGCAATGAGCTAAAATCAATCAGGCCCTTGGGGATACATTCAGAATCAATCACGTAGGATTTATTTGGGCCGTTCATGAGCTTATTTGATGGGTATTTATTTGCTTGGAGTATTTATTTGAGGAGGGCACTTAACAGAGACATATCAGATACGCACAGCAATTGAAAAAAAAAAAGCCGCAGACCCTGGGAGAAAGAACGGAGAGCAGAACAGAGGAAGAAAAAAGCAAACAGAGAGCGAGTAACCGATCAAACGCGGAGGGAAGCCGCACCCATACACAAGGGAGATAATTAATCTCTCTCTTTTATTTATTTTTTCTTTTTATTTATTATGTTAGAGTAGATTTTTATTTCTAGTTCCGGTGATGTTGAACCTTACGACTTGACGATGTTTGATTAATTTACGTGGTTGAGGATTTTAATATCTTTTTGGAATTGCTTGTGTTATTTTGAATAATTCACCATGATGTGTTAGTCTTGTTTAGATTGATCACCTAGATTAGGCTTTTCATATCTACATCTGAGTTAGATCTGCAATCCGTAATTGTTGTTGTGTTTAATTCATAAGAGGTAACCGGAAGATGGTAACTACGGGGGATAACACGGCCTATTTAAGTGAACGAACGCGGTTGAGTTCACTACTTAGTCTAGCCTATTTTTCTAATTCGTAAAGCGGCTAATTGTATTAAATCTTGAAAACGTTTTTCTGGACTGTACAAGAAGTCAGGTTTAATCGTAGAGCGTCTCGCGGTTAAATTAAAAATAAGGAAAAATTCGGGTAACAGACCGTGTCGTTGCCTAGGGCTAGTAATTTCATAAGATAGCAAGATTTAATACCAGAATTGATTAGACGAGTCAGTCGAGGGTGTAGACGGAACCGTGAACTAGAAACTTCTCTTTATTTATTCTATTTTATTTTTATTTTCTTTGTTTATTAGAATTTTTAATAAGTTTAGTTTTTAAACCAATCCCCCCATTTATCGCTTTTTATAATTTCAATTAATACGAGAAAATTCACGATCTGATTCACACTCCTCGTGGGGATCGACCCTTGCTCGCCACTACTACTAGTTAGTAGAGGTTAATCGAGGAAAATATAAATTTTAATTTTGCCGCGTTGCGACGCGCGGTCAAATTTTGGCGCCGTTGCCGGGGAGTGGCGTTATTGAATTGTGATTTTTGAGTACTAATTGAATTATTTTATTTACTTCTTTTTAGGATTTTATTTTATCATCTTTTACTCCCTTTTTCCTTCTTTATTATTATTATTTTTATTTGTTAGCAGAGTACGGGGTCTCCCAGTATTCTGCCAACAAATAAAAATAACAAATAAAAATAATAATAATAAAGAAGGAAAAGGGGAGTAAAAGATGATAAAATAAAATCCTAAAAAAAAGTAAATAAAATATTTCAATTAGTACTCAAAAATCACAATTCAATAACGCCCCTCCCCGGCAACGGCGCCAAAATTTGACCGCACGTCGCAACGCGGCAAAATTAAAATTTATATTTTCCTCGATTAACCTCTACTAACTAGTAGTAGTGGCGAGCAAGGGTCGATCCCACGAGGAGTGTGAATCAGATCGTGAATTTTCTCGTATTAATTGAAATTATAAAAAGCGATAAATGGGGGGATTGGTTTACAAACTAAACTTATTAAAAATCCTAATAAACAAAGGAAATAAAAATAAAATAGAATAAATAAAGAGAAGTTTCTAGTTTACGGTTCCGTCTACACCCTCGACTGACTCGTCTAATCAATTCTGGTATCAAATCTTGCTATCTTATGAAATTACTAGCCCTAGGCAACGACACGGTCTGTTACCCGAATTTTTCCTTATTTTTAATTTAACCGCGAGACGCTCTACGATTAAACCTGACTTCTTGTACAGTCCAGAAAAACGTTTTCAAGATTTAATACAATTAGCCGCTTTACGAATTAGAAAAATAGGCTAGACTAAGTAGTGAACTCAACCGCGTTCGTTCACTTAAATAGGCCGTGTTATCCCCGGTAGTTACCATCTTCCGGTTACCTCTTATGAATTAAACACAACAACAATTACGGATTGCAG